>JACAVU010000008.1:32838642-33315601 GCA_014183005.1 Castanea mollissima | reverse complement strand
ATATCATCAGAGAGCACACTTGAATTGTACATATTTGGTTAGGGTTTTATTTTCTCTCTCTCTCTCTCATCTTCTTTCCTTTCCCGGCCTCTTCCCTCAAACCAAACATAGTTTTACTGATTTAGGCATTTTATCATGGTGCGAGCTCAGAAAACTCAAATAACTGCAGCCAATAATTAATTCAAGATTTTTTTCCTTTAATGTTTTTTACTTATTTATTAACTTTCCTCCGGTCCACACTTTAAGTTTTACCAAGAACAACATATTTCACCAGTAGTTTATTTCCTTCCTGGCTCAACATTTTCTTTCCTCCTGGAATTGAGAGGAAAAAGGGAGAGAGAAGAGAGGGTCTGGAGGGTGGGACACACTAATAGACTATGTTTCTTTCACTTTCTCTCCTACAAATAAACACTTGAAAGGAAAGTTTCTTAAATTTCTCTTCCCTTCTTTCCCCTCTCCCCGCATCTCTTTCCTTTCTCTTGCTCCCCTTTTGTTTTTGCCCAACATAACGTAAGGAACTACAAAATTTTCTTTGGGGTCTATCCTCTAGTACCAAAATGCAATTTTATGAAATTCAAAGCACAATTGCACACACGCTTGCATGTAATTATATGTGCGTTTGCTATTTTGTTTGAAAAATTGACTAAAAATATTTTGTACTTTGGAAATGACAAAAACTAATATCACAAGGAAATTCTTGATTTCACTTATAGATTTTTTTATATAAAACATTTTGATTAGATTCTACTTCTTATTATAAAGTGGATCAAGTTGTATATTATTGAGTAGTTGGAAAATTTATAAATTTTATGTAATAATCTGAATTTAAATTGAGCATTTATATAGTATATGTAACCAAGCACAAAAAGAAATTTTTAGGATACTATACACACATACACAAACATTTTTATATAATTATGTACGCATTTTTTTTAAATTAATTTTTTTTTAAAATTTTTGCTTAACGTGAGTAAAAAATTTCATACTTTGTGAGGGATAACTAAACTAATATTATGGAGAAATTCTTAATTCGATCTAGTTTTTATTTATTTATTTATTTATAATTTTTTAACATCATAAATTTTGATAACATACTATCTTCCATATAAGATTGAATAAGCCATACTATTGAGTTACTTTAGAAATTATGTTTGAATTTAAGTTGAGCATTTATATGGTATTTGTAATATATTTTTAAATTTATTAACGTGTTATGAGACAATTTTTTGAACCTTTTAAATATTTAAATTGATACTCTGAAAACTTCAATTTTTATTCACAATACTAACAAACTTGTGAAATACACTGGGTATCTATAACAATTATTCAACTCAAATAGCAAAATAATACACTAATCAAGAAACGTTTTATAAAATTATTATTCCAATCAATCTTTCAAAAAACTTGATTGTCTCCTTGAATATTGATTGACATCTCATGGGACTTTGTAATCGTTCTTGTCCCAATTAACAACAAAATACTAGAAAACAAGAAATACATAATAAATTGAAGAAAAAAAATATTTGAGTACTCAAGGTAGGTAGTTGATTAAAAAAATACCGAACACATATAACAAAAGAACTCTTCTAATAAAATTTTTATTACTCATACAAAATAGTACTTTTATTTTGGATTTGAGAAAATGATTCTATTAATCACATTCCTTTAAATATAAGGGTATATGAACCACTAAAGAATTTCATGTAAATAATGAATTTGAGTGGATTTTGTTATATATAAAAATTGTATGATATATGTAATCTTATTATTTTTTATGTGATACTAGTATCTCTTTTAAATTGCTTTTCAGTTCCTCAAAAGTTAATGTACTTTTTGGGCAAATTCATATCTTTTGAGGCAGCCAAAGCTGCCAAACTCTAACAAATTGCAATTTTGATAAACGGTGAAGTGCAAATTGTAAATTTACCCAATTACAATGTTACAGGTTTTTATAATCTGGGGTGCAAAATGTAAAAATCCCCATAACTAGGGCGGGTTTGTGTAATTAAACTTTCTGTCCCCCTTGGTTTCATGTTAAGTGTATTGTGCAACTCACAAAGGCCACTACCGATACACATGTAAGAGTAATATTTCTTTCTCATTGTTTGATAGGAAACCGAATCTTAATTTGATTATTTATTTTCTTCCACTTTGTCACTTCACGTGGCTTCATTTTATTTTGGTATCCTTAACTTTCAACCGTGGACTCCATGCCAACCCAACATTATAATTTTATTTTATTTTGTTTATAATTCTAATAATGAGGGAAACAATTCATTATCTAAATATGATTTAGACCAGGTTTTGGAATGTGACAATATAGCTTGTGCTCATGGAGTCGGAAGAAAATGAAGAAAAGAATGGTTCCTCTCCTATAATGAAAGATCTTCTTAATGAATTTTAAGGTGTCATTCCTAAAGATATTCCATTAGGTCTCCCTCTTATGAGAGATTTAACATCACATTGATTTTTTTTCTAATGCTGTTATCCCAACATGGTAACATATAGAATGAGTCCTAAGGAGCATGGAGAGCTACCATGGAAAGTCAAAGAGCTTTTGGCTAAAAGGCTTGGTGCAAGAAAGCATGAGTCCACGTATAATCCCAACCCTTGTACCAAACAAATACGGAACATGGTGAATGTGTTGATAGTGGAAGAGTGAACAAGATTAACCTCAAGTACTGCTTTCCAATTCCTCATCTTCATAATATTCTTAATGAACTTGATAGAACCACTATCTTTTCTAACATAGATCTTTGTACGTACTGTCAATCAACAAATTCAAATGAGGTGGGGAGATGAATGGAAATCCACCTTTAAGACAAGGGACAAACCTTTATATATGGATGGTTATGGAAATTGATCTTTCTGATGTGCTTAACACTTTTATGTGAATTATGGTTTATACCTTTTATTGAAAATTTTGATGTTGTATACTTAGATGATATTTTGGTGGACAACAAGCCTAGGGTGCAACACTTAGAGCATCTTTGGCAAGTATTCAAAATAAGGAGTAAAAGGTTTTTGCCAACTTGAACAAGTGCCACATCTTAACCAATAGCCTAGTGTTATTCGGCTATGTTGTTTCTGGTAAAGGGATACAGATGGATCCAAGTAAGATTGAGGAATTTAAAAGTTGACCTATGCCAAAGCCTCTTCATGACATTCAAATTTTCATAGTCTTGCTTCATTTTATCGGCAATTGATTAAAGAATTCATCACTATCATTGAACCTATCATTGAATGCCTTAAAAGAGGAACTTCCAAGTGGACGAATGAAGCAAAATAGTTTTGAACTCATCAAGAAAAGGGAAACAAAAACTACTATTATCTCATTTGTGAAGTTGTGATTTACAACTATGTTTTATGTTGGCTTTATTCCATAACAAAAAGTGTTGTATTTGCTTTATTTTGTGGGATTTTATTGTATTGAATTTAGTATTAAGTTGGTGAAGAATTGAGCATAAAATGAAGAATTAGTGGATTTCGCGACTGTTTCGCTATTAGCTGATCTGCGAAAGAGCCATGTTAGAAGCACATGTAGGAAGCTGAAGAGTCGTTCCAGCCTAGAGGATTTCGCGAGTGTCTCCCGAGTAAGACCTTCCCGCGAGATACCCGCGAAACTTCTCCTTCGAGAATTTTTAAGTGTGACTTTTTTACCTTTTACCCATTCTATATATACCCTCATTACCCACAAATGTGTAAGGAGGCCATTTAGATAGAAAAACCCTAGATAAGTTTTCAACAACACACACACCCATCTTTTAGAGAGAGAGCTACTAATCCTTAGTGAGAAATCATCCTAGCCTCTTCTCATTTCCTCTCCCATTGTCATTCCTTGAGAGGAAATTTGTACTCAAACACAACCCACACTTTTTCAGAGTGTAGAGAGTGTTTTGGAGCTTGGAAAGCTTTGGGTACTTGCCAAAAGAAGCCGGTGAGGCTTGGCGGATGCAATTGGGCTTATTGCGGGATTTGGAAAGTTAGAGAAGACATGACTCCGTGAAGTCCGTTGGTAGCAGGAGCTTGGAGGGCTCAAGTATATTGGGTAGACTAGGCTTTGAGGGTTTTTTGTTATTCGTGTATTCCAACTTTATTCTCTAGTGGATCGATTTACCGCTTGGAGGGCAGCGGTGAGGTTTTTAGCCGAGTTCTTCGGTTTCCTCTTCAATAACACATCGGCGTGTTATCTTGTGTTTGCATCTCTCTTCCCTTACTCTTGTGCTTTACTTTTATTGTTTATTGTTCATATTTATGCACTAGAGTAATATCGGTTGATTGCGCTTCATTTACTCTTGTTTCTGCACTTAGTTTAAGTTATAGTAAAATCAATCTAGCCTTAATATTTTAATTGGGGGTCTAAACAGCTCTTGTGTTTTTAACACAAATCCGAGCTTTCAATTGGTATCAGAGCAGGTACACTTGCTTTGGTTTCATTACCTAAGTGTGATCCTTGACCCCTTTGTGTGTATTGCCATGGATAGTGCTTTGTATGCTTCTATGGATGTTGTTGATTGTAACATACCATGTGTTTGTGAAAAAGTTTCTATGAGTGTTAATCCTCAAAATTGTGATGACATGTTACATGAATCTATGGGTGTTGTTGTTGATATTCCAAAGGTCAAACTCTTGAAGAAAAAGTTTAAAAAGTTTCATGAGAATTTGAGCAAGTTCACTAGTGAAAAGGATGATTTGATTGCTAAGCTCAATGAATCCAATAAATTGGTTGAAAAGTATAAGAAGTTTGTTGAAAATTCTCTTCAAAAGCTGAAAGAGTTTGAATGTTTGAATATGGACTTGGATGCTAAACTTGTTTTGTCTAATAAACTTGTTGATGAACTAAAATGTGAAAATGAATCTTTTAAGATGCATGCCAAGTGTTTGATTGTTGAACCGAGTGTTGAAAATGATGAAAACATTTGTTACAATCATGCTGTGGTACCCGATTTTGTGCCTACTGTGTGTTCTACCTCAAAGGACAAATCTGTATACATTCCTCCATATAAAAGAAATCAAAAGGTGGAGAGAAAGATTCTTAAGCCAAAGCCCCTGTTTAGGTCTCAATCTAAGGTTTTGGATAGATTTAAGTTTGCTTCAACTTGTCACAATTGCGGTGTGATCAGTCATATAAGACCTCAATATTCTAAGTTGAAGAAAGAACAAAACCATGTTGCTAGATCACTCCCTAAAAAGTCTAGTGGACCTAAACTCATTGTTTGTCACAATTGTGGTGCTTTTGGTCATCTTAGACCTCTTTGCTCTAAGTGTCAATCCTTTAAAAGAATCAAAAGAAAAGAGAAACTCGAGCTTCTTAGAAGTTGCGTTTTGCAAGCTAAACCGGATTTGGGGGAAAATGGTAAGTTGTTAAAGAAAGTTTTTGATGTTCTTACCTCCTTGTCTATGTGCATCTCCGGTTCTCATTCTTTCAACCCTCGTCTCACTTCTCATGAGACACTCATTCCAAACAATTGTTCCGTTTGGATTAGGAAGGGTTCCTTGATCTAATTCTTTCGATCTTTGTAGGACCTTTCATACATTAGATACTTCATTGTCATGCATTAGATACTTCATTGTTATGCATTTGTGCATCATGCATCTCTTTATATGCATTGTTTTCGTTATTTTTGTATTTGATCTTACTTTTATGCTTTTGTTTTTGTGTGTGTAAAAATCCTAAAACATATAAAAAGTGAAAAATTCAAAAAGTTTGATCGTATATGTTTGAGCACATATCATATGTGAGTTTGGCCTAGTACTTTCGTACTAATAGCGTAGTGCATTTACGAGCTTAGCTTGTTTTGTATGCACATCTATCTTTGTGAGACAAATCTTGAAATCTATGTGTGATTGTTCTAAGTAGATCTTTAAGCTTGTCATGAATGAATAGTCAATAGTCTTGTTGGTCTTGATACATGCATAGACTTGTGCCTATATCTTTTCTCACGTTTTTATATTTTTGCTTAAAGAGCTCATCAAATGTCAAATCTCAAAAAGAGATATTGAGCTGCAAAATTCATTGCACATACTAGTATTTAACTAGAAAAAAGGGAAAGCGACTTGTATTGAAATGTATGGTGCCTCAAAAAGCCAAAGGCTTATTCTTACAAAGTCAAAATATCAAAAGTTCAGGCATCGATCTCAAAATGAGATGTACTTTGTTAAAAAATGATCACATGCTATGTTTTGTAAAGAAGCCAAATGAAAAGCTTTAAAGTTATGTAATCATTCTTGTGGGAGATCATATATGTTCATTTCTCTAATTGAGATAGTCCACTCGACTTAGTACTAGTTATGTATGACTTGATTGAATTGATCATTGAAGTTTCACTCTAGACTAAGGATTATTCCACACTTGATCCCCACACACAACACACAAGTTTAATGTTCAATGAATGCCTATTTCATTTGTGTGTTTATACATGTTCAAATGTGATGTGTATGTGCTCAACCATATGTGGATCAAATCAAAAAGATTTTCTGTTCTTTTTGTTTGCTTTTGGAAGTGATTTGTATCACTCATGTTTTTCAAAGTTTTTCAAGTTGTTTTTTTGTGAAAAACATGTTTTCTGGGTGTTTTCGTGATGTACGCTCAGTCACGAGTTAAAGGGTCCAATTCTCCAATTTTTCAGCTTTGGATAGAGAGTTTCGCAAGTAAAGCTTACCAGCGAGACACCAGTGAAATTTCGCGGGTATCTTGCTAGTATGTAACTAGCGAAAATTCCTAGATCAGCTTTTTAAAGGGCATTTTGTGGGTCATTTTTTTTTTAAACGTATTCCATCCTCTCCTAAACTCATGTTTTAATGTTTCTACATCAAAACCCAACTAATTTCAAGTTTTTTTTTTTTCATTCCATTAACATCTCTAAGGTAATCTTTAACTCTTTTCATTGATTTTGATCCTTAGATTATGTTTTTGGGAGTTTAATGTACTAGTTGTGATTTTTCTCAAATGGGAGTTGGAAAACTTAATTTTTGTCAATATTTTTTATTGGGCTTTTTTTAAATGATGTTTTGCTTTGGATGTTGGCCCCTTGTGGAAAAAATAACATGTATTTAGGCAAGATTTTCATATGTTCTTGCACTGTTTAACATACATGTATAGTGTATGCACTCTAAGTGTTTGATAAAATGTCCAAATGACATTTTCTTATTGTTTTGGACTCTGATGAGTACCAAATTTTGGAGATCACCATAATTATTCATGTTAATCATGTTTTGATAATTGGTGGTGTGATTTATACACTTTACCCCATGAGTGTTTTTTCATGCATTGATCATGCATCTCACATGCACACTAGATGTACATTAGATGCATTTTTGCTACACACATTTTAACACTTGACATGTTTTGCATTTACTCATGCTAGTTAAGTCTTTTTAGACCTTTTAGCACACATAACATGTTCTTGTGCCTATGTCATACCTAGGTCTATATCATGTTCCATCATCCTTAGCATGTCATGTTTACTTTATGTTTTGTAGCATTGTGTCTTTAAGATGTTTTATATTTTGTTTGAGCTTCATTTTCTCATACATCTTGCACCCCTCATGCATCATACCCTTGTTCATATCTTTTTTTCTTTCCCTCCTTCCTCTTGCTTCATTTGTTTATTTGTGACAAAAAGGGAGAGTGCATACCAGAGAGTATACCGGTGTGTTTCGTTATTTCTATATGACTTATGTGCATATTCTTAGGGGGAGAAATTCTACCTTGTGCACATTAGTAGGGGAGAAAGCGATAGGGGAGATGCATATACCAAGGGGGAGAAGACATCTTTTATGAGAAAGCCTTGTTTTGTTTTGTTTTGTTTTGCTTTGTTTTATATTATGCTTGTTTTCTCGTTGTTTTATGGTGCTTTGAGTTACTTTTAGTATCTATGCTTTGTTACTTTCTTTGCATCGTGTTTATGTGTTGGAACACACTTGTGCCCTTGTTGGATCTTGTATCCTTAATGCAAATACTTTGGTATTTTGCATTGGTTATGTGTTGGACATGCATACATCCTTATGTTATTGTGCTTTATTGGATGCATGTTCGGATGATCATTTACTTTATTATATGATCATTGTAGTCATTTCCATATGACTGTTCTTGTATGATCTAGTTGCTCATATGTTTCATATCTTATTTACTTGATCACATTTTACTTGATACATTATACTTGTCCTTTTATTACTTGATTTACCTTGAGGGTCCAATGCGTTTTGTGCAAGTGTTTCAAGTTATAGGTATATATGTTCCAAGTGCTTCACAGCTTCTAGATTTAGGTGTGAGTGAGTTTTGCCATTGTTCCCAAACTCACGTTTAAGTCTAGAGTCTGTTATAAGGTATTTTGTCACGGAATAGCCAAAGGGAGAGATTGTGAAGTTGTGATTTACAACTATGTTTTATGTTGGCTTTATTCCATAACAAAAAGTGATGTATTTGCTTTATTTTGTTCCTTGTATTTTGTGGGATTTTATTGTATTGGGTTTAGTATTAAGTTGGTGAAGAATCGAGCATAAAATGAAGAATCAGTGGATTTCGTGACTGTTTCGCTAGTAGCTAACTCGCGAAAGAGCCACGTGAGAAGCACATGTAGGAAGCTGAAGAGTTGTTCCAGCCTGGAGGATTTCGCGAGTATCTCGCGGGTAAGGCCTTCTTGCGAGATACCCGCAGGTAAGGCCTTCTCGCGAGATACCCGCGAAACTCTTTGCTTGAAGGATTTTTAAGTGTAACTTTCTTATCCTTCACCCATACTATATATACCCTCATTACCCACAAATGTGTAAGGAGGTCATTTAGAGAGAAAAACCCTAGATAGGTTTTTAACAACACACAGACCTATCTTTTAGAGAGAGAGTTACTAATCTTTAGTGAGAAATCATCCCAGACTCTTTTCCTTCCCTCTCCCATTGTCATACCTTGAGAGGAGATTTGTACCCAAATACAATCTACACATTTTTAGAGTATAGAGAGTGTTTTGGAACTTGGGAACCTTTGGGGACTTGCCAAAAGAAGCTGGTGAAACTTGGCGGATGCAATCGGGCGTATTGCGGGATTCGAAAAGTTAGAGAAGACATGACTTCGTGAAGTCCGTTGGTAGCAGGAGCTTGGAGGGCTCAAGTACATTGGGTAGACTAGGCTTAGAATGTCTTTTGTTATTTGTGTACTCTAACTTTATTCTCTAGTGGATCGATTTACCGTTTGGAGAGCGGCGAATAGGTTTTTCGTTGAGTTCTTCGGTTTTCTCTTCGATAACACATCTGCGTGTTATCTTGTGTTTGCATTTCTCTTCCTTTACTCTCGTGCTTTACTTTTATTGTTTGTTGTTCATGTTTATGCACTAGAATAATATCGGTTGATTGCGTTTCATTTACTCTTATTTCCGTACTTAGTTTAAGTTAGAGTAAAATCAATCTAGCCGTAATATTTTAATTGGGGGGGGGGGGGTCTAAATAGCTCTTGTGTTTTTAACACAAATCCAAGCTTTCATCATTACCAACTTTCAAAAAGGTCGTATTCGGGGTTGATTGTGGTTCTTCTAATGTGGGCATCGGTGCCGTACTCAGCCAAGAAAGAAATCCTATCACCTTCTTTTATGCAACATTAAGTGAATCCTACAAGTAGTATTTAACCTATGACAAAGAGTTCTATGCCATTGTTTTTTTTTTCTTGAGCTATATATTGGAGTCACAACTTCCTTCATAAGGAATTCATTCTCTTCTTGGATCATGGTTGACATGTCAAATGGAGTGAGTTTTTGCAATATTTTTCTTTTATTCTCAAGTATGAGGCTGGTGCTCCAAATTAGTGGTTGGTGCTTTAAGTCGATGACATTCCTTAATTGCTTTCTACATTAATGCAAGTGAAAGTCTTAGGCTTAAACTTTTGAAGGAGTTGTACCAAGAGGATCCTACTTTTCAAGGTGTGGGAAGAGTGTTCAAAGGGTCCTTATCATTGTTTCTTATTGCAAGGTGGCTATTTATTCAAAGGTAACGGATTATATTTTCCATAATGATCTTTAAGGAACACCATTATCATTGAAACTCATGGTTGTGGACTTGTTGTACACTTTGGAAGAGATAAGACTCTTGCTCTTGCCAAAGAAAATTTCTATTGGAAAAAATAGAGTGTGATGTTATGTAACAATAAAAGCATAGTAGGACTTGTCAGTTGTCACAATGCCTTGAGTCATGGCCAAAACACTGGTTTATGCATGCCACTGCTTATCCCAAAGATACCTTAGGAAGATGTTAGTATGAATTTTGTTTTGGGAATTATATCAGAGATGCAAAGGAACAAAAGTTCTCGTATGGTGGTTGTTGATTGATACTATAAGATGCCACTTTTTTTTTTCCTTGTTGAAACTCTCAATCCTTGGAACTAATATTCAATTTATCTCAACTTGTCATCCTCAAAGAGATGGGCAGATAGAAGCTGTTAATTAAAGTTTGGGAAATTTTTGAAGAAATTTTGCAGGCAAAAACTCACAACAATGGGATCTAGCTCAAGTTGAAATTTCTTACAATTGGTCTATTGGCCAAAATTTGTTGTAGTACATTTGTAGTTGTTTATGGTCAAAATGTCATTAGTCCCTTCTACTCATCGACTTAATGGAGTTACTGAGGAAAGCGTGAAGTCTATTAAGAATTTAAAATAGTATCTTCAACTCACATTTTTAATTGTTTGCACACGTCTGTCTCCATACATAGTACTAATGTGCAACAATCACTACTCATTTTGATAGGTGACAAGTTTCTTTCTCTGACTCTAAAATGAATTCTCTAGAGTGATGAATGTTCTTATCCTATGCTTTGTATATCTTGGGTGGATTCTTTTGAATGGTGAACTTATTTATCCTGAGTATATACTTGTGTTTCCCCCTTAGTCTCCAAAAAATCTTGTAGTAGATAATCAAGTCACATTATCTATTTGATCATGCTCCATCGTTTCTTAGTTTCTTACCACATATATAGATTTAAATAAAGCATCCCTATTATCTTCCTCAAATCTTCGACTTGAGGAAAGTACTTTATTTTTTTTGTCTTTTTCTTGTTCGAACTTTTAAAGAAGGATATTGACATACGGAGATAATTTTCTGACTAGGTGAAGACACATGTGGTTAAAAATATTTGTAAAATGACCTTTGGTTAATATATTAATGAAATGAGCTTAGATTAATCTGTGTTGTACTTGTCTTTGAAATAGTCTGGCTCTTTTTCGGTTCCAGGTGTTACGCCTAAGAAACCTATGTATCTCGTATTTAAATTTCTCATATTGTCATTCTCTCATCTCATAATCATTTTTCTGTATTTGTATATACTCTTTATTTAAATATATTAATTTTAAACGCTTAGATTATGTTAACAAGGCATGCTTCATCATAAGAAATCCTAATCCAGTTTGATTTGATAGATTTTCAGTCACATAATGATTCATAATGCACTTATTTGCTATAGTCATGTTACTCCTCTTATTTGGGTAACTTTCTTTTCCTTTCTTTTATTCTCTATACCTTTTGATTTAGTTTATTATGTTGACAAGGCATGTTTGATCGTAATATATCCTAATCCAATTTGATTTGATAGATATTTTAGTCACATAACGATTCATAATGTACTTATTTGCTATATTCAAGTTACTCCTCTTATTTGGGCAACTTTCCTTTCCATTTTTTTATTCTCTGTATCTTTTGATTTAGTTTATTATGATATTTGGGGTCTTGCTCTGGTCCCTATCAGAGGGGGATCTTGCTATGTTGTTAATTGTTGATTATTTCTCTATCTTTCGCTCTTGTTCATGCTCCTAATTATATGAAACTTACATTTGATTGATCTTGTCTTAGTGATGCTTAACCTATCTCTAGAATCTTGAGTACAAAATCTAATTTGTGCTAATTGATTGTATATTTTGCCATGTGTTTGATTTTGTCCATTTTAAACTTTGGCTATTTTATAAAGTGAAACATAAAAGATGGGAGAGATGATTAATTAGTATTTTCAGAGAAATATATTTAGGAAGTAAGAGAGCTAAAGAAGTGGAAAGTGGAACATAGAATATGGGACAGAGGATTAATCTGTATTGTTAGATAAACACATTTAGGAAGTAAGAGTGCTAAAGAAGTGCAAATTAAGGATGGTAACTGATGCACTCTACGAAGGGATTAGGAAAGGCATGCATTCCATCAGTCCCTTTCTATTTACCTGATGACTTCCGCATTTTTATTCCCTATTCCCCATTCTTTATCTTTAGGTATCTTCTGCCATGTTTGATTGAGTGAACTTTAGTACCCAAAAGGCAATCATCAGTCCCACTATAGCAGGTTTATGCTCAAACCTCAACTAGATGTTCTTGGAATGGAGACTAGGGTATAGTTACTGTCAAAGCAATAGTCCCTTTATTATGTTCCCTATTTGATTCTCCCATTCCCAAAGTAGATATCTTCAGGTTTACCTATGCTTAAATAAATAGATTAATAATGATGGAAGTACGTGATTTTTCTTCTGATATTTTTCTTCTGATCTAGACATATGTAGATTCAAGAATCCGCACACCTAGCCAAAAATTCCTAGTCTCTCTCAACTTAATGCCATGCAAACAAATTTTATAAATTGGATAACATAGATTAACATGTGTATGCGCGTGTGATTATTTATATATAGAAGATAAAGACGTGAAAAATTTTAGGAAGATATCTTAAACGTATAATTACATTATCTGCAACATATAATATAAAACTCAGGTGGAAAAAAATTGCTATGTTCAACAAAGCATTTTCTTAAAATCATACCACTGAAACAAGAACAAATCAAGGAAAAAGAATACGAGGGCCATACTTGGTGCTTGCAAATTCATATAGCTTTGCAGTGCTGGAGAAAATTACAAGTCCAACTTCAGCATCACACAGAATTGCTAGCTCCTTTGCCTTTTTGATTAATCCCTTTCTCCTCTTCGAGAAAGTCACTTGCCTGCTCGATGATTTATCGATCCTTTGAATTGCAATCTTCCCTCTCCCCATCACTTCTGCTTTCTATTTTCTATACTCTTAGTCTTAGGGTTCCTGCAGTAAAAAAAAAAAAAAAAAAATTAAGGAATAAAGATTTTAAAGATTACTCATCAAAAAGGAAAAAAGGAAGATTATAAAGATTAATAGCATAAAACTAAAAAGGATCTGATGAAAACTTACTTTGTTGAGCCAAAGCAACACCTCTTTTTTTAGTATTAATCAGATAGTGGTGTAGATGGTGTTTAAGTTTTGTGCTGCATCTCTTCTTTTCCCATCAAGAGCTTTATATAATAAGAAGTAGTTTAGGGATGAAGATAAAATAGCATAGAATGTGGAGATTAATTTGAGAAATTAAACAATAATGAATGACTTGTACAGTTGTACTGTCTACAGTGCACAACTCTTGAAATGGATACATAAACACTGTATATTCGTACTTTATTCTAGTATTTTGATGGCGCCGTCTGTGGTATTAGTTAGTGACACGTGGGTATATAAGTACATTAGAGTAACTGAGCCAGAAAATTTTCTTGGCTAGTGTAATGTATAATTTATAACCCAGGTTGAGTAATGTAATATATAAATTTTCTTGGCTTTCTTATCCACATTTAGCATAGAGGCAATAAAGAGAGCACATCAATATCCCTGACCTCTGAAGTTATTTTAATTGAATATATGTATATTATCTCTTTCATTTGTTTCTCCCTAATTCTTATGTGATTACCTAAATTCACTTTCATTTGTTTTGTTTTTTAATCTTTCTGTTCGGTTGCTTGTTGATGTTGTTGTTGTCTCTCTCTCTCTCTCTCTCTCTCTCTAGTGACCCAGCTAGATGCAACTGTGACACTGATGCAAACTAGTTTATGCTGGAACCTGCTTATGCCCAGATAAATGTTTATGAGGTATGGTTACTGATTTTAAAGAGCCATTAAATAGAACTTACTAAAACAGAAGCTCTTTAATAAACAAAGAAATGTGAGTCTCTTGATGGAAATGATTGAAAGAAAGTTTAATATGTACATCTATAATGTGTCACCATGTCATTAGGAGAATTTTGCATTCTACAATATATTGTTTAATATATGTTTGATAGTCTTCAACAGCACCAATCTCCTTTCTTCATTTTAAACATCAATCAACATAAGCGTGTACTGGAAGATTTATATTAGTCAAATTTACTTGTAAGAAACTTATGTTACAGTAATATTGTCCGGTCTTCCTTAGAAGAATTTGAATTCCTCCAATTTGTGAAAAAAATTCAAATTTAATTGGATCATATGAATTAACCATTAGTTTGATAATTCATGTTACTAATAACTTCTAGACAACGTTTAAGAATTTATCGATTCAAGAAATTTCAATGTACTTTGGGTTCATTTACTTAAAAATCTCCTCAAACTTTAGACGTGTAATATGGGAAGAAATAGCATGTGTCGAGTAAGAATCTCGTATAAATATCGTATGGGATGCAATACTCGATGAATGGCCGAGATGAAAAGTTAAAAACTTTAGCTTTTATCACAGTTGTATGATCAAGAAAGATAAAAATTTGAAAAAAAAAAAGAAAAGAAAAAAAAGTAAGAGCTTAGAAAGTTACTTTTTTCCCCCCTCTAATCGGACGGTTGGGATGAAAAGTTATGTCCATGAGTATTGTACTATATTTGGATCAGAATGTGTCACCGGATGATTGATTGACGCACATGTGAAGAGGCAGAGTCACCATATCCGCCAATCGAGGGGGGTCTTTATCGAGCTTAGCCCATTGGCAAACAAACCGTACCAACAAGCCAATGGTGTGCGAGGTTTTGTCTGGCCAAAAATAGAGAAGCTTATTATTTTTGCTGAATATGCTCAATATAGTATAAAGTAGCTTATTAGTTAAGTATATAAATCCTTGTCGAAAAAAAGAGTTAAAGTATATAAATATTATCATATATATGGGCATATAGGTTTTGGTTTTCATTATATGCACTAATATAGTGGTTAGGCTGTTGCTAACGCACCAATAATCATGAAGTTCTGGTGATTGTCTGTAAACACAATTTCCTATTGGGCGAGCCCACGTGAATGTGAATTTGTTAAACCAATAAGATTCGATCTTACTAGAAATTCAAATGGGTCCCTTGAATTAAGGAGTCACTGATCGACGAGTACTTCTAGATTAGACTAGATTAAATAGTACTATTTAATGTGATCTAGGCCAGGTGTCAATCATCAGAAAATCATATATGGACATAGACCAAGAAAAAGGTTATTCGGCTAACATTTCCACTTAGTTGATCATCCCAACAATGGATTTTTGTGTAGCTTCACTGAGTCATCACAGTCTTGATCGAAAATGACTACTTTTTAGTTTGTGATGTAAAATTGTAATCATAAATTGATAAGAGAGCACATGAGCTTCATCACGAGTTTCAATTTCCACCACCCAAGTAAAGTAGATATGGCCTTTTGTTTTTCTAGGTATGTCTATTTGGTGCCCTAAACTCACATGCTCATGGAAGGGACAGAGTTGCAGAACTTCACGTAATATTACTGGACACAGTACTTGTGCATGGAGGACTTTAATGGGTCAGTCTAGAAAGATGAATAAATTCCTATATTGTTGTCAATTTACACTTTAATCTATCTCCTTGTAATTAGGGTTTGTCTGTCCCTTTTCTCTTCACTCCAAATGCCATATAATTGTGCCATCCCACGTTCAAAATGCTCTTCATCAGAAACACTGGCGTTCTATATCTTCAAAACACAAATCATTTTAATTTTTTTAAAAATTAGAATTTAATCTAATTTTTTTTCTTAAACTGGATAGTCTGTGGTTGTGCTTATGTTAGAGATTTTGTATATGGTGCTATTTCTCCTGCTCAATTCTTCTCTAGCTCAAGTAGTAAATATAGTTGTCTCAAAGATGTAACAAAATTGATCAATCTCATTACTCCTCAGTTCTTCTCCACCTCAGGTAGTAACTATATATGTCTCAAAGATGTAACTGGGGATGGAATTAGGATTCATACCCGAGGGGGGCCAAAGCTTAAAACCAAAAAAAAAAAAAAAAAAATTATGAAAATAAAAACTAACATTTATTTCATATTCAACAAAATATTACATACAAAATAAGTATTTCTTAAATATTTCATATTATAAAACACATCAACAAAGTATAACATACAAAATAAGTGTTTCTTATTTTGTGCACGATTTTTGTTTAGTCTATATTTGTTTTTTTTATTTTGTTTTTGTAGTTAAAGGGGTATGAATTATTTATTTATTTATTTCTTTTCTTGTAGGTCAATATCTAAATATTTTAGAGGAGGAGAGACAAATATATATATATATATTTAAGGGCAAACTTTAATTTTTTATATACCAATTTTTTTTAATGGGGGTGAGGGGAATGGCCCCCCTCTGCCCTTATGTAGGTCCGCCCCTGGATGTAACAAAATTGATCAATATCATTACTCCTCCTCAGTTCTTCTCCACCTCAGGTAGTAACTATAGTTGTCTCAAAGATGTAACAAAATTGATCATAACCATTAGTCATTGTTATTCGTGACACAACGTGAAAGCGTACGTAAGAATAATTAATGCCTTACTAAACCCCAAGCAAGCATACTTTAAATCTAGAAGATAGACATCTAGAATCCACGGGAAATTTATCAAAAAAAAAAAAAAAGAATCCACGGGAAAGACTCATTTAAAAAGAAAAGAAAAGAAAAAAAAACAGGAAAGAAAAGAAAATAAATACCAAATTAAATTTTTAAGTTTTAATGATAAAAGACCCATGATTTTTTATGTCATTTCATTTTTAATTATTTAATTTTTTTTTATGTTACAACTCTAATGTGACATCATTTTAATGGACAAATTAAACATGTGTAGCAAACTTTTTTTTTTTGAGAGAGACATGTGTAGCAAACTTATATGATACTTAACAAAAAATACAGATAGAAGGGTTGCTAATGTAAATAGAATAGAATTTTATGGGATAAAATTCAAATTTTGAAATTTCAAGGTGTAAAATCCAAACACTCTCAAAATTTTAAGGTATAATTTGCAATTTAACATTTTAAATTTTTTTTATAACTCGATATTTATAATGAGAGATTTCAATCTTGTATGTCTCAATTGAAAACATTAGGTAGTGTCAATCAATTGAGCTACAAGACTCTTAAAATGTAATAAAATGTTGTCTTGTAAATATTATCATTTTTTTTAATTGAAGCGGTTATCATTCATAATGAATTTACTTGTAAAATATTTTATTAATTAATGAATCACATGACAAAACTTCATTATATGATGTGCAACACATATATTGAGCCTCTTGGTGCAACCATGGCTTCTTAGACTCAATTTCAAATTAATTGCTAGTATTATGCCCATGTGATGCACGACTTAATAGAAAATAGTTTTATATAACCAATTACCTTAAAATTAGTTTTATGTTCTTTTCATATATCTGATCAACTTTTTTTTGTTTTTGTTTTTTGTTGTTGATAGAAATAGTTACGAACCTTGAAGCATCTATAGATACTACTTGTTTCTAGGAAAACTGCAATACTACAATATGTGATAATTTAGCAAGAATTTAATATCAAATTATGTTTACCAGCCACATTAAATAGAATAGGCATGAATAACAATCATTCATACAATAATTTGTATGTTAGGAACCCACAGTTGGTACAAAATGCATTTAGTTATTTAGTTACAATTTCAAGTATATGTTAACCATATTTAACACATGTTAGACCACCTCGATGCTATCTCTTTCTCTTTTTGGTGGCTCTACTCATCTATCAGTTATTTTAATCTAGCATCTAGGTCACCTCCTTCGAGATTTGACCACAAATCTGCAACTCATTTGATAAAATACTCAATGAGCTACCCTTAATTAATTGGGGTGGTGGTTGGTTCTGATACCAAATGTTACAAACATATGAGAAGAACTTACCATTGAAAACTGACTTGTAAGGGAAGGGTGCCTAAGAGTTTATAAACACATGATTAAGTTTATACTTAATCCATGTGGGGCATTAGGATCATAACATTGTATGGGTAAAGATCAATAATCTTATAGAGCCAGAAAGTGCTATTTAAAAAGATTGCTTAACAAATTCAATTGTGTTTAAACAAAATTTTCAAATGAACTCTGATAGGACATACAATGAGACGTGTCTGTGTTAACTTCTTGAAAGAAAGCCCGTGCGTATTGCTAAAATTTTAAGGTGGCAGTAGTAAGCTCTATTGAATGTTGTGATCTAGGGGTTTGTAGGTCCTAGCTTTTAAGTGTGCTAGACCCAGATTTAATCAAGTACTACCTTAATTTTTGCCATCTAAAATAACCAACAAAATAATTTGTGTGACAACAACATACATAATATTTAGAAAAAGAAAAGGAAACTAAGCATGATTAAAGCTAACTTGGTATTCATGCTGAAAATCAAGAAATGCTTTGGCCTGAGAATTATCATGTTAAACAAAATAACATCATAAACACAGAAACACTTGTTGCATGATTACATCTTGTGAAGTTGCTTATCAAAGATGGGCTAAGCTTCTAGGAGTTCGTGCTCTTCTTTATCCTACAGTGATTGCATGAGCTTATTTTGTTCATCCATTTTTTTTATTAGCTTATATATAGTAGATAAATATAAATGATAGAATACCATACTAATTAGGAATTGCTATTATACTATAACTCATTTACACTGAAGATTGATTTTATCTCAATTCAAATAGAATTTGGAATACACACACACACACACACACACATATATATATATATATAAAACTCTCAAAATTCCTTGCAAGAACACAGCTAACTCTCATTAATAATAATAAAAAAAGTGATAGAAAGCAATAGTTAATAAGAATAAATAAGTTGTTTTATCTAAAAATTTTCTACAATTTAATGCAGCCACTTGACATAATCACTGTTTCTAAAGATTTGCTATAATATAGTGTAGCCATTTGACGCAACTCCGACTTTTAAAATCAACTTTTATTATATAGTAAAGTCATGGGTTGTGCTTACCTTGAAATTTATTATTAGTGTATATTATATAATAGTAAAGATATTAATCTTTGGAAGTGGTATCTCATATGGATTAATATTTTAATTGTGGGTTTTGGTAGTTAGAAGTTAGCACATAGTAGTTTGACTAGTTTCTCAAAAAAAAAAAAAAAAAAAAAAGTTAGCGCATAGTAATTAATAATTAGCAAATTACTGATTTTTTTTTTAAACCAATCCTTAAAAAAATTTAGTAGAGTTTAAATCACGTAAATAAATTAACTCACTATTCATTTTTTTTAAAATCATGTTAATAAAAGTTATTTATAAAACTATTATTAGTAAAAGTTATTAGGCTTATCTATTTAGCTTTGTTTCCAAATTGATATCAACTCTTTTATTTTATTTCTTTTTTTTTTTAATAAATTAACTCTCTATTCAATTTTTTTTTAAATCGCGTAAAATAAAAAGTTACTGATAAAACTATATTAGTAAAAGTTTATTAGGCTTATCTATTTAGCTTTGTTTCCAATTGATATCAACTCTTTTATTTTATTTCTTTTTTTTAATAAATTAACTCTCTATTCAATTTTTTTTTAAATCGCGTAAAATAAAAAGTTACTGATAAAACTATTATTAGTAAACTAGACTCATCACACGCGTTTTGTGCATATAATAATATTTTTTTTTGGTTTAGTGTTATAATGTTTAAAAGAAAGGTAAGGTAACATAGAATAATGTTTAAAAATGAGATAGAGATAGTGTCCTAAGTTTTAGGCATAATGAAGAAGATAAAGAAAAAAAAGGCTAAAACATAATTGAAGTATTTGAATTCAAATGGATAAAAAATACAAATAGGAATTTGACATTTGAATATAGGATAAGAATGAGTAGTTTTTACGTGAGGTAGTGAGTTTGTTTTGGAAGAAGTAATTTTGTATTTTTTTTTTATAAACGTATTTGAATTCAAATAGATAAAAAATATAGATAGGTATCAAACATTTGAATGCAAACAAGAATAGCAATTTTTCCCCTTTTGTACATGAAATAGTATTACTCTTTTAATCTTTTTTGTGTTTTTAGGAAAAAATTAAATTAATGGGTATGTTATTTTAGAATTTGTATGAAGATATTTTGGTATGTCAAAAATTAAAGATGAAATAGGGAAATCCTCTCATTAGTAGTATAGAAACAATTAAAAGCCTATAAAAAATAATTTACATTTAATATAAGAATATAATCAAACTTATTCATATTTAAAATTAAGAAATTAACACAAATCATAAATTAAGATATAAATGTAGAAAGAGAACAAAGAATATACTGTTAGTTCTTCTATCACTTGGAGAGATGAAAGTATGAGTATGTAACAAAAGCCTGAACCAATTATTGTAGAATAGAACAAATTAGTACAAAAGTTTAACATTATGAATTGGGTTAATCCATTTGTCAATTTCTAAAGTAGAATTCATGAATTTAAGTATGTATGTGAGAAGTTTTTATTTTTATTTTTTGAAGTTAAAGAAAAATAGGTTAAATAAAATGAAAAGGTAATAATGAAAGAAAGAATGCATACCTACGTTGTCATAGGATTTAAGCATTCACTAATTGGAGTAAACTAATATATATATATATATATTAATACATAGGTAGTGTTTCATTTGATATAAAATTTAAATCCTATTGGAATTAAGATTTATAAGTAATGTATTTATTGCAATCTCATAAATCCCATAAAAAGTGGAATAAAAAAAATGTCATATGAATAGAAAGAACAAAGAAAAAGTTTCTTCTCAAAAAAGGAAAAAAATTTTTTTTTTACGGAAAAAAGGAAATGTTGATATACATAAATGTATACTTCATCATTATATATAGAAGTTGATTTTTTTTTTTTTGGGAGAAGAAAAGGTGTTTACTTTAAACTCAAATGCTTATAACATTATTTGCAATTTTGTTTTACTATATGTTAGTATATTGGCTGAGTTACATTTGATATAGAATTTAAATCCTACTGGAATTAATATTTTTAATTAATGTGTTTGTTGCTATCTCATAAATCCCATAAAAAGTGGAATTAAAAAAGGTCATATGAATAGAAAGAAAAAAGAAATCAATTCTTCTCAAAAAAGATAAAAGATAATGTTTTTTATGGAAAAAAAGAGGATATGTTGATATATGTATATGTATATTCCATCATTACATATAGAAGTTGATTTTTTTAAGAAGAAAGAAAATGTATTTACTTTAAACTCAAATGCTTATTACATTATTTACAAATTTTTTAACTTGATCCAAATACATTTTTAATAAATAGGTATGATCAAATGACTTGCTATCTTTTGTTTTTTATGGAATATAAACCAATAACGTTGCTTTTTTTTTTTTTAATTAAAACTAAATTAATAATAAAAAGATTAGATGAAGAATTTGGAGTATAGTCAAATCAAGATTTTTATCAATTTAAAAATTATAAGAAAATAGGATAACAACAACTAATGATATATATCTATTTAAAAAAATTTCTGCAATTTTGTGCAATCACTTGGAGCAATCATGACTTTTAAACCCAACTTTTATTTATAGTATATGGTATGATATAGAACTTATAAATGCAAAAAAAAAAAAAACTAATTATATGAAATAAAAGAAAATATTTACTAATAGCATCGAAACCCTATTAATAATTAGTAATCTACTTGAAATTTTTAATAGAGCTTCACCTAAAGTAAATTAACTATTTTAATAGTTAATAAATCATATGTAGAAAAACATAATTTTTATGATGTTTAATACATACATATATATATATTTTGAGCCACTTGGTGCAAGTATCATGTATAGTGTATAAGTTTTACCATATTAAAACACAAATTATGATATATACTCAAAATAATTAAATAAATATTAAATTTTATTTTAAATTACACAAAACTTTTGGTAATACAATTTTGTTGAATGAAATTTAAATATATATTTTCTTAAATTAGGACACAAATTTTTATTATTATTATAATATAATATATATATATATATATATTATAATATAATATAAGATAGTTTTGATAATAAAAAGAAACTCTCATTCCTTCACGTTACTTGAGAGAGAGAGAGAGAGAGAGAGAGATGAATTCATAGGATATGCCTCCAAGATCGAACAATAGAGTAATTTGATTTGAGTACTTACAAAAAACAATAGATATTTCAACTTAAAAAATAGATAAATACTTATCTTAGTCAAAAGGATGAGATGGTGTACAACCGTGTAAGGAATATATATATATATTTAATATAAGATAGTTTTGATAATAAAAAGAAACTCTCATTCCTTCACGTTACTTGAGAGAGAGAGAGAGAGAGAGAGATATGAATTCATAGGATATGCCTCCAAGATCGAACAATAGAGTAAATTTGATTTGAGTACTTACAAAAAACATAGATATTTCAACTTAAAAAAATAGATAAATACTTATCTTAGTCAAAAGGATGAGAATGGTACAACCGTGTAAGGAAATAAGGATTTTCTCAAAAAAGAAAAGAAATAAGAAATAAGGAGTGGATAAAAAGGTTGAGCCATCTATGCTAAGAGGGTGCCTCCATCTATGGGACCCTCATACAAGAAAATCCATTGACTTTAATACGCATTTCTCGTTCATTATATTTATGGACACCCAAGGCATCTCCACTACGGTCATGGTTGAGATTCTTTTTGTCTTCTCTATTTGATTTGAAATTCCACCAACTTTCAGCTGGTGCATTTCTACACCACAACCAGCGAATCACCTCCGAACCAAATTGTTCTAGTGGTATTGGAGGACATGTTAGAGATGGCAGTGTGAGACGTTGAAGCCGAAGACTGCAAGGCAGTTCTCACTACAAAAAACGCGAGCTATAGCCGTGTTTTTTGGCCGCGTTTATAAAAAAAAGCAGCTATAGCTGATCTATAGCCGCGTTTTTAAGAAACGCAGCTATAGACATAATCTATAGCCGCGTTTTTCGAAAACGCGGCTATAGGTCCCCCTCTAGCTGCGTTTTCAAACGCAGCTCCAGCCGATTTTTTTTTTTAAAAAGTGGGGCCTGGAGCTGCGTTTGAAAACGCAGCCAGAGGGGCCTATAGCTGTGTTTTTAAAAACGCGGCTATAGGTCCCTTATGACTGCGTTCTAAAACGCAGCTCCAACTGGACCTATAGCCGCGTTTCTAAAAACGCGGCTATAGGTCCCCCTCAGCCGAATAAATTTTCTTAAAATGAAGACCTGAGTCTGCAGCCAGTGGGGGCCTATAGCCGCGTTTTTGGAAAACGCGGCTATAGGCCCCCCTGTGGCTGTGTTTTCAGAGACGCGGCTCACACAAAAAAAAAAAAAAAAAACTTCCCACGTGCCCCTCCCTTTCCCACCTGCATCCTCACCTACCCCACTCTCAATATAAGATCTTTTTTTTTTTTTTTTTTTCTTCTTCACTAAATGTTCAGGTTACTTTTTTTTTTTTTTTTTTTTTTTTCTTTTCTTTCTTCCTTCTTCACTAACTCTTCAGGTTCTTCTTCTTCTTTTTTTTTTTTTTTTTTTTTTTTTTTCCTTTTTCTTTCTTCCTTCATTTTTTCAACGTAACTTTTTTTTTTCTTTGTTTCTTTGGAGTTCCTGCATCTTTTTTTCTTCTTCACTCCAGCACAAATCTTTTTTTTTTTCTTTGTTTCTTTTCAGCTACTTCTTCTTTTTTTCTTCATCTCAGTCACTGATTTTTCTATAGATCTAGTTTTTTTTTTGGGGTTATTTTATGTTTAGTTAGTAAGAAAATGGAGAAAATGCTAAAAATTTTGAATTTGTGCTATTGTGTTTATGTTTAAATGGGTTTGTGTTTCTGAGCTTGTACTTGAATGGTTTTAGTGTTAGATTTAGGTTGGCTTTGTTGAAGGAGAGGAGATTCATGGATTTGTGTTCTTATATTTTGGAGCAAATTGTGGTTATTTTGTTAGTATGTTGTGTTTGATTTTGAATTTTTTGGGTGTGTTTGTATTGTGAATATGTTGTGTTTGATTTTGAAATTTTTGGGTTTGTATTTGATTTTGAATTTTCTGGGTTTACTTTTAATTTTGAATTTTATTTTTGGTTTGAATTTTGAATTTCTTGAGGAAAAAAAACACCCAGAATTTTTTTTAAAAAAAAAAAAAAAAAAAACCTATAGCCGCGTTTTTCAAAAACGCGGCTATAGGTCTCAGACTATAGCCGTGGTTAAACAACGCGGCTTTAGGTCCAATCTTTAGCCGCGGTTGTAAAAACGCGGCTATAGACCCACAGGTGCTGTTGCTGCGCCGCTTAGGCCGCGTTTACAAACGCGGCTCTAGAAAACGCGGCTATAGGCTATAGCCGCGTTTTTGGGGTCTATAGCCGCGTTTTTGAAACGCGGCTTTAGACCCCGTTTTTTGTAGTGTCTTAATGGAGCAACACTACTTGTAAGTTTCAACTCTCAAACGAAAAAATAAATCTCAAACTTGGATTCTACCTGAAAAATGGAGCGAGAAAGATCCCTGGTGACAGAAAAAACTGATGAGTTCAAAAAACTATCAATAGTGGCAGTCCACCGTCAATAAATGTTGACGTGCCAACAATGTTGCTTCATCGTATGACAAAGATGATGTAGCATGGGTACTAATTATGTATGGTTTCGTGTGTGAGTTGGATATTGACTTACTATTCAGCTTATTTTTGTTATTATTACATTTTTTGGTACTATTTATGAGTCTTATTGCACTATTTCAACTATCTTTAACTTTATCTACAGCACTTTCACCAAAAAGATTTCAATTTTAGTTAAATAAGCTACTTCCAAATGAACACTTTATTGCATTGGTTGCATGGCATGATGTTGGTGTGGCAAGGTGGCATGACACAAATGTTGCATGAGACTCACGTGTTGATGTGACATGATTACTGTTGTGGTAGTTGGTAGTAAGTTGTAGTTATTTTAGGATCATAAGTTCACAATTAGTTCTATACATATTTTTTCACAATTATTCTAGGTAGTAGATTTTAATTGGTTGCTTGTTACTTTTATATGAACTAACCATCTTTTTTTTTTTCTACTACTTATACAATTAGCACCATCAGTTTGTAATGAAAATAGATGTGGAATTGATTATGATGACCCTAGAATTGATATGTCTACAATTGATGTGGGTAAATATTATAGACATAGCATTTCTAAAAAAATGACACTTATGTAAACGTATGGAAAAAAGTAAAACATTGGTTTTTATTTATTTTTTTTAGAGTTGGATGCCCATGTCTACACATGTGGTCCGATTCCAACAGGGCAAAACCCGGGTCAATGTTTTTTAATCATCAAATATCCCCGGCAAAACTTGGGTCAATGGTATCAGAGCTATTACCTTGACCTTTTCTTAGTAGTCTTGTCTCTATTGGTGTTACTCCATTCTCAACATCGCTTCCTCTGTCACAACAGCCATTGTAACCACTCGTTGTTGAACCTCCGATGTCTCTCAACCGTCGTCTTTGGGTTTCAGACTTGCAGCCATTGCCGTTAAGGAGTCCTACACCACAAAGACCATTGCTCCCTTCATCACTGCCGTGAATTTGGCTCCAATTAATATTTTGCAGGTATTACTGTGATCATTGTGCGTTGATCTTCTCATTCGTGGAAGTCCTGTAGCCAAAGGAGTTCTCATGTGCTCCCACGCGCTGCCAAAGAAATTTGCGTCGAAGGTCACACGCCTCACACACCTCCACGTGCCACTACACATCTCGGTTGTACCTCCACGCGCTTCCATGTGTTGCCTCTATAATTCACACGCCCTTATGTGCTTTCACACGCTTGAACTTGCCTGTTGACGTCATTGCTGACATCATTTTACCACGTCAGCCCTAATTGTGTCATCCGCTAACATCATTTTGCCACGTCACTTGTTGGCATCATTCGCTTACATCCTTTGTTGACGTCATCTCTAGTTGACTTTGACTTTCTGTAGTTGACTCTTCTCAGTGTTGAGCGTTGACTTTTCAGTAAGGGTCACCGTTGACTTTTGAGGCAGGTTTGATCGTTGACTTTTTCCCGAGTTGACTGTTTGCAGTCCAAGTGTTCCTTATCCAATTTTTCGCGTAGATTTCATTTTTGTAGTCTATTTTTTCATATTTTTCTTTTACACGAAGAATAAGGATAGGTCTTCCCTTTATTATAATAATCATCACTGACAATCCAACAAACGTTTTTGCAATTTTTACAAATGTCTTGGCCATAATATTGAGACTTGTTATCAATACAACAAATCAGTTATTTCCATTTCTACTGCTACTGTTACTAACACTGAGAATATCCAACCAATGGCTCTTGTCTCTGCAAAGTCCAAGTCTTCTAGATCCATTATCACAATTTCTACAGTTGACCTTCAAAAAATTATCGCTAATACCATTTGTATGGTTGGTATTACATCTTATTCCTCTTCTTTCTTAGTTTCATTTGGTATTTCTCATTCCTCTTGGCTTATGGATTCTGCTTGTTGCAACCATATGACACCTCACTCATCTTTATTTTCTCAACTTGAACCTGCATCACATTCTCTTAATATTCGCATAGCTAATGGTTCCACAATGTTTGGTCATAATATTGGTTCTATCTCGACCTCCAACCTCTCGGTCCCTGGGCTCTTTAATGTTCCTTACCTTTCTTATAATTGATTTTCTGTGGGACAATTAGCTGAGTTGGGTTATTGCATTACCTTTGATTATTCTGAGTGTATTGTGCAGGATCCGAGAACGAGACAGGAGCTTGGGACCGGTCCCAGAGTTGGGCGTGTTTCCTGTGGACAACCTTCGTCTTCCACCTGTTGCTCCTATTTTTGTTGCTATTGCAGTTCTTTCTATTCCTTCCTTTGCACTTGGCATGCCCAACTTGGTCATGCATCTTCCTCTCATGTACAACATTTGGCTTCTAGAGGTTTATTAGGTTTGGTGTCCAATAAAATTTTTGATTGTGTTTCATGTCAGTTAGGAAAACAACTAGCTTTACTTTTCAATACTAGTGAATCAATATCCACTGATATCTTTGACCTAATTCATTCTGATGTTTAGGGGCTTTCCTCTCTCTCTAGTATTGGTGAATCTCGATATTTTGTTATATTTTTTTATGATTATTTCCGCTATAGCTGGATTTTTCATATGAAACATTGTTCTGAATTATTGCAAGTATATTCTAATTTTGCAAAAATGGTTGAAACTCAAATTTCCAAACGAATCAATTTTTTTGATTTGGACAATGCTCTTGAATACATTCATATGCTTTCTAAGCTATTTTGCATTTCTATGACACTATTTACCAACTAACTTGTCCAAGTACTTCTCAGCAAAATTGTAGAACTGAACGAAAATTTTGTCATATTCTTGACACTATCTGTGCTCTCATTCTCTTTGCCAAAGTTCCCGCTCCTTTTGGAATGAAACTGCTTTTCATGCTGTTCATACTATTAATTGCATTCCTAGTCCTATCATACAAAATCAAATTCCATTTGAGCGCCTTTTTGGGTCACCTCTAGACTATCACCACCTTCGTTCCTTTGGTTCTGTCTATTTCGTTCTTCTTTAACCGCATGAGCATAACAATTTTTAGCCTTAGTCTAGACTTTGTTGTTTTCTTGGCTATGACGAAACTCAAAAGGGGTATTGGTGTTATGATCCTATCTTTTAACGTCTTCGTATCTCCCACAATTTTGTCTTTTGGGAACATCGCTCCTTTATTGAGCTCTCTCACTTCCGTGCCTTTCTATCTATCTCCTCTATCTTAAATCTTTTTCTAGATGAGCCACATATTCCTTCTATACTTGCTCCTAATCCTCCTATACACTTCTCTGTCTAACCACCAGATATTTTTGATGTCTCTCCTCGATCAACCTCTAATGAACAGGTGGAAGATGAATAGGTCGAAGATGAGCCATTTACTTCACTATCATTGTTACACTACCCTTGCTACATTGCACGAGCCTCACACCTATCACGAGGCTTCCATTGACCCTTTATGGAAAATTGTAATGAAATAGGAACTTGATGCATTATATAAAAACCATACTTGGGATTTGGTGACTCACCCCCCTAAGATATTTGTGGTTGGTTGTAAGTGGATCTACAAGATCAAGACTCGCTCTGATGGGTCCATTAAGCGATATAAAGCTCGTTTTGTTGCAAAAGGTTTTACACAGGAGTATGAGATTGATTATGAAGAGACTTTTGCTCTGGTTGCTTGAATCTCATTTGTTCGTGCCCTCTTAGTTGTTGCCGCTATTAGTAAATGAGACATTTTTTAGATGATATCAAAAATGCCTTCCTTAATGGGAATTTAAGTGAAGAAGTTTATATGCAACCTCCTATTGGTCTCTTTATTGAACCAAACAAGGTCTGTCACCTTCAATGTGCACTTTATGACCTTAACAAGCTCCACGAGCTTGGTTTGCCAAGTTCAGCTCTACCATCTCTCGCTTGGGTTACATTATCAGTTATTATGATTTTGTCTTCTTTCTTCGTCGCATTAACAAAGGAACTATTTTGCTTCTCCTATATGTAGATGATATGATCATAACTGGTGATGACCTCAATGGCATTCAAGAACTCAAAGATTTTCTCGGTCAGCTGTTTGAGATGAAAGATCTTGGACGTCTCAGCTACTTCTTAGGTCTTGAAATCACTCTCAATCTCTTCTAATTATCAACTTGCAGATATCTTCACCAAGTCACATCCTAAAGGATGCCTTTGTGCTTTGGTTGACAACTTTAAGTTGATCTCATACCCACCTTGAGTTTGAGGAGGGGCTGTTAATGTGTAATAAGTTGTGGGCTTTAGGCCCACCTTGATTACTCGTATAACATACATACTTATACTACACACTTTACCTCCTATATAAAGGCACTCATGTATATTTTATTATTTGTAAAATACAATACTATTCATTCAGTATTTCTAACATCTACAATGCTAGCACTAACAATTTGAGCGTCTCTTAGACCTACCAAAGGACCTCTAACACAAAGGAGGATACTAGTCTTTCTTACCAAATTGATTTGACTAAGGTTCTGCCTGAGTGAGTCATAATTGGTTTTTCAGTTGCTACTAGTCAATATATTAAGCAACATACGCTTTTGTCATGGGAATTCAATTCAAGCTTGGATATACATGGTGGAATGGAAGCGAAATATCACACACAAATAGTGGGCCTAATTGTTTCCAGAGGTGCTCTGATAGCTGGGATGGTTATTGCATTTGCAATATTGTGGATATGGAAGGGAAAGAGAAAGGAGAGAGCTGCAACAAAAAACTTAACATCAATTAATGAGGATTTTGAGAAAGGAGCAGGACCAAGAAGGTTCTCTTATAGTGATATTGTTTCAGCCTCAGACAAGAGGAAGTTAGATCAAGGAGGTTTTGGTGCTGTTTACAAGGGGTACTTAGTTGATTTAGATATGCTAGTTGCTGTGAAGAAAATTTCAAGAGGGTCTAAACAGGGGAAGAAAGAATACATAACTGAGGTGAAGATCTTTAATCAGCTTAGACACTGAAATCTGGTACAACTCATAGGATGGTGTCATGAAAAAGGTGAATTCTTACTTATCTACGAGTTTATGCCAAATGGTAGCCTTGATACTCACCTCTTTGGGAAGAGGACTCCTCTCACTTGGGAATTGAGATACAAGATATTTCTTGGATTGGCCTTTGCATTGCTTTATCTTCATGAAGAGTGGGAACAATGTGTGGTGCATCAAGATATCAAAGCAAGCAATGTCATGCTAGACTCTAGTTTCAATGTCAAGCTTGGTGACTTTGGGTTAGCTTGACTTATGGATCATGAGTTAGGTCCCCAAACAACTGGAGTGGTTGGAACTTTAGTATACATGGCTCCAGAATATTTAAGAATGGGTAGGGCTAGTAAAGAGTCAGATGTGTATAGCTTTGGAGTAGTTTTCTTAGAAATTGTTACTGGAAGAAGGTCAATTAATCCAATGGGAAAGGCATCTGAAATGGGGTTAGTAGAGTGGATTTGGAATCCTCATGGAAAGGGGGACCTTCTTTTGGCTTTGGATGAGAAGTTACAAACAGATTTTGATGAAAAACAAGTAGAGTGTTTAATGATCATTGGACTTTGGTGTTCTCACCCTGATCAAAATCTAAGGCCGTCCATAAGGCAAGCAATTCAAGCTCTTAAGTTTGAGGCAACAATGCCAAATCTTCCAACAAACATGCCTGTACCTACACTACCAAGGATCAACTTTAGTGAAGCTTCCCTAAGTACTACAAGTCTTCAACAAGGTCGTTACATATATTCACCATCTTTGCTTCTAAGCATTGGTATAGTATTAGTTTGTGTCTGTATGGAATCTATGAGGGTTTAAACTAGTTGTTGAATTACAAGTGAATTAGCCATGTGGTTAAATTTATCCAATTATGCAAATTTTGAATTCACATGAAACAATTTAAGATTGTGATGACAAATTAAATAATGTGTGACTAATTGCACAAAATCAAACACAATGGAGACAACGATCTTGGAAAACTAATGGAAGGATTGTTCCAAAGGAGAAACCATTCAAAGGAAACCTTCTATTAGCATTTTAGTGTGTTGGCATATTTTCTGTCAACTTTTCATGCAATTGTTGAGTACTTAATTTCATTTTAGCATTTACATTTGTGGATTTATTTGTCAAGGGTTGAAGAGGTTAAGAGCTACAATCTATTGAATCTACGTAGGGCTAAAACTGTAAGGGTTAGATAAAGTGTCAGATGAGCTAAGCATTTTGATAGTTTATTGCACAACAATCTTGCCTTTCTCTTTGCCTTTCACCTCGGTTGAGTGAGATTGCTAGAACTTGAGACAAGTATGTTATTGGGCTAATTACAACTTACGCACTTGTGGTTTGGCTGAAATTTAAGTTGCCTACTCGTGGTTTGAAATTTGACACTTTACCCACTTAAGATTAGCTTAATTAGGGTTCTGTAACCCACTTTTGTTGCAAATAGGGCTAAATATGTAATTTTGCTCCCATTTTATGTCTCTCTCCTCTCAAAACATCAAAACCATAAATGAACAAGGGAAAATCAGATAAAAAAAATGAGGGTTTTGTAAACATTATGAACAAACATTAGTCCCATTTTTCATTACAACCTCAACTAGGAGGATTTCTTGATCAATCCCTCTCCTTGTGTTGTGTTATACTTGCTATAAATTTGAAAAATTCATTAATAAGATACAGGACCTAAACCAGAGAGTCCTAGATAGTTTTGTACCCATAAACATGTAATAGTTTGTCCATCTTAAACACCAACTTACCAATTATAACAAGGCTACCTTTCCTTGCACTATCACTGTCCAACCTGGCTTAGTTCAAGGATTGCTCCCTAAAGAAATAAACCTTTAAACTCCCCATTTGCTAGTTGGCAGACCTGATTGTATGAGTGCGTATCTGCAAAAAAAGAAAAAGAAAAAAAAAAGAGGTTCCAGAAAGGCAGCAGAAGTCAGAAATGTAGCACCATGTTCAAGTCTATAGCAAGTACAACACAATACAAGGAGAGGGATTGATCAAGAAATCCTCATGGTTAAGGTTGTAATGATTAATCATGTCATTCTTGTCCGTTTTTACAAATAGGCAATCAAAGAAAGAAAGGGGCTAATATTTGTTCTTAATTTTTACAAAACCTTCACCTTTTGATCTAGTTTTCCTTTGTTTTTTTATGTTTTTGGAGGAAAGAGACATAAAATGGGAGCAAAATTACATATTTAGCCTCATTTTTAACAAAAGTGAGTTATAGAACCCTAACTAAGCTAACCTCAGGTGTGTAAAGTGTCAAATTTAAAACCACGGGTAGGCAACTTAAATTTCGGCCAAACCAAAGGTGGGTAAATTGTAATTAGTCATTTGTTATTTTTTTCTCTTATGTACCTACCCTTATACCTCTCTATATATCAAATTTTATGAGAGAAGAATAAAACTAGTAGACACAAACAATTCTTTGAATTTCTTGTTGCTATTTGGTGTTTGGGAATCATTGGAGTAGTTACAAAATCTTTAAGAAGCCTCTTATAATATCCATTTTTTATCCCAACAAGTAGGACTCAACTTGGGCTTGAAACAGACAAGTTATTGGGCCTTTTACATTGCTGATTTACACAATTTCAACTTGCGGAGATGGAGTAGAGGTAGCTTAACCGATCAAGAAAAATTGAGTTGCAATCAAGCTTGTTATTGAAAAGGCAAAAACTTCTCTTTTTTCGAGTAGTTCTTGAAAGTTTTTTGTGTTTTCAACTTGATCTTAAATTACTACTCTAAGACACAATAAAACTCTCAATTAAACACACAATTTGACATGGTTTGCCAATATTAATACAAAATCATCAAGTTTAATGCATGTGTCAAAGTGTTGAAATATGATTGTGAAACTTTTCATTTCTTATACTCCTACTCACTAGCGTGATTATATAATCATGATAGGTAATTACAATAAATAGAAATACTGAATGAGATGATTATACAGGGGAACATGACATTTGCAATTTCGCACTGAAGTTAGAAGAATTAAAATCAATGAATGCCAGCATAGTCTGATGTTCAAACTTCTAACACCTTTCTAAGCTGCACGAGACAATCACAGCTATAAACAAAATTTTGCTAATACATGTTTTAGTTCTTAATTTGATTTAATGCAACCTACCTCATCTGCCAACAACAGATGTTTGAGCCACCAATATCTGGGTTGGATAGAAGTGCTGCAATTGACAGCTACAAATATTCACTGTTAGGACATATGTGTTTCGCTTGTTTAGAACATATGTCATTCATTATTTACGTAATTGACTAATCCTTTGTCAAAACACACTTTACTTGTATTTGGATTGATATAGGATGTGCTTAATACTTCAAAGAACATGTTGTTCAAGTCTAGTATTAAAGCCATGAAGATTGAACCAAGAAACAAGTGAAGAAAAGGTGTTTACTAAAACTAGACACCTGCTGGACACCTGCTCGACAGATAGCTATTTATTGAGGTTTAATGAGGCTCGACAGATGCTATCTATCAAGGCTATCTATCGAGGTTACGGAAATCAGAATTTTCAGATCTGATTTTTGGACCAGGCTTTTGTATTTGTGTAGGGTTTCTTTTCTCACAACCCTAAACATATATAAAGCATATTTTAGAGGCCGTCACACAAGAGAATACAAGGAGAACATATGCAAAAGGTGACCGAAGCCTTATTATCTCAAAAAGAAGCTACTGCGTCTTTGCACCTTAAGGTTTTGTAACCAAGTGTTTCTTGATCTTCATTGTTGATAAAGTGAAGAACTTTGCAACCAACATATTCTTCTCTAGTTGGTGATTGAAGTCGCGTACTAGGATTCGCGCAATTGGTTAGTCATGTATTGGGATTCGTACATTAAAGGGTGGCGTTTATATATTGAAGAGTTCAGAGGTTCTGAAGCGGTAGAAGGTTTCTACTGTGAGTTCACGTACAGTGATTGTAGAGTCTAGGGACAAAGGTTTTGCACTAGATCTGAAACTTCTCTTTACTATAGTGGATTGCTTTTCGGGAAGGTTTCCCCCTAGGTTTTTTATTGTGAAACTGGTTGGTTTCATTGGTTTTCTTGGGTCATCATATCTTGTCTTATTTATTTTTTCGCTGCACTTAGTTTGACATGATATTGATGTTTGTTTGTTTTAACAAGTTTTATGCATAATAAATCTAATTACCAACCGGGGTCTAAATTTCCTAACAAGTGGTATCAGAGCGAGTACACTTTGATTGGATTAATTTTCCGAGTGTGATCCTTGACCCCCATTGTCATGGATCGTGGACAATCTCTTTTGATTCCTCCTTTATTTGATGGCACTAATTATGTGTATTGGAAAGTTCATATGAAAGTGTTTTTGCAGGCTTTAGGTGAACAGGTATGGCAAGCTGTTGAAGTTGGCTGGATTAAGCCAAAGAAAGCGCCAGTGGATTGGGATGATGGAACAATCACAGCGGCAAATTTCAACAGTAGGGCATTGAATGCTTTGTTTTGTGGGGTGACCAATGAGGAATTCAAGAAAATATTATCTATGGAAGTTGCCAAGGAAGCATGGACCATTCTTAAGACCACCTTTGAAGGTACCATGGCAGTAAAGACTGTGAAGTTTCAAAGACTCACTAGTAGTTTTGAAGAAATAAGGATGGAGGAGGATGAGACCTTTGATGATTCTATGCTAAATTCATGGATATTGTGAATTCTGCCTTTAATCTTGGAGAATCTATTATGGAATCTAAAATTGTTAGGAAAATCCTTAGGTCCTTACCCGAAAGATTCCATGCCAAGATCACTGCCATTGAAGAATTAAAGGACATTGATCAAATTCCTTTGATTGAGCTTGTAGGGAACCTCCAAACCTATGAGATAGGATTAGGCTCAATGGGAAAAAGTGGAAAGAGTAAAAACTTGGCTCTTATGGGTATAGAGGAAGAGATTGAGGACTCTGAAGATAAAGATGAAAGTGAAGATGAAGATGATGAAGATCTAACCTTCATAACTGATGAGATTATCAAGCTTCTTCTGTTTAGGAAAAAGGATAAGGGCAAACCTCCTAGGAAATCTAAATCCTTTAGGATGGGTAAGAATGAGAAGCCCCTCATCCAATGCCATGAGTGCAAGGGTTTTGGTCATATGAGGATAGAGTGTCCAAACTACCTTATGAGGGAAAAGGCTAAGAAGTCAGAAGATAAAGGGTTGGTTGTTACTTGGAGTGACACTAAGAATGACTCTTCTGATGAGTATGTGGATGAATGCAGTTACGTTACGGCCTTTGCTGCCTCAACCGATAAGGTGATTGTGGAGAGTGCTAGTGACAGTGATGATTCTTCTGATGATGAAGTATCCAAAAAGTTGACCCTTCAGGATGCCTATGATAAGCTATGCACTGAATTCATAAAATCTGAAAAGACTTATCATCATTGTAGAAAAGAGCTTAATGAGGTAAAACTGAAAAGGCTGATCTGTTAGTTAAACTGGATGAGACTACAAGGTTAGTTGAGACTCTCATTGTGGAGAACACCTCATTAGAAGAGAAGGTCAAGAATCTTGAGGTTGAGCTTAGTCAAGATAGAACTCAAATAGAGAGGATGTCTAGTGCAAAGCTTGAAGAGGTCTTGAGTGCTCAAAAGCCTAGTTTGATAAGACTGGCTTAGGATATGCTGTCTCCTCCGGCCCCTCCTCTTCCACAGCTTTTGGATCAAGGACTGTCATTGTGCCTCAATCCGAGAAAGGTAATAAAGGTATGAAATCCAAAACTGTTTTGGCTAATTCTAATCCTTTGTTAAATCTCATGTTTGTCACCATTGTAGTGTTTCTGGACACATTCGTCCTAATTGCTTTAAGTTGTATCCTCATAAGCAAGTGTCCAAACGGTCACAGGTTTCCTCTCAAGAACCTACACCTTTGTTTGGAGAGTTATTAAAAGCTTTGAGCTTTTTAACTCAATTTTAGGAGAATTTTAATTCTTCTTTGTCCTTTAGTAGACATACTAAGACACGTGCCTTTTCATCTTCACGGCCAAAGATTCGTGCTGTGTGGGTGAGAAAGGAGCCTAAGACTTAATTGTCTTTTCTATTTTTCCTTTGCTTTAATTCTTTCTATCTAAGTAGGACTTTCTTTGCTTGATTTCTTTTTTGCTTTTGGAACCATGCTTTCATGCATCTGCATCTTTCTATCATGCTTTCATGCATTTGCATATTTCTTTCATGTTTTCATGATTATTTGTCTGTTTTTGTTTGGTTGTTTAGTTTTTATTTTGTTTTGTTTTCAAAATAAAAAATTGAGAAAAATTAAAAAATACAAAAACAGTGTGTGTTTGTGTACATCGGTTCTTATGAACCTTAAAATGACATTTGAAACAGAATTTTCTAAACTTTATATCTCTTGTAGCTTAGATGAGCATCTCTATGTACAACTAAGCAAGTGAGCTTTGTGGCTATTTGTTTGTGATGAGTAAGGTTAAGTGATCTCTTGTACTTAACACTCGTATTACTCTTTTTGACGGGTAGGATTAGAAATTCCTAAGAGAAAGGCATAAATAACCATCTCACCACTGTAACCCACCAATCATGATATGACATTTGTATGCTTCGGTATAGCAAAAGTGCAATGTCAATGACATCTGTATGCTTAGGCATAACAAAAGTGCAATATTAAAAAGCTTAACATAATTGGGTATTTCTTTTCTTTCTCTTGTATGCCCATGCATGGTTTGCTTAATAAAAAGAAAATATGCAAAGAAAATAAAAAGGAAAAAGAACAAAATACTTTACATATGATTGCAAGTGTGTTTTTTAGGAGATGTGGGAGTTATAGGATGTACCTCGAAGGTGATAGTCCCCATCAAACAGTTATGATTGTGTGTGAGTTAAAGTGATTTTCTCATATTTCAAATCATCATAACTTTGAGACACTTATACATTCTTGCGATGTTTTCACACACAACACGCAATATTCTTTGCTACTTTTAATACATGTGCAAGTACAATGTGATTTGGCCATCACAAGGTTTTCATGCGTTGATGTATACTCACTACACTATCTTAACTTGTTTTTGAAATATAAAATTGGTTAGACTTGTTTAGTGTGTGGGTGTGTGTGTTTTTGGGAGCTAAATGCTTTAACTCTTTGTTGGTTGAAAGATGTTTTGAGAGGTTAAAATGTTGGTTGGATCATTGGCTGAATTGCAAGTTTGATTGCATTCATATTTGTGTTTTTCTCCTCTTGGAAAAACTGTTTTTAAGCCATCTCGATACCTCTCGATACCTGGCTTATCTGTCGAGATCTTCAGTTGATTTTTTATCGCAATCTTGACACCTCTCGATAGCTAGGTGGATCGATCGAGAAACTTTCTGTCCCCTCGATAGCTTCTCGATAGCTGTTCGATCCATCGAGCTATGCTCGATAGCTTCTCGATACCTCTCGATCCATCGAGATTCTCTGCATGCATTTTTTTTTCACATGTTTTGCATGTTTCTTTTATCTTGTCATCCATAGCATCGTGTTTCATTACATTCATGCATTTTTTATGGATTCTTTGTGCCTCCTTGATCATCCTTGATCATCTTTATGTTTCTCGGGTGAAGCTTTCTAGCTTCTTGTACCCTTCTTGTACCCTTTGTCAATCATGACAAAAAGGGGGAGAAATTGGAGAACTTGGGTTTCTTTTTAAGATTTTACAAGTTAGGGGCAGAAATACATGACCTTGTAAGGGGGAGATGTGTATCATCTTATTAGGGGGAGTGTTTACATCCTTGTTGTTGTAGGAGCTACTTTTAGCTTCTTGTTCTTGTACCTTAGGTCTTGTGATCATGTTTACATACATTGTGCTTATCTTTGATATATATGTGATGATGTATGTTTTCTTTACCTACCTCAACATGTGTTGTTTCTTTTCACTCTTTATATACATGTTTCTTTATTTGTATGCAATCTATTATTTCTGTTTCACACTAAGATGCCTTGATGAGTTTTGTTTAAAGTGTTTCAGAAATACAGGTTGTCAAAGTCTTCCATGCCATGAACTCTCTTATTGCAAAGTTTTTCAAGAGTTTGTGTTGGGATAGATTTTATTGTATTCAACAAGTGTATATGAGTTGAGTGATTTATGACTTCTCTCATATGTTCATTTATTGGTTGTGGTTTTGTCACGGATTGCCAAAGGAGGAGATTGTTAGGACATACGAGTTTCACTTGTTTAGAACATATGTCATTCATTATTTATGTAGTTGGCTAATCCTTTGTCAAAACGCACTTTACTTGTATTTGGATTGATATAGGATGTGTTTAATACTTCAAAGAACATGTTGTTCAAGTCTAGTGTTAAAGCCACGAGGATTGGACCAAGAAACAAGTGAAGAAAATGTGTTTACTAAAGCTGAACACCTGCGGATAGCTGCTGGACACCTGGTGGACAGCTGCTGGACAAATAGCTATCTATCGAGATATAATGAGGCTCGACAGATGCTATCTATCAAGATTACGGAAATTAGAATTTTCAGATCTGATTTTTGGGCCAGACTTTTGTATTTGTGTAGGGTTTCTTTTCTCACAACCCTAGACATATATAAGACATATTTTAGAGGCCGTCACACAAGAGAATACAAGGAGAACATATGCAAAAGGTGACCGAAGCCTTACTCTCTCAGAAAGAAACTACTGCGTCTTTGCACCTTAGGGTTTTATAACAAAGTGCTTCTTGATCTTCATTGTTGATGATATGAATAACTTTGCAACCAACATATTCTTCTCTAGTTGGTGATTGAAGTCGTGTACTAAAATCAGCGCAATTGGTTAGTCACGTATTGGGATTTGTGCATTAAAAGGTGGTGTTCATATATTGAAGAGTTCAGAGGTTCTGAAGCGGTAGAATATTTCTACTGTGAGTTCATCTATGGGGATTGTAGAGTTTAGAGACAAAGGTTTTGTACTAGATCTGAAACTTCTCTTTACTATAATGGATTGTTTTTCGGGAAGGTTTCTCTCTAGGTTTTTTACTGTGAAACTGGTTGGTTTCATTAATATTCCTGAGTCATCATATCTTGTCTTATTTATTTTTCCGCTGCACTTAGTTTTGACATGATATTGATGTTTGTTTGTTTGTTTGTTTTAACAAGTTTTATGTATAATAAATCTAATTAACAACTTAAGTTTAAAACTTGTTAACCCTATAAACCGGGATCTAAATTTTCTATCATTCACGAAAGCTAATATTGTTCTTCACGAAAGCTAATATTGTTCTTAGCTCTATGTAACATATCTCTCATTCTCTCCCTCAAAAGTCGGTACTGTGAGCTAGGTTCAACGCATCAGAATAATGATTAGAATTTCTGAATCCAGGCAATTTTTTTTACAATCATGAAGTGTACATCAAAAGGTGAGAAAAGTAAGAGTAAGAATACTAAAAACCATTAGCTCTAAATTAGCGACGAAAATTAAGATTGTATTGAATCTTTTAAATATTATCTTGTCTAACCGGCCAGGCTTTGGTAGTTACGCTCTTGGAATTTTGTAATATTACGTGTTTGTTGAATTCGGATTAGCTTAATAATAACAGGTCATTTTAATTATTTTGTCCTTTTTGTTCTATTATATAATCAAATGCATGTTTTCAAGAGAAGTACTACGTTTATTTATAATATTTTTATAAAAAATTTTAGATAGTAAGTTGTTATTGATTTTAATTTTAACTTATTACTAAAAATACTTTTTTACTTTTAATTTGTTATTAAAATTACTTTTTTACCTACTTGTATCAGTCAATAATAATTTGTCATTTACAAATATTTTTTTTGGAGTAAATTGTCATCTATAATTTGTTTTGAAAGTATTGTGGATATAATATTTTTTTTGTTTTTAAAGATGACATTTCTGCTCTTTTGTTTTAATATTTACTTCTTGTATTTGTCATTAAGCATTAATAAACTTCAAATTAACATCAGATGGAGCGGGAACGATTGATGGACTTCGTTTTCCTGCAAGTATTCATCGTTGAACAAATGAATGGTGCAAGACGGGAAAGTCTTGAAGCGTGAGTTACTTAACAACAGTGGGACTCTCATTTCCTCACGCATAATACATTGGACCATCGACAACATAGGGCCAGGTTGTGCTTAATATTTGGGCCGGTCTAGCTTTTACCCAATGTATGAAGAGCCTATCCATTCTACCTAACCCAATAATTTTTTTTTTCCCCTTTCTTCTTATTCTTTGGTGAATAGTTTCAAAAGTTTCAAACTAAAATTTAAAATTTAAGACTATTACAAATAAAAAATTATAATTTTTGCTAGTTTTAAATTGGATTGACTTTTAAAATCATATAAATTTAAACCTACACGTTGTTTGAAGTATGATTTGGTGGTTTGGTTTTGCATTTGATTGTGGGTTTAAATTAATAGCCTATTATTTTAGAAGTTTTGGTTTGGTTCAGAACTATACATTACTATATAGTGTTTTATTGGATTAATAATTTGAGAAAATTCTACAATTAAATTACATGTTCTCTTTATTTTTAACACTTATGTTAAATTTCATGTTAATAAAATGTTATTTACAATTCAATTCTTAAACTCATATTGATGATGCCAAAATCGTCAGTAGTTGAGATCGTCCAGATGGCTCCGATATTACTTGCAAGATAGTAAGGGGATGTGACAAATAGGTCACTGGTGTGGTCTCGGCCGATGAACCTCCAATGACAAAGTTAGAATAAGAGAGAGATATAATTGGAAAATTCTAGTTGTTGGGTATATAATTTTGATCTTAATCCTTTACCTTCAGTGGAATGTGCCTTAGATAGGCCTTTACTCTCCTAGCTGTTGACCATTAATGGTGGTTTAATTTCCTGTCTGGGTAATGCCCTTGGCACTTAATGTAGGGATATGAAACCTTTTAATACTTAATGCCTAGACATGGAGATCTCTAAGCTGTCTCTCTCTGTACTTCATCCAATCATAACGGCTTAGTTAGTAATGGCTGCATTTATGGCTTGTTCTTCGTCTACAGCTGAGTCTGACGAAAGATGCCTTCTGGCTCATCACATATTTTGTGTGATTTTAAAATACAAAAACTTAATATTTAAACATTTAATGATGAAATAGTTATTGTTCCATGATCTTCTCAATTAGGGGAAATTATTTATTGCAACGGGTGAACCACATTGGCAATGTTTAATCGAGATTAGTAAAAAGCTGATTCCAAATTTGTTTTTTATCAATGGTCATGAAGTAAGGGTTTCGTGGTTTTCAAGCAAAGGTATAAAAGCAATCTTAATGCACATTTTCCAAGACTTTTTAGTCTTTTGGGGTATGCATGTAATAGGAGATTTCCAAGCGCTCTCAAAGCGTTAACTGGAGATCAAAGTTTATGTTCTCGAAGATCTGGTTATGAAGGTGAAGTTACTTCATCCCATTAACAAAGAGTTGCTGGAGTGAACTTTTTAGTGTATACTTCAAGTTGTGAGCAAATGTTCAATAGAGTTTGCTTGTAGAAGAGTTTGTAGATGACTTCCTACGTCAATTTTGCATTTGGTGACATTTGATGCCAGTTTGACAAGCAAACGAGGACATGGATATCTGGCAAGGAGCTCTCTTGCTTGTTCAATTTCCATCTATTAGCCAGATGCAAGGTGCTCTCTTGTGTTGGTATAAAAATGGTTGCGTTGAACAAGAAATATTGAAATTTAATCCACTCCACCTACATTAACATCAAGGTATGTAAAATTTAAAGAAATTTTAAAAAATAACTACGTCCTGTTATATAATAATACACAGGCCGTTCTCAAAAAAAAAAAAAAAAAAAAAAAAAAAAAAAAAAAAATTATAATACACAGGCCCAATGGCCTTTTTAGACCAAAACATTCCTAATTATTGTATGCTACGATATTTCGAGACAATTAAAATCATCCTTTTGGTTGTAGAGAAAAATATAATTGTAAACTTTCAAGCATTGATACCGAATATACTTCTAGATCAAATCTTCCAATTCTGTGAATAAAACATAAAAGAAAGTTACCGTAATATATAAAAATTAAAAATATTTGATTTATGATATAGGGTTTAGTTCCCATCGGCAATTGGAAATATTATCTTTTTCAGAATATTTTTAAGCAAGCCTGCCTAGTTTAGGGGTCTAACTGTCTAAGTTCTTTGGATTATATGTATAACAGTAATGCTAGTATCACACATTTTTTTCACACATATTTTGTCATAACTATCCTATACTGTAGACTGTAAGTGATGGAGAAAAAAAAAAAGGGTAATTGACCATTTTAGAAAATTTTAATACCACTTTAATAAGAAGGATTTTACTAACGTGTGTCCTAAGGGCACACAATAGTATACCATTTTTGAAAAATTTTTTATCGGTAATTAAAAAAGTTTTACAACTTTTTCAATTTTTCATAAAATTTTTCCAAAAATGGATGGCTTAATGTGTGCCTTAGGGCACACATTAATGGGACCCTAATAAGAAATATAAAAAGAAACTGAAAAAATTAATTATTTTTTTCTTTTTCCACAAAAAAAAAAAAAAAATTTTTTAAACCAATACTAGGTTAGGAGTTAGGACATTCGTTAACTTTCATTTTCATATTTTAATGGAGCAATTCTGTGTGAGGCCATTTGTAAGTCTTCAACGATAAAATGAACCTCTTTGGAATCCACTTGAAAAAATGGAGTGAGAGAGATCTGTGGCGGAAGAAAAAGGGAGGTAAAAGCAATTATAGCAGTCAACAACCAACATTTTTTTTAGGGCAAATTACAACTTACCTACATGTGGTTTGACCAAAATTTAAGTTTCCTATCTGTAGTTTGAAATTTGACACTTTACCTATCTGAGGTTAATTCGGTTGGATTTCCTTAACTCACATTTGTTAAAAACATGGCTAAATATGTGATTTTGCTTCACTTTTATATTTTATTCTTCTAAAAATATATATAAAAAACATAAAAGTACAAGATCAAATAAGATTAAAAAGAATCCAGCAGAATACTTACATTATGAAATTTCAAACCACAAGTATGTAACTTAAATTTTGATTAAACTTCAAGTGGGTAAAGTGTTAAGTTTTAAATCATAGGTAAGTAATTTAAATTTCAGTAAATCATATATGGATAAATTATAATTTGCCATTTTTTTTTATTAAGTATAGTTTGTATTTTTAATAGATGCACCCTTGTATTCCAAATTCTAAGCCCATTACCAGCCTTGCCCAAATAGCCTAGAGCCCAGCCCAACTAAAAGAAAATTAAAAACCCATTAACCCTTTTAAGTTTTAACCCACGGTACGTACAAACCAAGTCCAGAAAAAGAAAAAAAGAAGAGAGAGAGAGAGAGAGAGAGAGAGAGAGAGAGAGAGAGAGAGAGAGAGAGAGAGAGAGAGAGAGCGTTTGGATTCAGATTATAAGTTCCACGTTTTGCTCTTTTTTTTTTTTTTGCTGCGGGGGACAATGCGCAGTGCACACTGTACGCGTACTATGCGCCTACTGTGCGTGCACTGTTCACATACATTTTTAGTAATTTTTTGTTAAAAATAAGTCCCGCAGTATTATTCACACATTTTTAAATTATTTTGCTACAGTGTTTTCAGTTGTCAATTTTCAGCAATAAGTTCTATCCAAATGAATCCAGAGAAATAGAGATGGGTCCAATTCCAACGGGCTAGACCCAGGTCAATTTTTTAAATCATCAAATATCCCCACTTATAAGTATATATAAAATACACTTTATTTCGTTAAAAAAAAAAACACTTTATTTCAAATGCTTGATGTACTTGATTAAAACAATCGGGAACTATTAGACGACGTGCTGATTCGTTTTACCTAATTGTTATATATATATATATATTTAATGAATTGTTTTATATTTCATTCCTTTACGTTGTTGATCCTATTTTGTAGGCGACGAATTTGCATCATCTCTATATTTTATGATATCATTTTCATTCATTCACACTTGAGCATCATCAGGTCCATTAATTAATTAATTTATTTTTTTATAGATAATTATAATATTATGTTAATTTAGCATAATCTTTTCTACCTAGGTCTTAAGTATTTTGCGTGTGAAAGAAGTCAATATTTGAGGTAAAGGCTCTTAGCAGACATAAGTAAATTGTTTTCAAATTTATTCGTATAACCTTGACATAAAAGCTCAGATCAAATAGCTAGCTTTGTTCTCCCACAAAATTCTCTTTTCCAAGCCATGGCTACCACTTTCTACAACTTATTCACGCTACCACTATTCTTCTTCCTTTTTCTTCTTCCCTCTGCTCATTCGTCAGTTTCATTCAAAATAACTCGCTTTGATCCTAATACGTTCAACGTAATATATCGTGGAGATGCTGTACCTTCAGTTGGAGCCATAGAGATGAACAAAGTCAATTATGTGTGCCGTGTTGGTTGGGCCACCTATGCGGAGAAGGTGCCACTCTGGGACTCCAATACAGGAAACCTCGCCAACTTCACAACTCATTTCTCCTTCATTATTGATACACAAGGCAGTGCTAATTATGGTCATGGGATGGCATTCTTCTTGGCACCTGTTGGGTTTGAGATCCCTCCAAATTCAGTTGGTGGCTTCCTGGGCCTATACAACACCACAAACAGTGATTCATCAAAGAACCAACTAGTTCACGTTGAGTTCGACTCTTTCGTGAATCCAGAATGGGATCCTGCATTTACGCATGTGGGAATTAACAACAACTCAATTTCTTCTGCTGTTGATACCACTTGGAATGCTAGTTTCCACAGTGGAGATACTGCAGATGTGTGGATTACATACAACGCTAGTACCAGGAATTTGAGCGTTTCTTGGACTTACCAAAGGACCCCAAATACTCAGGAGAATACTAGTCTTTCTTACCAAATTGATTTGAGAAAGGTTCTGCCTGAGTGGGTCACAGTTGGATTTTCAGCTGCTACTGGTTATTATGGAGAGCGACATACGCTTTTGTCATGGGAATTCAGTTCAAGCTTGGATATAAATGTAGCAGGTGGAAAAGAAGCGAAAGGTCGTGGACTAACAGTGGTTCTGACAGTGACCGGTGGTGTTCTGATAGCTGGTGTGATTATAGCATTTTCAATATTGTATATATGGAAGGGAAAGAAAAAGGAGACAGAAGAAACAACAAATTTAACTTCAATTAATGATGATCTAGAGAAAGGAGCAGGGCCAAGAAGGTTTTCTTATAGTGATCTTGTTTCAGCTACCAATAACTTCCAAATGAGAGGAAGTTGGGTCAAGGAGGATTTGTGCTGTTTACAAGGGGTATTTAGCTGATTTAGATATGTTAATTGCTGTGAAGAAAATCTCGAGAGGGTCTAAACAGGGAAAGAAAGAATACATAACTGAGGTGAAGATCTTTAACCAATGAGGCACCAAAATTTGGTGCAACTCATAGGATGGTGTCATGACAAAGGTGGGTTTCTACTTGTGTATGAGTTTATGCCAAATGGTAGCCTTGATACTCATCTCTTTGGCAAGAGAAATCCTCTCACTTGGGAAGTAAGATATAAAATATCTCTTGGATTAGCCTCTGCATTGCTTTATCTTCATGAAGAGTGGGAGCAATGTGTGGTGCACCGAGATATCAAAGCAAGCAATGTCATGCTAGATTCTAGTTTCAATGTCAAGCTTGGTGACTTTGGGTTAGCTCGGCTTATGGATCATGAGCTAGGTCCCCAGACAACTGGAGTGGCTGGAACTTTAGGATACATGGCTCTAGAATATTTAAGAACAGCTAGGGCTAGTAAAGAAACTGACATCTATAGTTTTGGAGTAGTTGCATTAGAAATTGTTACTGGAAGGAGGTCAATTGATCCAATGGGAACAGATTTTGAAATGGGGTTGGTGGAGTGGATTTGGAATCTTCATGGAAAGGGGGACCTTCTTTTGGCTTTGGATGAGAAGTACAAACAAATTTTGATGAAAAACAAGTAAAATGTTTGATGATCATTGGACTTTGGTGTTCTCACCCTGATCCAAATCTGAGGCCTCCATAAGGCAAGCAATTCAAATTCTTAAGTTTGAGGTTACAATGCCAAATCTTCCAACAGAGGTGCATGTTCCTTTGTATCGTGTACCTACACCAGCAAACAATTAGCTCCAATGAAGCTTCTATAAGTACTACAAGCCTTCAACATGGTGTTAAACATATTATCATCTTTGGTTGTAAGCATTGTTTAGATTAGCTGTTGTTTGTATGGAGTTTGTTAGGGTTTAGACCCCATTGTTGAATCACAAGGGAATTAGCCGTGGTTAGTTTATCCAATTATGTGAATTCCAATTCATGAGTAAACAATTTAAGCATGTGATGATGAATTATATAGTATTTCACTAATCACATGAAATCAAATATAATGGAGATAGTGATGTGGTGAGGTAGGGAAAATCAATGGAGAAACTATTCCAAAGGAAAAATCACTATGAGAATAATTCTGTTGGATATTTTTTGAAAAATATATTATTTTATGTGAATTGAGGAAAATCAATTATCCCTTAATGTCAGATGCGTTAATTGCTAATTTTGAAAATTCAAAATTTGAATAGCTATTGTCTCTGGGTTTAATTAGAAAATCTCTGAAAATTAATGTGAATTTTAATACCATAAATTGTGAGCTTTTAGTGTAGTTTCCATTCTAAACGTTTTGTATTTAAACGTTCTTATTTAATATACATAATAACATATATATGCAAAATATTCAGCACTTAAATGTACAGCTATTGCTGAATTGTTTTATGATTAATAAGTTACTATATATACACAATATTTTACTAATTGGCTTAATGGAAAGTGGTCAAATAGTTAGCAAATTTTTTGAGAGTAAACGGCTGTACAAACTAGTTTTTTTTTTTTTTTTTTTTTTTTTTTTTTTTTTTTTTGTAACATATATTTAGGAAGAAAGCTTTTGAAAAGGCATGGTAATAATGGGTTTTAAATGCATGGATTATGATGCTTTCCTTTGTTCTCAACGTACAAAAGCTTGACCGTTTATATAATATATATATTATATATATATATTTATTTATGATCATTTAAAGTTTAAATATAGAAAATGCTTTTACTTTTTTTGCTAATGACAAGCAACATATCTGGTTATATATATTATACATGGAAGGAAAAAAGTGAAATACACACATCTCTAATTTTGATTACAAAGCTGCAATTTTTCAAAAACAATTTTTTTCTAAACCTTACCATCTTTTGCTTCCTACTACTCACAAAAAAAAAAGTTTGATCTTAACAAAATTATTCTGGGAAAAGAAAGTACTATAGAGAGCTTATATCCTACGAGTATGTAGGCTCGCAAGGATAATCAGCAAAGGTGGCGGGCTGTTGTATCTTGGGGACAACGTGCAGAAACTATTTGTCTAACTACATCGGATATACCGTAGACGGCACGATTTGTCTCAAGACAGTGACTTGGTCCACGCCTCATCTCTGCCACCTCTTTTTGGTAAATCAAATTGTGTAATTTCCAAGGAAATTCAGGTATTATCTCTCCTTTATTTCCAACAATTTGAGACAAATCGATATGGAGAACACAAAATCATCCTTGGAAAATGGTAATGTTATTTCTAATTCCTCTGGAGCGGGTGATCTTAATAAGCCATTCCGCTTCCGTGGTGTTAACTTTAAGAGGTGGAGACAAAAGACTTTATTTTATCTTACTCTTTTGAATGTGGCTTATGTGTTAACTGAGAAAAAACCAAAGAAAAAGAAATATGAACAATTGACTGAAGAAGATCTTTCTCAACATGAAAAAGATGTTAAATGGGATAAGGATCATCTTTACTGTAAATATTTACTTAATTGTCTTTCTGATGATTTGTATGATTATTATGATCAAGCTTACAAATCAGCCAAAAGATATGGAAGGCATTGAATCAAAAATATGATACAGAGGAAGCTAGATCCAAGAAATATGCATGTAGCCGATTTTTCAGATTTCAGATGGTTGAAGGCAAGTCCGTGGTGGAACAATCCTATGAACTCCAAATGATTGCACAAGATGTTCGATCTGAAGGCATTCGTGTAGATGAACAAATGCAAGTTTCAGCCATCATTGACAAGCTGCCTGAATCTTGGAAGGAGTTTGCCAAAGTTCTGAGACACAAGCAAAAGGAACTCTCCATTGAACCCTTATCACCCGTTTGAGAGTGGAGGAAGAAGCAAGAAACCAAGACAAAACTGTTGAACTTCATGCCAAATGGTCCTAAGGTAAATTTTATCACTTCAAATGAAAACATGCCAAAAGCCAATGCAAAAAATATGACTATGTAAGGCCTAAGAAAAGGAACTTCAACGTAGGCCAAACGGAAATCAACCTCAACATAAGACCCACTTTAATCAAGAAAGAACCAAGCACACCATCCTAAGCATGCTCCAATAATGGCAACCACACTAATAATAGCAATTATGCATGTTTTTGTATGTGGAAAGCCTGGACATTCGGCTAGAAATTGTCGTTTTCGAAAACATGGGCCTATGGCTCAAGCCAATGTCATTGAAGAGCCTCTTGTGGCTATGGTTACCGAGATTAATATTCTCGAAGGCTTAGGAGGTGGTGGATTGATTCGGGGCAACCAGACATGTTTGTTATGATAAAAACTGGTTCAAGACCTACACCATCTTGGATGAGAAAAAGAAAATATGCTTGGTGATTCTCATACCATTGATGTTGTGGGTATTGGAGAGGTGCTTCTCAAATTTACTTCTGGAGAGAAGTCACTCTCAAAGATGTCTTTCATGTTCCTAACATTAGAAAGAATCTAGTTTCTAGTTTTTTGTTGAATAAGGCTGGTTTCAAACAGTCTTTCGAGGCTGATCAATATGTACTCTCTAAAAAGGAATGTTTGTTGGCAAAGGCTATGCTTGTGATGACATGTTTAAACTTAATGTTGAGATGAATGAAAATTCAAGTTTTGCTTATATTGTTTTTGTGTGAATGTTTGGCATGGTAGATTATGTCATATCAATAATAAATATATGAAAAATATGAGTGGTTTAGGTTTAATTCCTAAACTTGAAAATGAACTTGAAAAATGTGAAATTTGTAGCATGACTAAAATTACTCAAAGCCTCATAAATCAATTGAAAGAAATACTGAATTACTAGAGCTTATCCATAGTGATATTTGTGAATTTGAAGGACACTTGACACGTGGAGGTAATCGGTATTTTATAACCTTTATAGATGATTTTTCAAAATATTCATATGTTTTCTTATGAAAATAAAAGTGATGCTTTTGAAAAATTATCAATTTTCTTAAAAGAAGTTGAGAATACTTTTGATAAAAAGGTTAAAAGGTTTAGAACTGATAGAGGAAAAGAATATGATACTCTTGGTCTTAATAATTATATTCAATCTCTTGGTGTTGTTCATGAGACTACTACCCCCTTATTCTCCATCTTCAAATGGAGTAGCTGAACGTAAAATAGGACTCTTATAATTTAACTAATGCTATGCTTGTTAGTTCTGGGGCTCCTAAATATTTTTGGGGTGAAGCTGTTTTAGCTGCAAATTTTGTTTTGAATAGAGTACCTCATAAAAAGACTTTTTTAACTCCTTTGAATTATGGAAAAAATATAAACCAAATCTGAATTTTTCAAGTTTGGGGTTGCTTAGCATATGTGAGGCTACCTGACCCTAAAAGACCTAAACTTGGGGTAAAGGCTTCTACATGTGTATTTTTAGGTTATTCTTTAAATAGCACAAACTTATAGATTTTTGATATTGATAATAATACAATAATTGAATCTAGAGATGCAATTTTTCATGAAATAAATTTCCATTTAAATATAAAAAGTGGGGTTTTGAACAACAAGAGAATTTTGAATGTTCAACATCTAAGTCAAAAGATGTTAATGAATATGAGTTTGAACCTAGGAGAGTAAAAGACCTAGAATTGAAAGATTTTTGGTCCTGAATATTATGTGTATAATTTACAAGGTGACCCTACTTCCTTAGAGAAGCTTTATCTTCTCCTGATTCAGGTTTTTGGAAAGAAGCCATCAATGATGAGATGGATTCTATTATCTCTAATAATACTTGGAAACTTGTAGATTTACCTCCAGGTTGTAAAACAATTGGATGTAAATGGGTACTTAGAAGAAATTAAACCTGATGGATCTATTGAAAAATTCAAAGCAAGGCTTGTAGCTAAAGTTTTAAACAAAAAGAAGATATTGATTTTTTCGACACTTTTTCTCCTGTTACTAAGTTACGTCTATTAATTATTGATTGCTATAGCAGCTATTCATAATTTGATGATACATCAAATGGATGTAAAGACGGCATTCTAAATGGAGATTTAGAAGAAAATTTATATGGACCAACCAGAAGGTTTTACAATGCCAGGTAATGAGCATAAGGTATGTAAATTATTAAAATCTCTATATGGTTTAAAACAAGCACCTAGACAGTGGCATGAGAAATTTGATCAATGTTTGCTTTCTAATGGTTTTAAAACAAATGAAAGTGACAATGTATATATTATAAAACTTTTGATGATGCTCATGTCATAATTTGCTTATATGTTGATGATATTCTAATTTTTGGTCCTATATGGATATTAATGCTACCAAAATGCTTCTTAAAATAACTTTGATATGAAAGATTTAGGAGAAGCTAACGTGATTCTTGGCATGAAAATTTCTAGAACTTCAAATGGCATTTTATAGACCAATCTCATTATATAGAAAAATTTTTGAAAAATATAATTACTTTGATTGTAAACCTGCAAGTATTCCTTTTGACTCTAGTGTGCATCTTTTTCCTACTAAAGATGAAAATGATATTTACAATCAAAAGGAATATGCTAGTATTATGGAAGTCTTAGATATGCTACTGATTGTACTAGACCTGATATTGCTTATGCCGTAGGAGTTCTAGCAAGATTTACTAGCAAACCTAATTTTGAGCATTGGAATGCCATGACTCAATTAATGAGATATTTAAAAAGAACTGCGCACTATGGTTGCTATATCAAAGATCCTGCTGTTCTTGAAGGATATAGTGATGCTAGTTGGAACCCTTATCAGGTGATTCTTTGTCTACCAGGCTATGTATTTACTATAGGTGGTGGAGCAATAAGTTGGAAATCTAAAAAACAACAGATTATTGCTAATCCACTGGAGGCAGAATTAATGCCTTATCTTATCTTCAGCTAGTGAAGAAGCGGTTGGTTACGAGATTTATTATCTGAAATTCCCATGTGGGAGAAACCTATTTCACCTGTCTTAATTCATTGTGATAGTACTGCCACTATTGGTAGAGTGCGCAACAAATACTATAATGGTAAATCCAGATCTATTAGAAGAAAACACAGTACTGTGAGATCATACATAAACAATGGTACCATAAATGTTGATTATATTAGTACAAATGATAATATTGCGGATCCATTAACTAAAGCTCTAGCTAGAGAAAAGATCTGGATAGCATCGAGGGGGATGGGACTTAAGCCCAAAGAAGAATAAACTACCTATGAGGATACCCTACCTAGGGACTGGAGATCCAAGAACTAGGTTTAAAGGGAAAAACTAATCATAGAATAGTTTGATTAACATGCACTAAATATATGTATGAGTAATAATACTCATGTCCCTCCCTATGGTGTGCGTGCATGTATCTTGTAACGTTATATAGGATGAGTTTTTATTTTATTTTATTAAAACTCTTAATGTGGACTATAGCTCTTATGAGTGGGATGTTAGAGTTACAAGAACATCCTTGATAGCCACCCTAAGTGAGCATGGAAGTGAGGCCGCTTCCTTTGAGAATGGGCTAGTTCTCTAAATAGCTCATGAATGCTGGGATAAAGCACAAGGCCGTAATGTGCTGGCTTAAAAGCTCGTAGTAGAGTACTGGAATATTATGTGTGTGATGTAATGTTTTGTATCCATACAAAAAGTTATAGTTCAAGACTTAGATCACTATTAACTTTGGAACAATGTTGCTGAAACACTAAATGAGGGTTCAAGCCATTGGCACTCTATTATGCATAATGTTTACTTAACCCAGAAAAAAAAAAAAATTTGTTCTTACCATCTATTATTTTTTATAAAAATAAGTTGGGGATTGTTGGATATTTTTATAAAAATATATTAATTTTATGTGAATTGAGAAAACATCATTATCCCTTAATATCAGATGCGTTAATTGCTAAATTTTAAAATTCAAAATTTGAATAGCTATTGTCAATGGTTTTAATTAGAAAATCTCTGAAAATTATGTGAATTTTAATACCATAAATTGTGAGCTTTTAGTGTACTTTCCATTCTAAACGTTTTGTATTTAAACGTTCTTATTTAATATGACATAATAACATTATATTGCAAGAATATTCAGCACTTAAATGTACAGCTATTGCTGAATTGTTTTATGATTATAAGTTTACTATATATACACAAATATTTACTAATTGGCTTAATGGAAAGTGGTCAAATAGTTAGCAAATTTTTTGAGAGTAAACGGTTGTACAAATAGCTAGTTTTTTTTTTTTTTTTTTTTTTTTTTTTTTTTTGTTTTTTTTTGTAACATATATTTAGAAGAAAGCTTTTGAAAAGGCATGGTAATAATGGGTTTTAAATGCATGGATTATGATGCTTTCCTTTTTGTTCTCAACGTACAAAGCTGACCGTTTATATAATTATATATATATATTATATATATAATATATTATTTATTTATTTATTTATGATCATTTAAAGTTTTAATATAGAAAATGCGTTTACTTTTTTGGCTAATGACAAGCAACATATCTGGTTATATATATATATACATGGAAGGAAATAAAAGTGAATACCACATCTCTAATTTTGAATTACAAAGCTGCAAATTTTTCAAAACACGTTTTTTTCTAACACTTACCATCTTTTGCTTCCTACTACTCACAAAAAAAAAAATTTATCTTTAACAAATATTCTGGGAAAGAAAGTACTATAGAGAGCTTATATCCTACGAGTAGTGTAGGCTCGCAAGGATAATCAGCAAGGTGGCTGGGCTGTTGTATCTTGGGGACAACGTGCAAAACTATTTGTCTAACTACATGGATATACCGTAGACGGCACGATTTGTCTCAAGACAGTGACTTGGTCCACGCCTCATCTCTGCCACCTCTTTTTGGTAAATCAAATTGTGTAATTTCCAAGGAAAATTCAGGTATTATCTCTCCTTTATTTCCAACAATTCTATTAAGATCTTACTGTGTACTTAATTTGTTTGTATCATGTACATTTAAGGGTTAATTTGTATTGGGTTGAAGGAATCAAGAGCTAAAGAGTAGAGCTGCAAGTTGTTGAATCTCGGTTGAGTGAAATTGTAAGGGTCAAACAAAGTCTCAAGCGACTTAAGCATTTTGAAAATTAGTTGCACGACAATCTCACGTCTCACCTTTGTCGAGTGTGATTGCTGGAACTTTAGACAAATTAGTTATTTACTTCTGTATTGTACGTACCTATTCTTATACTTTGTATATGTTAAATTACCGATTGTCCCAAAAGTTTAAGCTTTTTAGACAATCGGTAATTTAAAATGGTATCAGAGCAAAAGATCCTGAGTTTGATAATTGGTTTTACTCTACCCCCATTTAAAATGTTAAATTACTACTTGTTGAGCCCCCACTTATAAAGGGAAAGTTTAGGCCCACAAGTGAGGGAGAGTGTTAGACTTATAGTTAAGTGATTAAATTCACCATTTCCTAATAACTTAAACTTTTGGGATAATCGATAATTTAACAGTATATAACCCTTATTTCCCATGAAATTCCGTACACAATTTCCCATTTTGAAGATCTAGAGAGTAACCTAAAACCCTAGTGAAACAAAATCATTTGTTCTCTACCTTCATTCTCTTCAATTTATCAATTTCTAGGCCAATTCAGTGTCTATCAAATTCTATTGGAGATTAAAACCAATACACACAACGAATCTTTCAGAGTTTTTGTTATTGTTTGGTGTTTGGGAATCATTGGGGTAGTCCTAAAATATCCAAGGAGCCTTGGAGTGGCCAAGGACACTTGGTCTTGCAATTGATAACTCAATTTGCAGATCCAATGAATAAAAGAAAAAAAAAATTCAAGGAATCAGGTACTAGTAGGAGTTAGAAGCTCAAGTACATAGTCATTACTTAGCTTGGAGGTTTTTTTTTTTTTTTTTTTTTTTTACAAGATAGAATTCTACTCTAGCCTAATCTAAGTGTAAATCTGTATGAAACTCTCACCTGGAGATTTGAACTCCAGCCCTTGCCCCCCACATCCCACAAGTTTTATACTTGTGGAGTGACCATCGCACAAAGGGTGCACGATGGTGTTGCGACTATTCTTATTTAGTAGATCATTTGGTGCTTTAGGTCCCGGAGAGATTTTTGCTCAGTTTCAAGTTTTTCTCTTAGTAAACACTTGGTATGTTTGGGGTGCTAGTATTGTGATTGGGATTTGTAATTTGTTAAAATTGACATAAGCTAATAGGCCACAAAATCGGGGTCTAAATTGGTAATTCACACTTTCTCCAATAAAGCAAATCCACTACAATAAGAGAAGTTTCAATCTAAAAAAAAAAAAAAAAAAAAAAAAAATCCTAGACTCTTCATCTCGTAAAAGTTCTCACTCCTTTTTGAGTTGCACGAAACAACAACAGCTATAAACAAAATTTTGCTAATACAAGTTTTAGTTCAATGCAGCCAACCTCATCTGCCAACAATTGATGTCCGAGCCACCAATATCTGGGTTAGAAAAGTAGTACTAGTAATTGACAGCCAAAAGTATTCACGTTTATATATGCTTATATTGTTCCTAGCTATATGATGTAACACACCTCTCATTCTATGCCGTAAGCTAAGTTCAACGCATCAGCGTAATGATTACAATAAAATCTGAATCCAAGGAATTTTTTACAATAATGAAGTGTATATCAAAAGGTAAGAAAAGTAAGAGAAGGAGTATTAAAAACTATAAGCTCTAAATTAGCACAGGAAATTATGATTGTATTAAAGTCTTTTAAACATTATCTTGTCTAATCGCTCTGGTTGTTATCTCTTCTTGGAATTTTGTAATATTATGCTTTTAATGAATTCGGAATTGCTGAACAAGTCTTTGTTTATTTAAGAAGAATCTGAACAAGAAGTCATTATATAATCTAATGCGTATCTTCAAAGGTAGCATTTCTTCTATTTGTTTTATTTATTAGTTTAACTTACCCTTAAAGATTAATAAACTAGAAATTAACATCAGATGGTGCGGGAGAGGAAGATCGATGGATGCAACCTTTTGACTTTGCAGGTGTTGGAACTTCATTTTCATGCAAGTATTCATCTAACCCAGTAATGTTTAAGAACATATAATCATTCCACCTAACCCAGTTATGTTTTTTTTTTTTTTTTTTTTTTTTTTTTTTTTTTTTTTTTGTGTGACTTTTTTCTTATTCCTTGGTAAATAATTTCAAAGTTTCAAACTAAAAATTAAAATTTAAGACTATTACAAATTTATGTTTACAATTGGATTGACTTTTAAAAATCATATAAGTTTAAGCCTACATTTCTCTAGTTTGATTTGGGGGTTTGGTTTGGATTTGATTGAGATTTTAAATTGATACTATTTTAGAAGTCTAGGTTCGATTTCAAACTATATATACATCACTTTTTAGTTTATTTATTTATTTATTTAGATGAATATTTTGAAAATTCTACTAATGAATTACACTCTCTCTTTGTTTTAATAACATTTGTCAAATTTCATTTTAATAAGATGCTATTTACTATTTAATTCATAAAGTCATATTTTGTGTATGATTTCAAAATGCAAAAAAAAAAAAAAAAAAATTAAAATAATAAGGATTAAACATTTAACAATGAAATTATTATTGAGAAATGATCATCTTGATTAGGAAAAATTATTTAGTGCACTTGGTGGACCACATTAGAAATGTCTATTGGAGCAATTATTTGATACTCTGGGAATAGTAATCTCTTGTTTCATATAATAATTGATCTCACTAGAGAAGTTCTTAAATAGTTTTAGTTTTAGTTTTAGTTTTTTTTTTTTTTGGGATATGCCCGAGATATAGAAATATACAATTTAAATTTAATTAGTTCCATAGAAAAGCATTTTCAAGACACTTGTCAAATTGTGGTTTGGGTTGATTCATTATTTTGAAAGTCGCTATATCAAACCAATCATTCTGTTGGGTTACACGTGTGCTTGAAGCCTCACATTGAATAATAACGAGAGTTAACATAACATAATTGAACACATACCCATTGAGGTTAGGATTTTTGGGTTTAAGTGTGTTTCTATATATTATATTAATTATTCAAAGAAACTTTCTAAAGTGTTTATCTTCCTTACAAGTGGTATTAGAGCCCATAGTAGTGTGGAGCAAAGGCGGCAAAGTAATTGAGGTTCCTTTTGTAGTTGGAGTGGTAACGAGAGATGTGTGCTTGAAGCCCTTTCGTAAATGGAACAGAGCGGGTTCCTTTCGCAGTTGGAGCGAGGATGGTATATTGCATCAAGCAAGGTCATGAAAGCCCACACAAACGATTTTGGAAAAGGCCTAACAAAGGAGTGATATTTGCCAATGGTGCTAGGCAACAATGAAGTGCGAGGTTTCCATGGAGATAAAAAGTGTGCAGGGTTGACACGTGTGATGCATTAGTGAAAGGAAAGTCCCATTCGGTAAGAGGGAGCAAGTAGGACTTGTTTATAACCCACGAAGAGATCTTGAAAGCCCTATAGAGAAGTAGAGACTATAACATAATTGAGCACATATCCATTGGGCTATATGTGTGAGTGAAGTCCCACCGTGAATTATAATAAGAAGAATGCGTAGTTACTATAACATAAACATAATTGAGTAGATACCCATTAGGCCTAGGTCTTTTGGGTTAAAGTGTGTCTCTATATGTTATATTAGTTATTTAAAGAAACTTTCCAAGGTGTTTCTCCCCCAATAGATTCTATTAAATTTGTTAGGAAAACGGAATGATTAGAATGTCGGCTTTGAGGCTTGGTGAATCGTTTCCTTAAAGAAGATATGTACCTGCACTCTAAAAGGGTTTGCGAACATGTTATTGGCAAATTGTCTTTAGGATACCATAGAGCCTATGAGTTTTGCAAAAGGTAATTGTCTTTAGACTGTTTTGCGGGTATCTCACTGGAATGCCTTACCCACAAGACACTTGCGAAAACCAGCTGTCACCATCTGTCATGACTCTTTGCATTCCAGTCATGTACAAGGCACATGCATCACTTCGCGGGATGCTTAGTCATGAGCTACCCGTGAAAATTCTTTTGTCTTCAAATGCTTGAGTCTTCATACACTCTCTCTCTCTATCACACAACCTTTACAATTAAATCCCACAATAAATATAGGGGATAAAAGATTGAATAAAATTACAATTAAATTTGGCACGGAATTAAAGTCAACACAAAATAGCTGTAAATTACAATTTTACATTATGTAATTAGCATATCTTATGACAAAACGCAATTTACTTGTTCATTTCCTGTCATTGTTTTCCATAAGGTGTGCATAACATGTTTGTTAAGTGCTTTTAGAATAGACAAGTATGAAGCCAATCAAAATAGTCAATCCTAGTTCGTGCTATGGTTTCTCAGGACTGGTTGTTTTTAGATAGGCTAGTGTATTTGAATATGGGTTCATTCATTGTATTCAGGTTATTATTGTATTGGACTTACTTTTGTACTTGAGGTTTTGTCATGGATTGACAAAAGGGGAGATTGTTAGGTTCATGTGTTTTGGTATTATCAATCATGCCAAATTATGTGTCTTTTTTTGAGTTTTGATGTGTTTTAGAGTTGTAATTGAAAACCAAATTGAAGACACAAAGTTTTCTTAAGAAAAGTTCAAGAAAAACACATTTCAGCACATTTTCATCATGTACCACGATAGAAGTCTCGATACCTCTCAATATAGAAGCTAAAGCTTACTGTCTCCTTGATAGCATCTTAATAGATCAAGATTTTGTCCTCGATAGAAGTCTCGATAGCATCTTGATAGATAGAGTTTCGCGAATTAGCAAAGATCAGCAACGCGAAACAGCCATAACTTATTCTTTTGAAGCCCGAATTGAGATATGTTTGAACTAGTATTTAAAGGATATCATAAGCCATCTATTAGAAGTTTTTTCAGAGAGAGAAACACTCCATTTATGCGACTAGGGTATTGTAACCAAGTTTTCTCTATTTCACCAAACCAAAGAGTTTTTATTGCGTTTCATGTATGCCTTTAGGTTCTATAACTAAGCATTCTAACACCAACATTGAAGATCTTATTGGTGTTTCTATGTGAAGCTATTGCAAATTAATTATAATAACCAAAGGGTTGATGTAGAGTTAGTCACGTATTGGGATCCGTGCAAAGGGTTAGTCACAAATTGGAGGTTTGTGCACAATAGAAAGAAGGCTACTACAAGCTCAAGTCCAATTAGGTATTGGAGCGAAGGTTCAACTGTAGGTTGGCATTTTGGGATAGGCTAGGGCAGTTGGTAAGATTCCTTATACTTGTAACCGCTTGATTGTTGATTAGTGGATTCTTGGGAGTGGTGACCTTAAAATCAACGGTGGGGTTTTTGCCTTACAAGATTTTCCTCATTTGTCAATAAATCACCATGTTAATTTATTTTCCATTGCATTTAGTATTTTTGGTGATTTGTTGGTGCCTTCACAATTTACATGAAATTGAATTTAATTAATCAACTTGGGTAATTGAATAATTAACCAGGGTCAAGCTACCTTAACCCAACACATCTCACTCAACACTTTGCTAGATCAAACCTTTAAACAGGCTTAAATCAAAACTTAAATCAATCTTTGCATGTCATTGGCTCACAGAGTCCCTAAATTAGAACTTCATTTTATCTTGTGTTAGGACATATGTGGAACTTGTTAGAACATATGTTATGTAAGATTGACTAATCCTTTAACAAAATGAACTTTACTTGTAATTGGGTAGATCTAGAATGAGTTTAGTACTTCAAGGAACAAGAGTTTAAGTTTAGTATTGAAGCCATGCAAATCTTTTCAAGAAAAGAAGTGCTCCTCATTAAAGCTTGACAGATGTCTTGACGGATAGATATCTATCGAGGTTTAATGTGTATGCTCGATAGAAACAATATCTATTGAGAATTACGAAAGTCAGATTTCTAGATCTATTTTCACGCATATCCAAGTGTATTTGTGTAGGGTTTCTTTTCTCACAACCCTAGACATATATAAAGATTATTTTAAAGGTTGTCGCACAAGGAATCAGTGCATCCTTTCATGCATTATGTGACCGGAGACAAAAGTTGACCTAGTTCATCATATTCTTTGGAGAAGCTACTGCATTCTTGTGCCAACGGTTTTGTAACCAAGGAGCTTCTTGATCTTCATCGTTTGGATGAACTAAAGAACTTTGCAGCCAACATCTTCCTCAAGTTGGTGTGTTAGTCACGTACTAGGATCCGTGCATCAATTGGTTAGTCACGTACTTGGAGCCGTGCATTGAAAGGAGAGATTGTCACTATATTACAAGTCCAATTATGTATTGGGGTAAGGATTCAACTGTAGGTTGGTATAAGGTATTAAGATTCCTTTACTTGTAATCGCTTGTTTTGATAATAGTGGATTTTTGGGAGTGGTGACCTTAAATTCATCCGGTTAAATTCACCCGTTAACAAATCACTTGTGTCAAAGTTATTTTCTACTTTAGTTGGTGATTTGTTTGTGCTATCACGCTTATTGCATGCAATTGAATCTAATTAATTAACTTGGCTAATTAATTGATTAATTTACCAAAGGGGTCAATACATTCTTGGCCTATCAAGTGGTATCAGAGCGGGTACACTCTGATTAAGGTTAATTTTTGATGTCTGACCCATTGATCCTTTTTGTCATGGTTGCAAACGGCATCAAAATATCTTTTGTTTCAAATACATCTTGCTTTTCTAATCTCTATTTGATTGAGTATTTCAAAAATTGCAAGTCTAAAAGTTATTTGAAAGTTATCTTGAGGACTATTGAAAAAGGTCTTAGTATAACAAAAAAGAATCTAGACTGTCTCAAAATGATAATGTGCATAGGAGTTCGTTTGAGAAAGGTGAAAGTTAAAGGCTTTGTTCATAAATGGCAAATGAGAGAAAACACCATTTCTAATGATTTTTCCTGTAAGCATGAAGTGTGCTTTATGATGAAGTTTGCATTCAAGGTAATGGACACATGTTTGTGGTACCTTGACAGTGGATGCTCACGACACATGATTGGAGACCGCTCTCTGTTTAAGGTAATTGAGTCCAAGAAAGGTGAAAATGTCACCTTTGGTGATGGGAGTAAATCACAGATAAAGGGAAGTGAACCATCTCTCTACTTGGACTACCAGACATCTCAAATGTGCTATATGTAGAAGGTCTAAGGGTGAACTTGTTGAGTATAAGTCAGATATGTGATCAAGACTTTATGGTGGTTGTTCTCAAAAGGGAAGAAACTCATAAGTAGTGTTCATACTACTGATAACTGCTATGAATTGGTACCTGATGCTGATATTGTGTGCAATAGCATTTGTTTGCCAAATGAAGACCTATGGCACCAAAGAATGGGACATGCTAGCTACAAACATTTGTCAATTGTATCTAAGCATGAATTAGTTTTGGGATACCAAACTTAGCCTAGTGAAAAATGTTGTGTGTGGACCGTGTTAGCTTGAGAAACAGATAAAAGCAAAACATCCAAGCACTACATCTGGATCTCATGGGTCCAACTAGAACCGAGTCTCCTAGAGGAAAGAGATATATCATGGTTGTTATAGATGATTTCACCAGGGATACTTGGGTCATTCTTCTAAGATCCAAGTTAGGTGCTTTTGAGCACATTGAAGCCTTGTGTACAAGATTGCAAAATGAGAAGAACTTGAAGATTGATTGAATTCGAAGTGATCATGGTAAAGAATTCGAGAACTCATACATGAAATCCTTTTGCACGAGATTAGGTATATCTCAAGAATTCTTTGCTCTTATTACTCCTCAGCAAAATGGTGTAGTAGAAAGAAAGAACAAAGTCATTCAGGAGATGGCTAGAGCCATGTTGCACAACAAGGATGTGGATAAAAATTTATGGGGAAAAAAACCGTCAATACTGCATGTCATACGGTTAATAGGGTGTATTTCAAACCCGGTACCAAGAAGACTCCCTATGAGTTATGGAAGGGAAGAAAACCAAATGTGAAGTATTTTAGAATCTTTGGAAGTGCTTGCTTCATCCTTAAGGATAAGAGAAGAGGGAAAATTTGTCTCTCGAAGCAATGAAGTAATATTTTTGGGATACTCCTTTACTAGCAAAGCTTATCCAGTGTACAACAAAAGAACCAAGAAGGTGATGGAAACAGTCAATGTTGTTATTGATGAAGTTTCAGATTCTGGTTCTGAGAAAATTAGTGAGGAGATACCTAAGGAAATTCTTCCTCCTGAGCCTAAGGTTGTTCAAGAAATAGTTTATCAAGAGCCCGTATCTACAAGCACTCCAAGTGTTGTAGAAGTTTCAGCAGACATTCCTACCTCACCTGATTCTGAATCTAATAAAGAGAAAGGACCTTCCTCAAGGATTAAGTTGAATCACCCTCTTGAAGTTATTGTGGGAAATATGAATGAACTTAAACTAAGAAAGCATACAATTAATAAATGTGTTGCTAACTTTGTGTCTTAGTCTTACTATTTGTTGTAGGTTGAATCCACTAAGGTTGAGGAAGCTCTCCAGGATGAAAGCTGGGTTGAGGCTATGCATGATGAACTGCTTTAGTTTCAAAGGAATGATGTCTGGACCCTAGTACTTAGACTGGAAGGAGAGCACATCATTGGCACAAAGTGAATATTCCGTAATAAAACTGATGAGGAGGGAAATGTGATGCAACAAGTCTCGTCTTGTGGCTCTAAGATACTCCCAAATGGAAGGAGTAGATTATGATGAGACATTTGCTCCTGTAGCTCGTATGGAATCCATTCGGGTTCTTCTAGCCCTAGCATGTCACTTGAAATTCAAGTTTTACCAAATGGATGTAAAGACTGATGTTTATGTGGCTCAGCCTAAAGGATTAATTGATCCACACTTTCTGATTAAAGCAAGCACCCAGAGCTTGGTATGACTGGCTTACACAATATTTGCTCTCACATGGTTTCACAAGAGGATAAGTTGTTCAAACACTCTTTATCAAAAGGGAAGATGAAGAGTTGATAGTTGCTCAAATCTATGTTGATGATATCATCTTTGGGTCAACAAAGGATGAACATGCTCATAATTTCTCCAAACTCATGCAAGCCGAGTTCGAGCTAAGCATGATTAGAGACTTGAATCACTTCCTTGAATTACAGATCTGTTAGGAAGAATCATGTATATTCATATATCAATCTAAATATGTTAAAAATCTTGTGAAAAAGTTTGGTTTGAAATCTGCTAGTTCTGTTAGAACCTCCATGAGCCCAAATGTTAAACTCACTGTTGATTTGTTAGGAAAAAGTTTTGATTATTCTCTATATAGAAGCATAATAAGTAGTTTTCTTTACCTTACTACTAGTAGATCTGACATTAGTTACAGTGTAGGAGTATGTGCTAGATATCAGGCTAATCCCAAAGAGTCTCATATGATTGCTTTGAAATGAGTCATAAAGTATGTAAAATCCACAGCTGATTTTGATGTGTGGTATAGCAAGGACACCAATGATGTCTTAGCTGGTATTCTGATGCAGACTAGGCTGGGAATGCTAATGATAGAAAAAGTACTTCGGGCGGTTGTTTTTATGTGGGTAATAATCTTGTCTCTTGGATGAGCAAAAAGCAGAATTCCATCTCTTTGTCCACCGCTGAGGCTAATTATATCGTTGCTGGTAGTTGCTACACCCAACTTCTGTGGATGCAAAAACTCCTTCTTAATTATGGTATTCGTCAAGAACATCTTACCATCTATTGTGACAATACTGGTGCCATTAATATCTTTAAGAATCCTATTCAACATTCTCGAACAAAACATATAGAGATTTAACACCACTTCATTCGGGAGCTAGTTAAAGATGGTACTCTCACTCTTGAGTTCATTCACACTGATGATCAAAAGATTGATTTGTTCACTAAACCTCTTGATAGCAGACGGTTTGAATTCCTACGTCAAAAAATTGGTGTGATCTCCATGGAGTGATCTTTCTCCTTCTCCTCATTCCTCATGCATTGCATTCTAGTTTTATGATATGTTTTGTTTAACATGTTTTTGTTTGTTTGTTTTCAGTTTTGTTTTGTTTTGTTTTTCATTAAAAAAATTAAAAAAATTGAAAATTCAGAAAAATATAAAAACAATGTGTGTTTTGTATACATTGGCACTTCTGTACTTTGGATGGCTATTGAAACAAAGTTTTCTAAATTTTATATCATTTGTAGCTTAGATGCATTTTAATGCACAACTAAGCAAGTGAGCTTTGTGACTCGTGTTTGTAATGAGTATGATTTGTTAGGATATATGTGTTTCATTTGTTTAGAACATATGTTATTCATTATTTATGTAATTGGCTAATCCTTTGTCAAAACGCACTTTACTTGTAATTAGGTAGATTTAGGATGAGGTTAATGCTTCAAGAAACAAGGTTTCAAGATCAAGTGTTAAAGCTATGCAAGTCTGTCCAAGAAACAAATTGAGAAATGCTCTTCATTAAAGCTCGACAGCTGCATCTATCGAGCTTTAAGAAGCTGTTCTAGCCCCGAGACTCGACAGCTACTCGACAGCACCTCGACACTTGTAGCTATCGAGATTTAAGAAAAACAGATTCCTAGTTCTGTTTTAACTCTAATCCGTGGATGTGTCTGGGCCTTCTTTTCTCCAAACCCTAAACATATAAAAGGATTATTTTAAGGGCCATCAAAGTGTGGCAAGTTGCACAAGCATTGAGAATTCCTTGTTCATGCAAATTGTAACTTGAAACGAAGTTCTTGCCCCAGTTCATCTCTCTTGCGAAGAAGTTTCCGTGTCTTTGCACCGTAGGGTTTTGTAACCAAGCATCTTTTTGATTTTCATCGTGTAAATGAATTGAAGAACTTTGTAGCCAACAAATCTTCTCTAGTTGGTGATTGAAGTCGCGTACTGGGATCCGCGCAATTGGTTAGTCACGTATTTGGGAGCCGTGCATTGAAATGAGAAATTGTCACTACAAAACAAGTCCAATTAGGTATTGGGGTAAGGGTTCAACTGTAGGTTGGTAAGGTACTTGGAAAACTGTACAAGCTTTCTGAGAAGCATGAGAAACTCTATAGGCTAGCCACCAAGAAGCTCAGTCATGTGGAACTTAACCGTGAGGAACTTTCCACAAAGGTTGATGAAGCTAATCAAACTATTGGGGCACTGAGATTTGAGAACAATTCTTGGCTGAGAAGATCAAGAAGCTTGAAGCAAGTTGTTTCAAGTTAGAGCTCAATTGGAAAGGGCATCAAGTGCGAAGCTGGATGAGATGCTCAGCATTCAGAAATCTGCTTCTAATCGAATAGGATTGGGGTATGAATTCTCTTCTTCTAATAATGCTTCTGCTAGTACTACTGTTTTTGTTCCTCCTGCTAATAATATTAAAATTGAGAACAATGATATTAAAACTGAATTAGCTAGTGAGAACTTAGACAAGGGTAAATCTATCTTAGGAGCACCCTTTGAGCTTAAGAAGAAGGACACTAAAAACCTTAGGACTAAGAAGGCTAACTCTCAAAAGCCTAAACAGAAGAAGCAGCATCTCTGTCATCATTATGGTGTTACCGGTCATACTCGACCAAATTGCTATAAGTGGTTAGCCACTCAACAGAGCAATGGCATGATAGCATCTGGGAACCAGAATCAGCTTCAAACCTCTCTTGCTCCTCTTGGAGATCTTCTCAAAGCCCTCATGTTCCTTTTGAACTTGAACGGTTTCAATCCTTCCCCCTCATCATCGGTTCAAGGTTTTGCTAAGAGGAAAGGTTTTTCCAAGGTGAGGAAGGAAAATGGTTCCAAGTGACTTATTCACTTTTTCTCTCTCTCCCCTTCTTGTTTTTGTTTTACATTACTTGTGTGTTTTGCTTTCTGTTTTTGAGTCAGTCTAGTTTTATGCATTGTTTTATCTTGTTTAACATGTTTTTGTTTGTGTGTTTTTAGTTTTTTTTATTTTTAAAAAATTTGAAAAAAAAAAAAAATACAAAAAACAGTGTGTGTTTTGTGTACTTCAGTTCTTGTGAACTTTAAAATGGCCATTGAAACAGAGCTTTCTAAACTTTGTATCTTTGTAGCTTAGATGAGCATCTCTATACACAACTAAGCAAGTGAGCTTTGTAGCTCTTTGTTTGTGATGAGTAAGGTTAAGTGATCTCTTGAACTTAACACTCGTATCACTCTTTTTGACGGGTTGAACTAGAAAATCCTAAGAGAAAGGCATAAATAATCATCTCACTATTGTTACTCGCCAATCATGATATGACATCTGTATGCTTCGGCATAGCAAAAGTGCAATGTTAATGACATCTGTATACTTTAGCATAGCAAAAGTGCAATGTCAAAAGCTTAACATAACTGGGTATCTCTTTTCTCTCTTTCATATACCCATGCATGATATGCTTAATAAAAAGAAAATATGCAAAGAAAATAAAAGCAAAAAGATCAAAAATGCTTTAAATATGATTGCAAGTGTGTTTTCTAGGAGATGTGGGAGTTATAGGATGTACCTTAAAGGTGATAGTCCCCATCAAACAGTTATGATTGTGTGTGAGTTACAGTGATTTTCTCATATTTCAAATCGTCATAACATAGAGACACTTGTGCAATCTTGCAATGTTTTTACACACAACACACAATATTCTTTGCTATTTTTCATACATGTGCAGGTACAATGTGATTTGACCATCACAAGGTTTACATGCGTTAATGTATGCTCACTAAACTGTCTTAACTTGTTTTTGAAATATAAAATTGGTTAGACGTGTTTAGTGTGTGAGTGCATGTTTTGAGATCCATGTGCTTAAGATTGTTGTTGAGAGATGTTTTTGAGAGTCTATTGTGTTGATTGGATCATTGGTTGAGTTGCATGATTGATTGCATTCATGTTTGTGTTTTTCCCTTCTCGAAAAACTGTTTTGAAAAGTTGGCTCGATACCTCCTCGATATCTGGCTGTCTGTCAAGCTTCTCAGCTTTTTCTTATCGCAATCTTGATAGCTTCTCGACACCTTCTAGATCAATTGAGAAACTTTCTGTCCTCTCGATAGCTTTTCGACACCTTCTGGATTGATCAAGAAACTTTCTGTTCTCTCGATAACTTCTCGACACCTGGTGGATCGATCGAGCTTCAACTTTCTTGTTTGTGTTTCCTTATTGATAGCTGGATCTGTCGACGTGTATTCCTTGACACCTACCTCGACAGATATCTCGACACCTCTCGATACCTGCATTTGTCGGGATTTACTGAGGTTCTATATAAGGTTCTGTGCGATCCGGTTCTCATTTCTCTAGATTTCTCTCTCGAAACTTTTGTCTTTTCAACTTCTCAAACTCTCTCTCTCTCACTCCAAATCTTTTTCTCAAGGTTTCTCAAAGCTTCTTCAAGTTTTTCTTCACTTGGTAAGCTTCTTTTTCATAATTCTACATGCATTTCATCTTTTTGAAACCTAGATTTTGGGGTTTTTGAAAATTTTGGGGTTTTTCAAATATGATGAGTTTGTGTTGAAATTTTTGGGATGGGTTTTGTAGTTTTGATCTTAAAAACTCCATACATTGCATCACATTAACATTAAAACAGTCTTCTTATGCAATTAGATGTGTGAAATATGTTTGTGTGCTGGTAGGATTGGATTGGGTTGAGCCCATGATGTTTTTCATAGTGCATGTCACATGTTCATGCATTCCTCATGCATACGTCCCTTCTTTTCAATATACTTGTTATAGTTCAACTGTTTTGGGACTTTTCTGATTGTTTCTGTCTCCCCCCTTCTATCTTTGTTTGTGTTAGTAGTGTCTATGGCACCTAAACGTAAGTCTATTCCGACCCAGAACCCTCTTCGTTCTGGGGCCTCTTCATCTTCTGATTCCACTCCTATCTTTGTTCGGTTCCGTGATGAGAAAGCTCATTAGGACTTCTTGGAGAACTTCTCTAAATGAGGCGTTCATTCGGAATGCCACGTTGTTCTGGCAAACTTTGCTGACACTGACCTTCCTAATGTCTTTCACAAATGGGAATGGGAGTCACTGTGTGACGTCTTGGTCACTTGTCCTTCCGTGTTGATTCAGGAGTTTTACTCCAACATGCATGGATTCGATTATTTAGTACCTCTCTTTCTCACTCGCGTTCAAGGTACGCGCATAGTTGTCACACCGAAGTTGGTTTCCGATGTGCTCCATGTTCCGAGGGTTGCGCATCGTGACTACCTGGTTGTGAGTGTCTACGGACTGTGTCTAAAGACTAGATGATTTCTGCTTTCTGTGAGCACCCTTCTGATTGGGGTGAGCGCCAGTTTACGTCATGTTGACCTTTTGCTAAATGTCCTCATTTCTTAAACATGGTAATGACTTTTGTTTTACATCCTCTCTCTCATTACAACTCTATCACAGAGCCTCGTGCTCGTTTTCTGTTGTCTTTTATTGAGGATCTTACCATTGACTTTCCTTCGCATTTTATCTTTTCCATCTTAGATGTGTATAAGGTTACGGCTGCCCATGATAAGCTCATCTTTCCTTCCGCTATCACGAGGATTTTACGCCATTTTTCTATCCCTTTTTTTGTCTCCGACCCTTTTTCTGTTATGGTTGCCATAGATGCCGTTACCGTAAAATGTAGTGAGGCACAATTTCGGTCGCGTCAGACAGGTTCAGCTGCTCTCTCCTCTTGTTCTGTTCCATCCAGAGCTGCTCATGCTTCATCCGCTCCCTCCTCTTCTTCGAGCGATGTGTCACTAGGAGATATCATGGCGCAGCTTCAGCGCATAAATGCTCACCTCGATGCACTCTCTACAGAGTTGTATCAGGTGAATATTTCGTGTTGGTAGCATTGCTAGGCGACAGGCGACCATGGGTGGTTTTGCTCCTGAGGCTCCTCCTCCACCATCTCTTATGGCTTCCACGTATGGGGATGATGATGGTGATGACGATGATGCTTCGAATGATGATGATGATGGAGATGCTAGCTCTACCGATGAGATGTTTACTTGACACTCTACCCTTTGTCACTCTTGACAAAAAGGGGGAGTAGTTTTGGGTTATGAGAGTAGTCATGCTTAGGGAGAGTTTGTATAGGGACTTTTTGATAGGGGGAGTGAAGATTACTTGTATTTTTTTCTTTTCTCTACTTTAGATACATAATCTTCTTGTATCAAGGTCTTGTGACCATTATTACATACATTGTGCTTATTTTGTATATATATATATATGATGTTGTATGTTTCTTTCACCTATCTCTACATGTGTTGTTTCTTTTCTTTCTTTATACACATGTTTCTTTACTTTTATGCAATCTATTAATTCTGTTTCACACTAAGATGCCTTGATGAGTTTTGTTTAAAGTGTTTTAGAGATACATGTTGTCAAAGTCTACTTGTCATAAAGTCTCTTCTTGCAAAGTTTTTCAAGAGTTTTGTTAGGATAGATTTTATTGTATTCAACAAGTGTATATGAGTTGAGTGATTTATATGACTTCTCTCATATGTTCATTTGTTGGTTGTGGTTTTGTCACGGATTTCCAAATGGGGAGATTGTTAGGACGTATGTGTTTCACTTGTTTAGAACATATGTCATTCATTATTTATGTAATTGGCTAATCCTTTGTCAAAACGTACTTTACTTGTAATTGGGTACATTTAGGATGAGGTTAATGCTTCAAGAAACAAGGTTTCAAGATCAAGTGTTAAAGCTATGCAAGTCTTTCCAAAAAACAAGTTCAAAAGTGCTCTTCATTAAAGCTCGACAACTGCATCTATCGAGCTTTAAGAAGCTGTTCTAGCCCCGAGGTTCGACAGCTGCTCGATAGCACCTCGACACTTGTAGCTGTCAAGATTTAAGAAAAACAGATTCCTAGTTCTGTTTTAACTCTAATCCGTGGATGTGTCTTTGGGCCTTCTTTTCTCCTAACCCTAGACATATAAAATGATTATTTTAAGGGCTGTTAAAGTGTGGCAAGTTGCACAAGCATTGAGAATTCCTTGTTCATGCAAATTGTAACTTGAAACGAAGTTCTTGCCCCAGTTCATCTCTCTTGTGAAGAAGTTGCTGTGTCTTTGCACCGTAGGGTTTTGTGACCAAGCATCTTCTTGATCTTTATCGTGTGAATGAATTGAAGAACTTTGCAGCCAATAAATCTTCTCTAGTTGGTGATTGAAGTCGCGTACTGGGATTCGCGCAACTGGTTAGTCACGTACTTGGAGCCGTGCATTGAAAGGAAAAATTGTCACTACAGAACAAGTCCAATTGAGTATTAGGGTAAGGGTTCAACTATAGGTTGGTAAGGTACTTGAGATTCCTTTACTTGTAACCGCTTGTTGTGATAATAGTGGAGTTTCGAGAGTGGTGATCTTAAAATCACCTCGTGGGGTTTTTGCCGTGTAGGTTTTCCCTATTCGTAAACAAATCACCGTGTCATTTACTTTCCGCTGCATACTTTAGTTTATTGGTAGTTTGTTTGTGCTACCACGCATTTGCATGTTAATTTGATTAATTAATAAACTTAGCTAATTAATTAATTAATCTACCACAAGGGGTCAATACGTTTTTGGCCTATCATGATTAAGTAATCTCATATTACTCTTATACTTAACACTCATATTACTCTTTTTGATGGGAAGGACTAGAAAATCCTAAAAGAAAGGCATAAATAACCATCTCACCACTAAAGCCCGCCAATCATGTAATAACATCTGTGTGCTTCGGTATAGCAAAATTGTGATATTTTTGGCTTATGTAATTAGGTAATTCTTTTCTCTCTATATATAACCATGCATGATATGCTCAAAAGAAAAAAAAATATGCAAAGAAAAAAAAATACAAAGAAAAATCAAAAGTAAAAAGAATCAAAATGCTTTTAAATATGGTTGCAAGCGTGTTTCTAGGAGATGTGGAGTTATAGGATGTATCTCAAATGTGATAGTTCTCATCAAGCAATTATGATTGTGTGTGAGTTAAATTAATTTTCTCATATCTCAAATTGTCATAACATGAGAAACTTGTGCAATCTTGCAATGTTTTCACACACAATACGCAAATTCTTTACTACTTTTGATATATGTGCAAGTACAATGTGATTTGGCCATCACAAGGGATACATGTGCTAATGTATGCTCACTAAACTGTCTTGACTTGTTTTTGAAATATAAAATTAGTTAGACCTATTTAGTGTATGTATGTGTTTTGGATCTATGAATGCTTTGCATTTTTCTTGTTGAGAGATGTTTTTGAAAGCTTAACATGTTGATTGAATCTATGGTTGAGTAGCTTGCTTGTTTACATTCATCTCTATGTGTTTTTCCTCTCTTGAAAAAAAATTATTTTTATTAAGCTCTACAGCTCGAGAGATCCTTGACAGCTTTTTATTAGAGGTACACGTATCATAGTCACTCCAGATCTTGTATCTGAGGTACTACACATTCCATGGGTAGCGCATCTTGACTACCTCGCTCATCAACGTCTAAGGACTATGTCCAAAGATGAGCTCATATCTCACTATTGTGAGAGACCTTCCATATGGAGTGGTGGTCAAAACACTGCATGCTCAGACTTTGCAAAAGGTCTGAAATTCCTTAACATGGTGATGACATTTTTTCTTTATCCACGGTCTCACTATAACGCCATTACAGAGCCTCGTGCTCGGTTTTGCTATCCCTCCTTGAGGACCTCTTTATAGACTTTCCTTCTTACTTCATTCTTTCTTTCATTGATGTCTATAGAGATACAGTGACTCGTGATAAGCTCATTTTTCTTTCGGCTATCATGCAGATTCTTCACCATCTTTCTATCCCTCTTCTTGATTCTCCTTTCTATCCTATCATGGGAGCCATTAGTGCAGCGTCTGTTCGATAGAGTAAGGCGTAGATTCGATCGAAGCGGCCACAGACCGAGACAACAGATTCTCCAGCTTCTACCACTCCATCCACCTCTGCTCCTTCTTCTTCTGAGGGTGGTGTGACTCTTGAGGCCATCATGATGTAGCTTGAGTGCATGAATGCTCGCCTTGACACTCTCAGTGATGAGTTGTGTCAGATGAACACCTTTGTTGGCCATATCGCTCAACGGCAAGCTCAAATGGGTGGATATGTCGCTTCTCCTTTTCCTTCACTTGAGGCTTCGACGAATGAGGATGCTGATGATAATGAGGATGAGGATGCTAGCTTTTCACGAGATGACCTCTTAGTGATGACTTACCCTTTGTCACTCGTGACAAAAATGGGGAGTTGTTTGGGATGAGAGTAGTTATGTATTTAGGGGGAGAGTTAGCATAGGATTTTTTTTGTTAGGGGGAGTATTTACTTTTATGAGGGATGTAGTGTGGATTTTATGTACTTACATTATCCTTTTGTATACTAGTCTTGTGACATTTCTATTACATACATTGTACTCTTATTGATATATATATATATATATATATTATATATATATATATAATATATATATATATATATATATATATATATATATATATATATATTATATATATATATATATGATGTATGTTTCTTTTTCAACTATCTCTCCATGTGTTGTTTCTTTTCTCTCTATATAAACATGTTTCTTTATGTATGCAATTTTTTATTTTTTTTCACACTAAGATGGCTTGATAAGTTTTGTTTATAGAGTTTCAGAAAGACAGGTTGTCAAAATCTATCATGCCATGAACTCTATTCTTGCAAAGTTTTTCAAGAGTTTGTGTTAGGATTAGATTTTATTGTATTCAATAAGTGTTTATGAGTTTAGTGATTTATGACTTCTCTCATAAGTCATTTGTTTGTTGTGGTTTTGTCACAGATTGCCAAGGGAGGAGATTTTTAGGACATACGTGGAACTTGTTAGAACGTATGTTATGTAACATTGGCTAATCCTTTGACAAAACACACTTTACTTGTAATTGGGTAGATCTAGGATAGGTTCAGTACTTCAAGTAACAAGAGTTCAAGTTTAGTATTAAAGCTATGCAAATCTGTTCAAGAAACAAGTGAAGAAGTGCTGCTCATTAAAGCTCAATAGATGTCTTGACAGATAGATATCTATCGAGGTTTAATGCGTATACTTGACAGAAATAGTATCTATCCAACAATACGAAATTCAGATTTTCAGATCAGATTTCACGCATATCCAAGTGTATTTGTGTAGGAATTCTTTTCTCACAACCCTAGACATATGTAAGGATTATTTTAAATGCCATCACACAAGGAATCAGAGCATCCCTTCATGCATTGTATCATTGGAGACAAAAGTTGACCGAGTTCATCATATTCTTTGAAGAAGCTACTGCGTCTTTGTGCCAAAGGCTTTGTAACCAAGGAGCTTCTTGATCTTCATCGTTTGGATGAACTGAAGAACTTTGCAGCCAATATCTTCCTCAAGTTGGCATGTTGTCACGTACTGGGATCCGTGCATCAATTGGTTAGTCACTTACTTGGAGCCGTGCATTGAAAGGAAAGATTGTCACTACATTACAAATCCAATTGTGTATTGGGGTAAGGGTTCAACTATAGGTTGGTATAAGGTACTGGGATTTTTTTACTTGTAACCACTTGTTTTGATAATAGTGGATTCTCGGGAGTGGTGACCTTAAATTCACTTGGTGGGGTTTTGCCTCGATAGTTTTCCCCATTTGTAAATAACTCACCTGTGTCAAACTTATTTTCTGCTGCATTTACTTTAGTTGGTGATTTGTTTATGCTACCACGCTTATTGCATGTAATTGAATCTAATTAATTAACTTGGCTAATTAATCGATTAATTTACCGAAGGGGTCAATACATTCTTGGTCTATCATCTTCTAAGATAGTTAAACATTTTATCTTGTGTGAGCAATCCTTAAACAAAAACTTCACTTATGTTTGGTTGCTGGTTTTGTGTGTGTGTGTGTGTGTGTGTCTTACACACACACACACACACACACACACACTGATATTTAATATAAATTTCAACTTTTGTGGTTGATATTATTTCCTTTGTAAAATGATTTTTTTTTTTTTTTGCAATAAACAAAAAATAATTTTCAATCTTAAATAGTGTAAAAAATAAATGCTTCATAGAAAAACAAATAAGATGTTTTTATAATGGATTCTTTGAGTTCGTACATTCAAAGGAAAATTATTGTGTGCGAATTCTAAAATGAAATCAATTATAAGTTGTTGTGATTGAAAGTTTGTTGAGTAACATTTTGATAGATCACAAATGATTGAGTATAAATGTATTAAAAATACAATTATTTTTATTTGTTTATATTTTGTTAGTATTAAATAAATTCTAGTTTTATTTATGACGTATTAGTTATTTTTGAATGGTCAATATATATATATATATATATATATATATATATATATATATATATATATATATATATATTTTCATGCTTTGGCTCACTTAGAAATGTTCCTGGATCCGTCCCTGAATGGAGAGGACAATGTTGCTGTATAATCTAAAGAATCTTTCGAATTTGCCAAAAACTTGCTCTAAAACCGATAAAAGCATATGAACATTAGATAATTAGGGGCTATTTGGATTTTTGTGTTTCCATCACCCATCACTAAAAAATGGTGGGTCCCACAGAGAGAAAGTCTGTTTGGCTATGTTTTCAAGTTTTGTTTCCATCACTCAATTATCTGATTTTTGAGTGATAAGTTAGCAAAACTGAAAACAACTTTTGGGTGTTTTTGAGTTATGAAAGCAGAGTGATGGTGGCTTTTTTGTAAATATATTCATATGGTGGGCCTCGTTGTCTGTGTCCCGTCTTTTCCTTGCCAGCTCCAATGACTACCAACGGCTCTCTCTTTCTTCTAGACAATTTTTTCCCCTCTTCCTCTTCTATTCCCAAGCCACTCTCTTCTCTCCATACCCATCTACCATTAACACAACCCATTACTCTCACAGTTTGGGTTTGCCACTCCAGCTGAAGCTCAAGTTTTCCTTCTGCTCCATCTCCGTCTCTATCTCGGCAGTGGGTCTCATAGGCTATAGGTATCTGTTGTCTTGGCAGTGGGTTTCTCCATACCCATCTTCCTTCTACTCCAGTTTGTATCTGTTGTTTTTGGGTTGTGGGTAAGAGGGAAAAAATCTAAAATTTGGAGTGTGAAAGAGAAAAAAAGAAAAAAGAAAAAGAGATTTGGAGTGGGGAATAGAGTAAATCTGGGCTGTGGGTAAGGAAAAATAATATGAGATTTGGAGTGGGGAAGACAAAAATATGGTTTGTGCAATTTTTTTTTTCGTTGTAAGTTTTTTTTTTTTTTTTTTTGTCTTTGTGGAGTAAAGAGTTGTTGCATAGTTGCTCTGCAATTTTTATATGGGTACTGGGTATTGTGCTCAGTTTCTCAGTTGTACCGATTTTAGCCAAAATGCAAGTTAAACTTCCTTTACTTTATGTCAAAGATGCCTAAATTATAACTTGACCCAAGTAGGTTGATAAGAAAAAAGTCAACAACATAATCTTAAGACTTAATATGGTCTTGAATATTTTGGAATAATATTAACAAAAATAAGTAAAGGACGATCCTTGCTTATACTTTGCAATAAAATGTTGTAGTTGAAGCCTATGCTATTCATTCTATTCTTTCATGACCATTTTCCTGAGAAAGTTGTAGTAAAGAACTTTGGTTTGGTTTTGGGGTAGGGTGGGTAGGGGTTCTGGTGCATTGGTAGTATATGTCAGAGGGTGGGTCCCAATTTTTTGAGTTGAAAATAGAACCAGGTTTAGGTGCCAAATCGGCTTTGGAGATATTTGAGGATTTTTGAGTGATGAAAAAAGAGTTATAGAGTGATGAGTGATAATATTTGAGTGAGGAGTGATGAGTGATCATTTTTTTACACCTAAACAGGCCCTTAAATTTCAAAGCATATAAGGACGGCCACTGCCTTCATTCCGTTTAGTAATGTCCAAACAAAAGATAAGAAGCCAAATTATTATGATAAATCTGAGTCGTTGAAGCAATATATAAGAAGAGGTGAAAAATTAAGAAACCTTAATACAATAAAAGTTCTCCTACTCTCTCATCTCTAAGCCATGGCCACAACTTTCTACAGCTTATTCAAACTGCCACTATTCTTCCTCCTTTTCCACTTCCCTTCACTCATTCATCAGTTTCTTTCCAAATAACTCGCTTTGATCCTAATGCATCAAACATAATATATCAGGGAGATGCTATACCTTTTACTGGAACCATAGAAATGAACAGTGCCACTTATCTGTGCCATGTTGGTATGGCTACCTATGCGGAGAAGGTGCCACTTTGGGACTCCAAATCAGGAGACCTCGCCAACTTCAAAACTCATTTCTCCTTCACTATTGACACGCAAGGCCATCTTAATTATGGAAATGGAACTTCATTCTTCCTGGCTCCTGTAGAATTTCAAATCCCACCAAATTCAATTGGTGGCTTTCTGGGACTATACAACACCACATTCAGTGATTCACCAAAGAACCAAATTGTTCACGTAGAGTTTGACTCTTATGCGAACACAAAATGGGATCCCAATATTACGCATGTGGGAATTAACAACAACTCAATTCATTCTTCAGTTTACACCACTTGGGATCCTAGTTTTCACAGTGGACATACTGCAGATGTATGGATTATCTACAATGCTAGTACTAAGAATTTGAGCGTCTCTTGGAACTACCAAACAACCTCTAATCCTGAGGAGACTACTAGCCTTTCTTACCAAATTGATTTGAGGAAGGTTCTGCTTGAGTGGGTCACAATTGATTTTTCAGCTGCTACTCGTCTAAATATAGAGCGACATATTCTTAAGTCCTGGGAAATCAATTCAAACTTGGATATAAGCACTTCTTCTGGGAATGAGGCAAAAAAACAAAGATTAATAGTGGTTTTAACTGTGTCTGGTGGTGTTTTGATTGCTAGGGTGATTATAGCATTTACAATATTGTGGATATGGAAGGGCAAGAAAAAAGAGAGAGCAGCATTAGTAAAGTTTTCACAATTAATGATGATCTTGAGAAAGTAGCAAGCTTGAGAAGGGGCCAAATTGGCCACTTACCACTTTTCACGGAAATTATTAGCAACATACCATTGTTTACAAAATAAGTAGCAATATACCACTTTTATGAAACTTGAGTTCATGAAACCCGAGTTTCATGTGTAAATCGAGTTTTAAACACTTGAGTTTCATTACAAAAAAAAAAACTTGTGCTAACATGGGTTTTTTTATTGGAAAATGCCATATAGAACTCGAGCTTCATAAACCCAAGTTCCATGCAACACAATACTCGAGCGTAATGCTCTTTTTTTTTCTTTTTTTTCTTTTTTCCTTCTATGGTACTCGAGCTTACCAAGCTCGAGTTCCTTGTAATATGGAACTCGAGTTTGGCAAGCTTGAGTTCCTTATACTTTTTTTTCCCGATAATCAACAAATAAACATAAACATAATAAGTAACTTTTTTCATTTGAATGCACAAACATATGTTACTCTTCATTTAAATAGAATCATTGTAAAATATAGAAATTTTGATTTCAAAATATTAATTTTTAGGTCACTCATACCTCTTGTTTATTCATTTTTTAATACACTCATCAATTTCTAACTTCTCAGAATCGTTATGGTCAAATTGGTTAAAATATTAGGGGGTCACAATGAGAAATTAGAACAACTTGTAAAAGAAATATCTCACTCCATTTTTAGCCATGGGCACACCGAAAGAAGTTTAAGCTACATATTGTTACTTTATAAATCCTGTTCCGAATTATTGTATGGTCAAATGATTGATAAGTATTGCAATGTTTCTACGAGTAATGTGAAAGATTTTTTCTGTACATCTAAATGTTTGGCTGATGATGTGAAAGTTGCTTCAGCAACTTTTTTTCTTGGTGAGTTGTAGCACACCATATTTTACAATGCTTCTATTTAAATAAATAAAAACATATGTTTGTGCGTTCAAATGAAAAAAAAAGTACTTATTTTTATGTTTATGTTTATTTGTTGATTATGGGGAAAAAATATAAGGAACTCGAGCTTGCCAACTTCGAGTTCCATATTACAAGGAACTCGAGCTTGGTAAGCTTGAGTACCATAGAAGAAGGAAAAAAGAGAGCATTTTGCTCAAGTTTTGTATTTACAAAGAACTTGAGCTTGGTAGGCTTGAGTATTGTGTTGCATGTAGCTTGAGTTTACAAACCTTGAGTTCCATGTGGCATTTTTTCAATAAAAAAATCCACGCTAGCAGGAGTTTTTTTTTTTATGAAACTCGAGTGTTTAAAAATCGATTTACACAACAGACTCAAGTTTCCAAAAAATGGTATATTGCTACTTATTTTTCAAATAGTGGTATGTTTCTAATAATTTATGTGAAAAGTGGTAAATGGACGATTCGGCCCTTAAGAAGATTTTCTTATAATGATCTTGTTTCAGCTACCAATAGCTTCTTAGATGAGAGGAAGTTGGGTCAAGGAGGGTTTGGTGCTGTTTACAAGGGGTACTTAACTCAATTGGATATGCTAATTGCTGTAAAGAAAATCTCATGAGGCTCTAAATAGGGGAAGAAAGAATACATAACCGAGGTGATAATTTTTAACCAACTGAGGCACTGAAATTTGGTGCAACTCATAGGATGGTGTCATGACAAAGGTGAGTTTCTACTTGTGTACGAGTTTATGCCAAATGGTAGCCTTCAAACTCACCTCTTTGGAGAGAGGACTCCTTTCACTTGGGAAGTGAGATACAAGATATCTATTGGATTGACCTCTGCATTGTTTTATCTTCATGAAGAGTGGGAGCAATGTGTGGTGCATCGTGATATCAAAGCAAGCAATGTCATGCTAGACTCTAGTTTAAATGTCAAACTTGATGACTTTGGGTTAGCTCGACTTATGGATCATGAGTTGGGTCCCCAGACAACTGGAGTGGCTGGAACTTTCGGTTACATGGATCCAGAGTATATAAGAATAGGTGAGGCTAGTAAAGAGTCAAATGTGTATAGCTTTGGGGTAGTTGCCTTATAAATTGTTACTAGAAGGAAGTCATTTGATCCAGCTCAAAAGGATTCTGAAATGGGGTTGTTAGAGTGGATTTGGAATCTTTATGCAAAAGGAGATCTTCTTTCAGCTGTAGATGAGAAGTTGCTAACGGGTTTTGATGAAAAACAAGTAAAGTGTTTGTTGATCATTGGACTTTGGTGTTCTCACCCAAACCGAAATATGAGGTCCTCCATAAGACAAGCAATTCAAGTTCTTAAGTTTGAGGCAACAATGCCAAATCTCCCAACAGATATTCCCTTTCAAATGTATCGTGTAACTCTTGCAACAGAAATAAGCGGTAATATAGTTTCCACAAGTACAAACCTTCAACAACGTCGTTAAACATAGTCACCATCTTTTCTTCTAAGTTTTGTTATAGTATTAGTTACTTTCTATATGGAGTCTGTTAAGGTTTAAACCCCAGTTGTTGAATTACTGGTGAATTATCCATATGGTTAAATTTATCCAATTATGCTAATTTCCAATTCACAAATAAACAATTTTTGTGTGTTGGCATATGCCGTGCCAAGTTTACATGTAATTATTGAGTACTTAATTTTATTGTGGAATTTACATTTGTAGGTTAATTTGTAAAAAGTTGAAGAAGTCAAGAGCTGAAGATTAGAAGTACAGTTTGATAGGCCAAGAATGTATTGATCCTTTGTGTTAAATTAACCAATTAATTTAGCCAAGTTAATTAATTAATTCAATTAACATGAAAAATGCGTGGTAGCACAAACAAATCACCAACTAAGTTAAATGCAGCAAAAAATAAAGTTGACATGGTGATTTGTTTACGAATGGGGAAAACGGGGAAAACCTCCAAGAAAAAAACCCCACCGGGTGATTTCAAGGTCACCACTCCTAAGAATCCACTATTATCAAAACAAGCGGTTACAAGTAAAGGAATCTCAGTACCTTATACCAACCTGCAGTTGAACCCTTACCCCAATACTCAATTGAACTTGTTTTGTAGTGACAATCTTTCCTTTTCAATACACGACTCTCAGTACGTGACTAACCAATCGATACGCGACTTACTCACCAACTTGAGAAGGATGTTGGCTGCAAAGTTCTTCAGTTTATCAACGCGATGAAGATCACGAAGCTCCTGGTTACAAAACCCTATACCGTACAAACGCAGCAGCTTTTTCAAGAGAAAAATGAACTAGGGCATATGTCTCCGGTCACAATATGTGTAAGGTTGAATTTATTCAATCATGTGTTGACTTTATTCCGTGCCAAATTTTCTTATAATTTAGCAATTAGATACCCGGTATTTAGGTAAGAATTATGTAAGGGTTGTGTGTGTGAGAGTGTGAAGAAAAGTCAAGATGTGTGCATTCAAAGGAGTCTCATGACTGGATCTCGGAACTGACTTGCGACTGCCAAGTTGCCAAAGTAGCACATGTGTGAAGCATGAAGGGAGCAGAAGGGTCACGACAGGTGGAGCACTATAGGAAAAAAAGTGCAATCTAGCCTGGAAGTTATCTTGAGATTCAAACTCACGACTCGTTCTAGTCGCGAGGCCAAGTTACTAGAATGTCCTATTTTGATGAAAACTGACTTTTCACATTACTCACATACCTTACTATAAATATCTTTATATCAACGAAATGTAGAGAGCTTCCAGAGAGAATTTTTTAGAGAGAAACCCTAGAGAAAACCAAGATTGACTCATCCGCAATCTTAGACATTTGATTCCCCAAATTCCTCTACTCTCATCCTCTCCATTGACATATCCTTGAGAGGTACATTAGCCAAATCCTTATCTCATAGTACCCATACCAGTGAGAAGGTATTTTGGTGCTTGGGAAGTAGTTCGAGATGACCAATTTGTTTGGTTGATGCAATGGACTTATTGTAGGATCTGGGAAGCTAAAGAAGACATGATTAGGCTTAACCTTGTTGTAGCAAGAAGCGTGGAGGGCTTAGATGCATTGGGTAGATTAGGCTTGGAGGGTCTATTCCTATTCATGTATCCCAACTTTATTCTTTAATGGATCATTTGACCGCTTGGAGGGCGGTGGAAAGGTTTTTCGCCAAGTTCTTTCGTTTCCTCTTCGATAACACGTGCCAGTGTTATCTTCGTATTTGCATCTCTCTAACCCTTACTCTTACCTTTTTATTGCTACTGTGTTGTGATTAATTATGGTGTAGAGTTATTTATTTGTTTGGGTTTTTACTTGTACCTATTATTCCCCACATATATTGTTTGGATATAAGCTTGTGTTGGTTTAATTTGAAATTGGGGGTCTAAACATTCATTAGTGTTTTACACACTAATCGAATTTTCAATATGCTTGATCAAAACCTTTGCCTCACACTTGCGTAACATTTGACGGCCCTTAAAATAATCCTTATATATGTTTAGGGTTGTGAGAAAAAAAAAGCCTAAACACATACCCATGGATATTAATGAAATCAGATCTGAAAAACTGATTTTCGTAAATCTCGATAGATAGGTTATCTATTGAGCAGCTGTCGAGCATCGGTTAAAGATCCCTTTTAAACCTCGATAGATGCTATTTGTCGAGCTAACTGTCAAGCTTTAAAATCCAGCACTTCTTCACTTGTTTCTTGGACAGATTTGCATGGCTTCAATACTTGAACTTGAACTCTCATTCCTTGAAGTGTTAAACACATTCTAGATCTACCCAATTACAACTAAATTGCATTTTGTCATAGGATTATCTAATTCTAAATGACATATGTCCCTAACATGATTCACATGTGTCCTAACACACTCTATTGGATCTCAGTTGGACAAAATTTTAAGGCTCATGCAAAGTGCCAGGCGAGCTAAGCACTTTGAAAATTCATTTCAAGTGAATCACACTACATAGTTCTACAAAAACTCAAAATTTCAATCTGCCTCACTCGACACTTTGCTGAGTGAACCACTCACTCAACACTTGGCTTAATCAAACCTCTAAATAATCTCAAACCAAAACTTAAATCAATCTTTGTATGAGATTTGCTCATGGAATCCTTAAATAGAAACTTTCGTGAGCAATCCTTAAACAGAATATTTCACAACACAGCTCTGCTAGCTCCAATTATTTATAACAATTAAAATAAAATTCTCAGTTTCTAATTTTATTTAAAATAAAATAAGATAATTAAATTAATTTTTTTATTCCTTTTGTTAACTTTTTTGGAAGAACATCATCATGTTTTTTTGTTCTTCCCTAAAACATGACTCATATTCTTAGCAAATTAATCCCTTTTTTCTTGTCTTTTCTTTTTCTTTCTTTTCATTTCATGTCATTATCTTATTAAGTATTTTCTCAGCAACCAAACCCAAAATTCCCATTCACAAACCCAGAAAATTCTCACACACTCAGAAGAAAAAATTCAAACCCTAACCTTTCCTTATCAAACTGGTTCCCCCACCCTTCTAAAACATTCTCAAACCTCTCTCTCTCTTCCAAAACTCTCAAATCGCTTTCTAACTCCATGGTCGACCTCCTTTGCTCATTGCCACCATCGCAACCAGTAGTGGTTCTTTCTTTTCTTTCTTAAACCGACCCACTCTCTCTATTGATTCACACAAACTCAACCCAAATGGCTCAAGCTCATCCACTCTAGTTTCTCTCTCTCACTGTTAGGATCATTATTGTATAAGTGTAGTATGGTTGTGATGATAAACATTGTAATTCACTATTACTATACTGTGACATGTTTTACTGTGGTATGGGGCTTGTAAGTGACTATAGTTAGTAAGGTTAGGTTAATAGAACTAAGGTGTGGTTAGTAGTAGTTATAATGTGTGGCTGGCAGAGTAGTGTGAGCTAGAAAGTTAGTTAGAAGCAACAGATTAGTAGTTAGAAGGAGTAATAGATCATGTATATAAGGGCACGTGTATGATGGAGGACATTCAAGCAATTGACTAATGAATACTATCATTCTTTCCTATCACAGTTTCTCTTTCTCTCTATTTCTTTCCCTTCTTAATTCTTTGTATCTTGCTCAGGAGGTTAAGTTGTCCTCTAAATCAGCTATTACCCATCCCAACCATTAAAAATCCTTGCAATTTGGTATCAGAGCAGGCTTTCCTAATCAGCCATGACAGAAACGTGATCTACAGCAGCAACCAACAAAGCTATTGCATCACTCAGTGTCACCACTGATCATCACACTAAGGAATTCCAGGAGATGCGATCTGTACAAGAAATCCATACAAGAACTCTAAATGAGATGAGTCAACAGTTGAATATGGTGTTACAGAAATTAAGTTCTTTTGATCAAGGTTCACAGGGATTCCAGTCTCAGAGAAGTGGTGAGAATATAAATCCTAACTCTGGTTCTACGATATTACTCATATCACGCACTATGAAATTGGAATTTCCAAGATTCTTTGGGGAAGATCTTGTGAGTTGGGTCTACAAAGCTAATCAATATTTCAGATACTACAGCACCCCCATTGGAGAAAAGTTGATGTTAGCTTCATTTCACATGGAAGGTGAGGCCTTGATTTGGTTCCAAGAAGGTGAGGAAACAGGGGTGTTTCATGATTGGGATTCTTTAATTCAAGCTTTGCATGTGAGGTTTGGTTCCACTGCATACGATGGCCTTATGGAAACACTAACAAGACTGAGACAGACCTCCTCAATCGCAGTATATAAGGCCCAATTCGAAGTTTTGTCAAACAGGATCAAGGGTCTTTCATCTGCTCATAAACTGAGTTGCTTCCGCAGTGGGTTGAAGGATTAGATTAGACTTCCTATACGAATTCTTAATCCTTAGTCACTGAATGAGGCTTTTGGGTTGTCCAAGATTCAAGAGGAGTACAATTGGAGCTGTAAAAAGATTTCTAAGAATCAATTAGAACCAAGTAAGTCCTCTTCCAGTCTTGTTCCACCTCCTAAAATACCCACTTTGACAGATGCTAAGAATAATAGGTTACCCATTAAGAGAATATCTCCTGCTCAAATGGAGGAAAGAAAGAAAAAAGGGTTATGTTACAATTGTGATGAGAAATGGGGTCCTGGTCATAAGTGTAAAAATGCCATGCTATTTATCCTTGATTGTGTGGACTTTATGTCTAATGCTAATCTAGGAGTGCACATTACTGAGTTAGATGAAAGTAATGGTAGTTATGCGTCTGGAAACTCCTTGGATTGTCAATACAGTGGTGTTGAGGAGGCTAGTATTACACTCTATGCTCTTAGTGGTACTCCTACTTTTGGTACCATGAGAGTGAGGGGTAAAGTCCAACATAAGTCTGTGATAATTTTGATAGATTCAGGCAGCACCCCCAACTTTGTTGATATTGCATTATTTTCTTAGTTACATATACTGTGGACAATACACAAATCCTGGAGGTAAAGGTTGCTAATGGTGAGGTGCTACGAACTCATGGCTTGTGTAAGGATGTTTCTATTGTGTTGCAAGGACATCAATTTTTGATTCAACTACATGTTTTGCCTATGGAAGGGTATGACTTGATCTTAGGTACTCAGTGGTTGAGCACCTTTGGGGTTATCCAATGGGACTTCAAATTGCTAACCATGTGCTTCTTGTATGGCCAAGGGACTGTAGGGTTTAAAGGGGGCAGATGGTAATCACATTCAAGATGGGGATTATTTCTTGAAGGAACCTGTTAAGAGGGGATTGGTTTTGCAGATTTCTAATCCAACTCAGACTGTAGAGGGCGCTGCTCAAATTCCCACACAGATTGCTGCCTTGTTGAAGGAATTTGAGGCAGTATTTGCGACACCTGTGGGCTTACCTCCCATTAGGGGGCATGAGCATCAGATTCAGCTCAAGGAGGGTGCCCAAGCATTGTCCAAAGATCATATAGGTACCCCTTTTACCAGAAAAATGAAATTGAAAAAATAGTCAAGGAGTTACTTTTTGTAGGTTCAATTAGGCATAGTTGTAGTCCATTTGCTACTATTCTTCTGGTTAGAAAGGCTAATGGTTCGTGGAGAATGTGTACTGACTATAGAGCTTTAAACCAAGATACTATTAAAGACAAATATCCTAGTCCTATCATTGATGAGTTGTTGGATGAATTAGGAGGTGCTTGTGTGTTTTCTAAGTTGGATTTGAGGTTTGGTTAACATCAAATCAGAATGAAGGAAGAGGATATACATAAAACTGCTTTCAGGAACATGAAGGGCATTATAAGTTCTTGGTTATGCCATTTGGCTTAACCAATGCCCCATCTACCTTCCAATCCTTAATGAATGATATTTTTAGAACATTTTTTAGAAAATTTGTCCTTATGTTCTTTGATGACATCCTAGTAAACAACAAATCTCTTTTGGATCACATTGGTCACCTTAGGACAGTTTTGGAAACATTGGCAAAGCACCAAATTTATGCTAAATAGTCCAAGTGCATGTTTACTACTACTGAGGTGGAGTACCTTGGACATCTTATCTTTGGTGAGGGAGTGAGAACTGACCCTAAAAAGACTGCTGCTATGCAGCAGTGGCCAGTCCTTAAAGATGTGAAGGCCTTGAGAGGGTTTCTTGGATTGACCGGATACTATAGGAAGTTTGTGAAAGGTTGTGGACAAATTGCAGCCCCTTTGACTGCTCTTTTGAAGAAAGACTCTTTTGTTTGGACTTTAGAGGCTGACAATGCTTTTTAAAGGCTTAAAGCAGTTGTTTTTTGTCCTCCAGTTCTGGCCTTGCCTGATTTTACCAAATCTTTCACTGTGGAGTGTGATGCTTCTGGTTTGGGCCTTGGAGTTGTCTTGATGCAAGACTACAAACCTATTACTTATCACAGCCAAGCTTTGAAGGGAAGTAAGCTCTCTCTTTCCACTTATGAGAAGGAGTTATTAGCCTTGGTGATGGCAGTAAAGAAATGGAGACCTTACCTATTAGGGAGGCCTTTATTATCAAGACTGACCACCACAGTCTTAAGTATTTGCTGGAACAAAGGGTGGGTACCCCAGCCCACAAAAGTGGATTTCGAAGCTATTGGGATATGCTTTCATAGTGGAGTATAAGCAGGGCAAGGAGAATGTGGTGGCTGATGCCCTTTCTAGGAGGCACGGTGATGTGGCTACTGTTTCTTCTACTAATTCAGTTCAGCCAAAAGCCTTGGTCCTTGCTGCAAGTAGTTCCTGTGGTACTGATGTTTGTGATGCTTCTATAGGTACTTTATGCATTATCTCATTTCCCACTCCTTCTTGGCTGTCTGAGCTCAAGAGTAGCTATAATTCTGATCCAAAGCTAAAGGCTATTTTGCAAGTTGTATAGTCAGGCACTAACAGTTTTCCAAGGTTCACATCCTGTAATGGGCTGCTATTTTACAAAGGGAGGTTGTACTTGGGTGACTCTAATAAGGATTTGAAGGCTGTGGTGTTGTAGCAAGTACATGACAGCCCCTTGAGGGGCCACTCTGGTTACCTAAAGACCTTGCACAGGCTTCAAAAGGATTTCATTTGGCTTGGCCTGAGGCAAGATCTGAAGCAGTATGTGAAAGAGTGTGACACTTGTCAGAAACTTAAGCATGAAACTTGTTTCCCTACTGGGTTTTTGCAACCTTTGCCATTCCTGAGAAACCATGGTTGGATGTGAGCATGGACTTTGTTGAAGGTTTGCCTAAGTCCTAATTGAAGTCTGTGGTGTTTGTGGTTGTAGATAGACTCACCAAATACACACATTTCATGGCTCTTGCCCATCCTTACACTGCTGCCAAGGTTGGTAATCTTTATTTGCATTATGTGTTTAAGTTGCATGGAATGCCCTCTACCATTGTTAGTGATAGAGATGCAGTTTTTACCTCACACTTTTGGAAGGAATTGATGAAGTTACAGGGTGTTGCACTAGCCATGTCCTCAGCTTATCACCCTCAGTCTGATGGCCAAACTGAGGTGATGAACAAGAGCTTGGAGCACTACCTAAGGGCCTTTACAGCTGATCGACCTAGCATTTGGGTGGAGTGGCTGCCCTTAGCAGAATTCTGGTTCAATACCAATTTTCACACCTTAATTAAGATGACACACTTTGAAGCTTTGTATGGATATCCTTCTCCACGAGTTTTGGACTATGTAGCTGGTACTTCACAGGTTGATGCAGTTGATTTAATGCTAAAAGATAGGTAGCAGATTCTCTCTTTGCTTAAGATGAACTTGTGTGCTGCTCAGGGACGTATGAGGTGGTTTGCCAATCAGAGAAGGGTCGAAAGGTCCTTTACTGTTGGGGACTAGGTGTATCTCAGATTGCAGCCTTACAAGCAGACTTCAGTGCACAACAAAAAGCTGGGTAAGCTTGCTCCAAGGTATTATGGCCCATTTACGGTTCTTCAGAAGATTGGGGAGGTTTCCTACATGCTGGATCTGCCTCTGGGTTCCTTGATCCATCCTGTGTTGCATGTTTCCAACCTTAAGGCTAAGTTGGGCAATCAAGTGGTACCAAGACCCACTTTACCTGTTGTCAATGCTGACATGGTGCTTACTCCTGAACCTGTGCTGATTTTGGACAAGAAATCAATCCAGCTAAGGAGTAGGACTATGACTCAGGTGTTAGTGCAGTGGCAAGGAGAGAGCAAAGAAGATGCTACTTGGGAGATACTCTATGACTTGCAGAAAAGGTTCCCTCACCTTGTGGGCAAGGTGCTTTAAGGGGGGGAAATTGTTAGGATCATTATTTTATAAGTGTAGTATGGTTGTGATGAGAAACATTGTAATTCACTATTACTATACTGTGACATGTTTTACTGTGGTATGAGGCTTGTAAGTGACTATAGTTAGTAAGGTTGGGTTAATAGAACTAAGGTGTGGTTAGTAGTAGTTATAATGTGTGGCTGGCAGAGTAGTGTGACCTGGAAAGTTAGTTAAAAGCAACAAATCAGTAGTTAGAACGAGTAACAAATCATGTATATAAGGGCACGTGTATGATGGAGGACATTCAAGCAATTGACTAATGAATACTATCATTCTTTCCTATCATAGTTTCTCTTTCTCTCTATTTCTTTCCCTTCTTAATTATCTGTATCTTGCTTAGGAGGTTAAGCTGTCCTCTAAATCAGCTATTACCCATCCCAGCCATTAAAAATCCTTGCACTAAAAAATTGTTGTCTCTCTCTCTCTCTTAGATCGGTGTTTTTCTCTCTCAAATTGGTGGGACTCTCTCTTTCATCTCTCTATCTCTCAACTCAGAGGTGGAGCTCGCGGTGGAGATAGATGGTGGTGTATTTTGACATTATTTAAATGTCAAATGCCAAATGCCAAATAATATTATTATTTTAATGGCCATATAGGCGTTTTGTGTGCCAACAATACACTCCGTTTGCCACATAGGATATTTCTGCTAGTGTAATAGTGGTAGGGACCGAAACGGAAAGTGTTTTTAAATTTAGGAACTAAAAGTAGTAAAATAAAAAAAGTGGGACCAAAATGGGAATAAGGTCAAAATGTAGGGACAAAAAAGGTATTTCCGCCTATAAAATAGATTCTAGATTAATATATGTTTTGCATTAAAATTTGTGATTTTGGGTTCAATTGAAAGGTAACCCTTCCAAATTGAAAACTAACTTAATGAATCCAAAAAAAAAAGTCACTTAACCGATATATGTTTGGTATTACAATTTACTTAATTGATTTTTGAGACCTAAAGTTAAAAGTTTGAGACTTTTAGTTTGAGTTATATCATGCAACCTGTTGATCCCACTAAAAGAATTGTTTGAATGCTTCTTATTCTTTTGTCCATGTGTGGTGTGTATATATATATATCACATACAATGGTATTAAGTATAAATTTCAACTTTTAATACTATTTCATTTGTACCTAGAATGGTTTTATTAGAATAAAGAAGAAGAAAAAAAACATTTTCATAAATAGTGTAAAAAAAATAGACATTGAAGAAAATTAGATAAGACGATTTTATAATGGGTTCTTTGATGTTGAACTTTAAAAGGGACATTGTTATATTTAGTACGAAATAAATTATAGATTATTGCGAATGAAAGACTGTTAGGATGGATTTTGATAGATCACAAATGATTACGTATAAATATATTACAAATAAAATGTTTTTTTTGATATTTTCTTTAATTATATATATCCCCGGCTCCGTCCTTGAATGGATGGGATGGTGCCTCTTTATACAAAAGATGCTAATGCCTCTCTCTCTCTCTCTATTATATATGTGTGTGTGTGTGTGTGTGTTAGGTTCTAAGAATTTAGGATCTAAATGTGGCCAAAATGGCCCAATACCACAATTTTCAGAAATTTTTAGCAAAAAAACACTGTTTCGAAACTAAATAGGGAAATACCACTTTTATGGTACTCGAGTTTGGAAAACTCGAGTACCATTTGGAACTCGAGTTTAAGACACTCGAGTTCCTAGAAGTTTTGCCACCGTGGCACTGCTGAGGTGGAAATTTGGCGAATAAAAAAACTTATGTGGTACTCAAGCTTGGTATACTCGAGTACCATGCAACACAATACTCGAGTATAACATGCTCGAGTACCTTTTATAAATAAAATGTTGTTTATTTTATTTCTACAGTACTCGAGCTCACCAAGCTCGAGTACCTTGTAACTTTTTTTATTTTTTTTGGGATTATCGACAAATAAACATAAACATAAAATATTTTTCATTTTATTTCTATAGTACTCGAGCTTACCAAGCTCGAGTACCTTGTAACTTTATTTTATTTTGTTTTGGGATTATCGACAAATAAACATAAACATAAAATGTTGTTTATTTTATTTCTACAGTACTCGAGCTCATCAAGCTCGAGTACCTTGTAACTTTATTTTATTTTGTTTCGGGATTATCGACAAATAAACATAAACATAAAAATAAGTAGCTTTTTTATATATTTATTTATTTATTTAAATAGAAGCATTGTAAAATACAGAGATTTTAATTTCAAAATATGAATTTAATTTCTACATTAAGTAAAACTATTCACTGTTTTCTCATAAAAATTTTTTCACTCACTTCTGTGTAAATTATTTTTTGTTCACTATTTAAAAAATTGTTCGCTGTTTTCTCATAAAACACCTAGTAAAATCGTGTTTTCTAAATTTAAACGCCAAATCTGAATGCTTTTTCATTTTGAATTTCACAATAATTAATCTATTTTTCTGCATTGATAAAATCTACTTCTACACTAAATAATTTTTCTCTCTGCACATCATGTTTACTGTATATTCGAATCTGCTTACTGCATTCATAAAATTTGTTTTTTGCATTAAGTAAAATTGTTCACTGTTTTCACATAAAATTGTTCACTGTTTTCTGCATAAATCATTTCTAGCATTCGCATAAAATTATTTTCTGTTCAGCATTATTTAAAAAATTGTTCACTCACTTTTTGCATAAATATTTTTTGTTCACTATTTAAAAAATTGTTCGCTGTTTTCTCATAAAACACCTAGTGAAATCGTGTTTTCTAAATTCAAACGACAAATCTGAATGCTTTTTTATGTTTGAATTTCACAATAATCGAATCTATTTTTCTGCATTGATAAAATCTACTTCTATACTAATAAAACTTTCTCTCTGCACATCATGTTTACTGTATATTCGAATCTGCTTACTGCATTCATAAAATTTGTTTTTTGCATTAAGTTAAGTAAAACTGTTCACTGTTTTTTCATAAAAATTGTTCACTATTTTCTGCATAAATTATTTCTAGCATTCTGCGTAAAATTATTTTCTGTTCAGCATTATCTAAAAAATTGTTCACTCACTTTTTTGCGTAAATTATTTTTTTTTCAATGTTTAAAAAATTGTTCGCTGTTTTCTCATAAAACATCTAGTGAAATCGTGTTTTCTAAATTTAAACACCAAATCTGAATGCTTTTTCATGTTTGAATTTCACAATAATCGAATCTATTTTTCTGCATTGATAAAATCTACTTCTATACTAATAAAATTTTCTCTTTGCACATCATGTTTACTGTATATTCGAATCTGCTTACTGCATTCATAAAATTTGTTTTTTGCATTAAGTAAAACTGTTCATTGTTTTTTTATAAAAATTGTTCACTGTTTTCTGCATAAACTATTTCTAGCATTCTGCATAAATATTTTTCTGTCAGCATTATTAAAAAGTTGTTCACTCACTTTTCTGTGTAAATTATTTTTTGTTCACTATTTAAAAAATTGTTCGCTATTTTCTCATAAAACACCTAGTGAAATCGTGTTTTTTAAATTTAAACACCAAATCTGAATGCTTTTTCATGTTTGAATTTCACAATAATCGAATCTATTTTTCTACATTGATAAAATCTACTTCTATACTAATAAAATTTTCTCTTTGCACATCATGTTTATTGTATATTCGAATCTGCTTACTGCATTCATAAAATTTGTTTTTTGTATTAAGTAAAACTGTTCACTGTTTTTTCATAAAAATTGTTCACTGTTTTTTGCATAAATTATTTCTAGCATTCTGCATAAAATTATTTTCTGTTCAGCATTATCTAAAAAATTGTTCACTCACTTTTTTGCGTAAATTATTTTTTGTTCACTGTTTAAAAAATTGTTCGCTGTTTTCTCATAAAACATCTAGTGAAATCGTGTTTTCTAAATTTAAACGCCAAATCTGAATGCTTTTTCATGTTTGAATTTTACAATAATCGAATATATTTTTCTGCATTGATAAAATCTGTTTCTACATTAATAAAATTTGCACTCTACACATCATGTTTACTGTATATTCAAATCTGTTTACTGTATATTCAAATCTGCTTACTGCATTCATAAAATCTGTTTTTTGCCTTAAGGAAAATTGTTCACTGTTTTCTCATAAAAAGTTTTCACTGTTTTCTGCATAAACTATTTCTATCATTCTGCTTAAATTTTTTTATGTTCGTCATTATTTAAAAAATTGATCACTATCTCTTCTGCGTAAATTATTTTTTGTTCACTATTTTAAAAAATTGTTCGTTGTTTTCTCATAAAACACTTAGTGAAATCGTGTTTTCTAAATTTAAACGCCAAATTTGAATGCTTTTTCATGTTTGAATTTCACAATAATCGAATCTATTTTTCTGCATTTATAAAATTTGTTTCTACATTAATAGAATTTTCTCTCTGCACATCAAGTTTACTGTATATTCAAATCTGCTTACTGCATTCATAAATTTTTTTTTTTTGCATTAAGTAAAACTGTTCACTATTTTCTCATAAAAATTGTTCACTATTTTCTGCATAAACTGTTTTTAGCTTTGGCGCGGTTATTGCTCTTAAATGGTTTTTGTGTTTTTTTTAAATATGTAACCATATGAATAATGGACAAACTCCATGAATGAAAAATGAGTGATTCATATAAATCACCTAATGGTAAGTGCCTCGAATAATTTGAATTTGTAAAAAAGTTCGAATTAGTTGAATGTAGAAATTCGGGAAAAATCGATGGAAAAATCAATGAACGTACCAAATCGTGAAGGTGTACATAAGATGTACAAATAGTCTAGACTTGTTAAGAAAATACAAATCTACTTTTACAGGGATGCATACTCCTCCCATTGTAGTCTTTTAAAGCTGGCTAGCTTGCAGATTGTACTGCAACTTCTTTCATACTCATGGCCTGGGTACCTAATCATTAGTATTGAACAACTGCATTGTACAAACACTAGGAATTGCACATTTTTAATTACATTATTATGCCATTCTCATAATTTTTTTAAAGTATTTTTCATGTGTATTATTTTCATACTAAGCTACATTGTATTTCTACAAAATTTAATGCAATACAAGTGCTAAATGTCTCTTTTAGATTTCTACTTCCTAGTGCTTCCATGCTTTAGAAATTAAAAGATTTTCTAGCTGATTGCTGAATGGGGAACAATGCACAATATCTGGTCCAATCAGAGTCCGCTCACATAGGCTTAATATATGCAATAATCTTCCAATCAAAAGTATGAGTTGTCATTAGAACGTAACCATTAGTAGAGGAAAGTCAAATAAATTTGAAACAAGAGGTATAGAAAAAGTCATGTTTCTTTAGCAATTTTATGAAACAAAGTCTAACAAGATACATAGCTACAATTAACATTGAATTAAATAAACTGTCTATTACACGTGGAACAAGAACTTCTAGACAATGTCACTTTGCAAGAAATAGAAGTGGTATCAACTAAAAACATAACAAAAGTGAATGTCCTACGATATTTAAAAGATTTTTTAAAAGATTTTGTTTTTCATAAAAAAAAAAAGATATTGTTTTGTGATGCGTTTGGATGGCTATCAAACTATTATCATTTTGCCATTTGGAAGGAGTGTAATAGAATGATTATATATATATATATATATAGAAGGATTTGTTCAAAATTTAAATTGAAAGAAATGAATCAAATGATACCCTTAAAGTGTGGATGAAATGTTTTATAATGCTTAATTTATAAAAGATACTAGTGAAAATCCATGCATTGCATGGCTTTAATCCTGAATTTTCTTTATATATTTTTGAGAAATTATAAATAAATGAGTTATTATTACATAATTTTAGAATTATTTTCTAGCTAAATGTCAAAAATGGGTTAAGTGTCAAAGATGAAACCATGGGTGGGTAAGTTAAATTTGAGACAAATCATAGGTGGGTAAAGTGTAATTCCCAAAAAAGAAAAAAAAAAAAAGAGTGGGTTCAAAGGACTAAAAAACCACAATCTATTAGTTTTACTAAGGTGAGTTTGGTTTAGCTTTTTCAAACAGTTCTTTTGGAAAAAGTGGCAGTTTTAAAAAGTGCAATATGAAATGAGTTTTTTTTTTTTTTTTTTTTTTTTTTTTTTTTTTTTTTAAGCAGTATGTTTGGTAAAAAACTATCAAAAAATGTTTTTTGACAAAGTTGAGTGTTTGGCTAATACTTATAAAAGTGGCGGTTTGAGTTGTAAATTACCAAAAAGGACAAGATATATATATATATATATATATATATATATATATATATATATATATATATATATATAGTTTTAATTACCTCTCTTAATGCAAGTTATGGACAAGATATTTTTTCAAAAATTTCACAATAAAGTCTACGACAAGCTGGAATTCAGATTAGTTTATTTCCCAAAGTCATCCAAGAAGTAGCCGCACAGATTAGAGGACTTAATTATATGAAGATCACTATTTGGAGTACTCTTCCTACTTGGGACAGTAGTATTATATGGAAGCTTGGCCAGTACACATTTTGGCTGTATTCATGATTGGGGTTGTATCCTTGAATACAATGGTATACAGGAGATACTTATTTACCACTTGATGATCCGGATGCTTGGCTCAAGATGGTCTCATTTCATGAGTAATAAGATTTGAGATATAGAAAGAATTAGACAGAGGCTTTACTTATATAGCTACACAAATAGGTAACGTATATGGTCCAATACCTTCAGCAAGGAGGCTATTTGGGAAAGAAAGATTGTTAAGGATCCTAGAATGATACAGATTGAAAGACAGACAAATAGATCACTATTCACTGGTGATTGATAACTATTCACTGGTGAAAAATCACTATTCACTAGGGACAAATCACTATTTCACTGACGACAGATCACTATTCACCAGCACGCGTGAATAGATTTTAGAGAAATCAAGACAATCCAAACAGATACAGACAGATGTTCAAAAGTTACTACTATTTACTAGCATGGGTAAAAAGAGATCTGATAGATTCCCGAGCACGGAAAGATTCCCAGACAGACGCAAACAAACTATTACTCATTAATACTAATTTCCATACCACCGACAAATTAACTTGAGTTAAATTTACCTACTCAGATTACTTTACCATGGTTCATTTCACCTATAAAAGAGACGCACTATGAAGACAGAAGATAAGTTTCTAAGTTTCTAAGATTCTAAGCTTTTAAGTTCCAAGTTTTAGAAAGCCTTTTGTAATAGCCTTCCCTCTCCCTCAGAAAGACTTTTGAACTCTCTCCCTACCTTGTAATCTTGTAACCTTTCTCTTCAGACAGTTTTATTTTCAAGCTTGTATCAAAGACAGTAGTTTGTTTTCAAGTTTATCAAAGATTGAAGTTTTTATTCAAGTAAGATTTTACTAGTTTTTGTTTTCATATTCCATACTTCATTTAGACCTTATTTTGAATATATCTATTTTGCTATTTACTTGTTTATTATCTATTTTATCATTGTTTTTGCTTCCATATTACTGCTGTGCTCTCTCCTGGGTAGTCATTGGTATTAGAGCATGTGGATCATAAAACACCTAATGAACAGTGAATAGTTTATGCTGAAAACATGATGTAGCACCAACTGTGGCATGAGTAGTTTTTTGAAAACACGTCACTAGCCCGCTGCTGTAGCACCAACTGTAGTCATACGAACCACATGTGCCAACAGATGCCACTGTTTCACACATGCTGCTCAACAGCTCGGCACGATTTCACACACTGTTCAGCCATATCATCCACATTCATGAGAATACTTAAATATATGAATAATCGTACCCTGGTGCTAGGGACATAGCATTGTGTCAATTAAATATGATTCTCTATTCAAGAACACTGCAACTATCGCCCACATTTTCAAATCTCATTGTGACATTGGGAACATTTAAAATCCTGTTCATGTAGTGTTTTTCCAGCCTGTATTGACATGACAAGCTCTAATAACTGAAATTATAATGCTTGGAACATGAAATGAGGTTATAAATGCACCATAATAATGATCTTATTTCCACCCCCAATAATTTTGTAGATTGACTAAGCTATGAGTCGCAACACCTCAACATCAAATCGTACAATGCAAAACAAGTTTAGATCTACTTCAACAAATGGATTATCACAAGTTCTAGCAGATCAACAACTACAGACATACACAGACTACTATGGAGGGAAATGGGTTGGAAAGAAGAGAGATTTTCTTAATATGCCAATATACACGTACGAGAGTCTTGGAAGTGTCGGACATATCATGGTCGGCAAACCTACAAAACTAAGTATAGATACCACCGCAATAGAGTTCACCGTAGCAGAACCACCATGGTCAATCCTATATGAGAAGAGATGTGAGTTGGAGGTGTATTGTCGATGGCATGGGTTACGAGTTCCTAAGGCACGCTCAGCTGAGTTACCTAGAGATGAACTTGCCAACATACTTGCTTGTCTTGAACAAGAGAACAATCAAATGCAAAGGGGATTAGACCGTTTTCATGCAATCCAAAAAGCTAGGAAGCATCTTAAGGGGAAGGCACAAGAGCGAGCCATCAAGTCTATTAATGAAGTTACTGCGTTAGATGATGAAAGAGATATTTCAGACTTCTCAGATTCAAGTAATGATGATTTCCAAAAATTTCTGCCTACAAACATTAAACGTTGTTGTTAATGTCAACACGTTATGTGCAATACAAAATGTTGTTGTTAATGTCTGACAACTGATGATTATGTACATTCAACTTTTGCAAATAATCTATGCAGAAAAGTGAGTGAACAATTTTTTAAATAATGTTGAACATAAAATAATTTTATGCAGAACGATAGAAATAGTTTATGCAGAAAACAGTGAACAATTTTTATGAGAAAACAGTGAACAGTTTTACTTAATGCAAAAATCAAATTTTATGAATGCAGTAAGCAGATTCGAATATACAGTAAACATGATGTGCAGAGAGAAATTTTATTAATGTAGAAACGATTTTATCAATACAGAAAATAGATTCGATTATGTGAAATCAACACATGAAAAAGCATTCAGATTTGACGTTTAAATTTATAAAACACGATTTCACTAGGTGTTTTATGAGAAAACAGCGAACAATTTTTTAAATAGTAAACAAAAAATAATTTACGCAGAAAAGTGAGTAAACAATTTTTTAAATAATCCTGAACAGAAAATAATTTTATGCAGAATGCTAGAAATAGTTTATGCAGAAAACAGTGAAATTTTTTTATGTGAAAACAGTGAATAATTTTACTTAAGGCAAAAAATAGATTTTATGAATGCAGTAAGCAGATTTGAATATACAGTAAACATGATTTGCAGAGAGAAAATTTTATTAATGTAGAAGTAGATTTTATCAATGTAGAAAAATAGATTCGATTATTGTGAAATTCAAACATGAAAAAGCATTCAGATTTGGCGTTTAAATTTAGAAAACACGATTTCACTAGGTGTTTTATGAGAAAACAGCGAACAATTTTTTAAATAATGCTGAACAGAAAATAATTTTAAGCAGAATGCTAGAAATAGTTTATGCAGAAAGCAGTGAAAATTTTTTATGAGAAAACAGTGAACAATTTTACTTAAGGCAAAAAACAGATTTATGCATGCAGTAAGCAGATTCGAATATACAGTAAACATGATGTGCAAAGTGCAAATTTTATAAATGTAGAAACAGATTTTATCAATGCAGAAAAATAGATTCGATTATTGTGAAATTCAAACATGAAAAGGCATTCAGATTTGACGTTTAAATTTAAAAAACACGATTTCACTAGGTGTTTTATGAGAAAAAAAGCAAACAATTTTTTAAATAGTGAACAGAAAATAATTTACGCAAAAAAGTGAGTGAACAATTTTTTAAATAATGTTGAACATAAAATAATTTTATGCAGAATGCTAGAAATAGTTTATGCAGAAAACAGTGAACAATTTTTATGAGAAAACAATGAACATTTTTACTTAATGCAAAAATCAAATTTTATGAATGCAGTAAGCAGATTCGAATATACAGTAAACCTGATGTGCAGAGAGAAGATTTTATTAATGTAGAAACAGATTTTATCAATACAGAAAAATAGATTCGATTATTGTGGAATTCAAACATGAAAAAGCATTCAGATTTGACGTTTAAATTTAGAAAACACGATTTTACTAGGTGTTTTGTGAGAAAACAGTGAACAATTTTTTAAATAGTGAACAAAAAATAATTTACGTAAAAAAGAGGGTGAACAATTTTTATGAGAAAACAGTGAACAGTTTTACTTAATGTAGAAATTAAATTCATATTTTGAAATTAAAATCTCTGTATTTTACAATGCTTCTATTTAAATAAATAAATACATAAAAAAGCTACTTATTTTTATGTTTATGTTTATTTGTCGATAATCCCAAAAAAAAGAAAAGAAAAGAAAAGAAAAGTTACAAGGTACTCGAGCTTAGTGAGCTGGAGTACTGTAGAAATAAAATAAACAGCATTTTATGTTTATGTTTATTTGTCAATAATACCAAAACAAAATAAAATAAAGTTACAAGGTACTCGAGGTTGGTGAGCTCGAGTACTGTAGAAATAAAATAAACAACATTTTATGTTTATGTTTATTTGTCGATAATCCCAAAAAAAAAAAAAAAAAAGTTACAAGGTACTCGAGCTTGGTGAGCTCGAGTACTGTAGAAATAAAATAAACAACATTTTATTTATAAAAGGTACTCGAGTATTGTGTTGCATGGTACTCGAGTATACCAAGCTCGAGTACCACATTACTTTTTTTATTCGCCAAATTTCCACCTCAGCAGTGCCACGGTGGCAAAACTTCTGGGAACTCGAGTTTCTTAAACTCGAGTTCCAAATGGTACTCGAGTTTGCCAAACTCGAGTACCATAAAAGTGGTATTTCCCTATTTAGTTCCGAAACAGTGTTTTTTTGCTAAAAATTTCTGAAAATTGTGGTATTGGGCCATTTTGGCCTCTAAATGTATTAAAACTTCAAGCGTAATGTTGGCAAACTATGATCAAAACTTAGAGTATAGTTTTAGGCTGCTCAAAGTGTGTTTATTGTAAAATTGGAATCGAGTGTACTGCAGGATTTATTGAACTAAATCTACAAGGCTCGATCGATCGAAAATTAGGCTCGATCGATCGAAACTCGTGCAAATTGTTTTTCTGCAGAATATCCAACTTAGCCCAAGCCCAATTGACGTGTAGGGTTTTATGTTTTATGTCTCATATAAATATAAAAACCCTAGCCACGTTTTAGAGGTTGTTGTTATGCTGTATGTGTGAATCTCTTGTGAGATCTAAAGGTGTTTACCTTCATACATACTAATGGTTATCAAGATCAAGATTGATGTCGAGAACTTGGTGATCTCTTCGGTTACTATTTCAAGAGCTTAAAGGAAAACACAAGTGGGTGTACTTGTGGATGATGTGAATCTGAGAAAGAAGTAGTTCGTGGACTCGGAACTGTCACGTGGTCATGGTAGTAAGTTTTCTACTTGAGATAGCAATAGGATGTTAGTGGTCTAAGCCGTTATTGTAAAACTTCGATTCCTTCATAGTGGATCTTGTTTTACCTTGAGGATAGTTAGGTTAAATCCTCCCCAGGTTTTTTACCAGTTTAGTTTTCCTAGGTTATTATATTGTTGTGTTTTTTATTTTTTGCATTGTTTACTTGATATGATTTACTTGTGTTAACCTAGATTTGAATAATTTACCTAAATAATCACTTGGGTAAATAACTAAGTTAAACAACTTATATTTTAAGAAGTCTAAAAACGTACTAAGAATCTTATATGAAAATGATATTACTGTCACGATGGCTCTTTCCAATTTGCCAAAACTAGCTCTAAAACCAATGACAGCGTCATCATAACAGCATATGAACACTGCATATTTAACTCTGTAAAAAAAAAAAAAAAAATTCAAAACAACTTAGGACGGCCACTGGTTTAATTCCGTTTGCCTTAATAATCCATTTTAGCAATGTCCAAACATAAGATAAGCAGCCAAATTATTATGATGATGAGTTCGAGTAGTTGAAGCAATATATAAGAAAGAGGTGACAATAAAATCATAATACAATAAAAGTTCGAGTGAAATATCTCTGTTCGCCCTCGATTCCAAGCCATGCTGTGCAACTTATTCAAGCTACCACTGTTCTACTTCCTTTTTCTTCTTCCCTCTGCTCATTCATCAGTTCATTCCCAAATAACTCGCTTTGATCCTAATGAGTTAAACATAATATATCGTGTAGATGCTGTACCTTCAGTGGGAGCCATAGAGATGAACAATGTCAATTATGTGTGCCGTGTTGGATGGGCCACCTATGCGGAGAAGGTGCCATTCTGGGACTCCAATATAGGAAACCTCGCCTACTTCACAACTCATTTTTCCTTCATTATTAACACGCATTAAGTTGGAGAAAGTAACATTAAGTCGAAAAATTAATAAAAAAAAGTTTAAACTTTTTTTTTTAAGAAATGGGTAAATGATGTGGCCACTAATGTGATCCAACATGAAAGTAGTAAAAATAAATGTTACATTTTACCTTTTAAATATACACTAGTTATTGACCCGTGCTTCGCACAATTTTTTCTTTAATTTATTAATTTATAAATATTATAAGTTGACACGTTATAAGAAAAATTATTCTGCATCTAACAATATATTATTATTATTATTATATAAACGTTTATTACTATTTTATGTTGTCCTCTTTTAATTTGTGACTAAATTTGATTACTTTATTTTCCTCTCTTTGAAAGAATAAATTGTAAATGATAGAATGAGAAAGCCAATTGAGCAATTTTTAATTAACCACTTATATAAGCTTCAAAAAAAAAAAAAAAAAAGTATACAGACCAATAGTTAATAACATCAACGGCATCAAATTTGCTATATAACCAAAAAACCAAAAACAAAAGTACTTGGAAGCCTATCTATTGAGAACATCAACAAACAATAGAACTTTATCAACATCAAGAGAAGTAAAATCCCACAGTTTCCATGTCTTTCTCTGTTATCTGACTTTAGAATTTGTTTAATTTCTTGGTGACTTTTTATATATGAAAAACAACATAAAAAACAACGTTAAGATTAACTACTTTCTATTTATTTTCTTCATAAAATAAAATAGAAAAATAACTTCAAAAATGAAAAGAATATTGATAAAATTTTGGGTTAGCTCGATTTATGGATCATGAGCTAGGTCCCCAAACAATTGGAGTAGCTAGAACTTTAGGATACATGGCTCTAGAATATTTAGGAATAGGTAGGGCTAGTAAAGAGTCGGATGTGTATAGCTTTGGGGTAGTTGCCTTAGAAATTGTTACTGGAAGAAGATCAATTGATCCAATGGGAAAGAATTTAAAATGGGATTGGTAGAGTGGATTTGGAATCTCCTTGGAAAAGGAGACCTTCTTTTGGTAGTGGATGAGAAGCTACGAGTTGATTTTGATGAAAAACAAGTGTTTAATTATCATTGGACTTTGGTGTTTTCACCCTAATCAAAATCTGAGACTCTCAATAAGGCAAGCAATTCAAGTTCTTAAGTTTGAGGCGACAATGCCAAATCTCTATATGCTCGTTCCTATGTATCATGTATCTACACCAACAACAATCAGCCCCAGTCAAGCTTCCATAAGTACTACAAGCCTTCAACAAGGTCGTTAAACATATTCACAATCTGGTGTTTCTAGGTATTGTTGTAGCATTAGTTTTTGTCTGTATGGAATCTGTTAAGGTTAATAATTTCAGTATGTGCTAACAATTTAAATAAAGACAAGGTTTGCATTAATCTTTGATTTTCTTGAAATTTTGCAAAAAATTTTTATCAATAACTTTTTTTTTATACATAATTTTTATGCCACAAGAACTTGAAGTTTAAACATTTGCTTGATGATATAGCTATTAATCTTTGACATTTTTGAAGTTTTGCAAGCATTGAGGATATAATAAAAACATGCAATCCAACGGTTAAATTTTCAAAATTCACATCCAATAAAAAACATATATGAGGAGTTTGGAAGGTTTTCCTCTAAATTAGTTTGGAGAGAAACCCTTTCCATTAAATTTTATGTCAGCAATTGCACAAAATCAAACATAATGGAGACAACGATATGGTGATGTAGGGAAAACCAATGGAAAAACCAGTGCTAGTGAAACCTTCTATTAGGATCTTAGGGCATATTTGATACATCGTAATAGGTATTGTAATGTAATAGTTATTCATAATATTCATACAGCTTGAGTATTATGTAGTTTGGTTATATTTTTATTATAGAGAATAGTTATCCTTTATGAATAGCTATTTTTTAAAATAAGGAATAACTACTGCTCTTTAAAATAGTTGTAATAGTTATTTCTTAGTAGGTGTAATAATTTTTTAAATTGATATATTTCCAAATAAAAAAACTTTCTATATGCACATAATAGATATGAAAATAAAAATTACAAAAAATAATTAATCTCTCTCAAAATTGTTTTTAAAAAAATTATCTTTTAGGAATATAATTGTAAAATATATCTTAAGTTTTGTTCTAATGTTACAACTCACAACCAAACTTATAAATATATTTAATTATTCCATTATTACACATTTCATTTCTATTAATAAAGACTACCAAATGTGCCCTTAGTGTGTTGGAATATTCCAAGTGAAGTTTACGTGTAATTAGTGAGTACTTAATTTTATTGTAACAAGTACATATGTGGGTTAATTTTGAGGGTTGAAGAGGTCAAGAGATGAAGATTTGAACTTCAGTCTATTGAATCTAATTGAGAGAAATTAATTGTAAGGGTCAAGCAAAGTGTCAGATAAGCATTTTGAAAATCAATTGCACTGCAATCTCATATCTCTCTCACCTCTAACCTTGGTTGAGTGAGATTGAAAATCTATTGTACCTATCCTTATACCTCTCTGTATAATTCTCATTTCCCACAAAATTTGTTAGGACATATGTGATTCATGTTAGGAACATATGTTAACATTTTATGTATTGACTAATCCTTTGACAAAACGCACTTTACTTGTAATTGAGTAGATCTAGGATGTGCTTAATGCTTCAAAAAACAAGGTTTCATGTTCAAGTGTTAAAGTCATGCAAATCTGTCCAAGAATCAAGTGAAGAAGTGTTGTTCATTAAATCTCGACAGCTAGTATCTATCGAAGTTTAAAAGAACTATTTTGGCCTAAGGCTCGACAGCTGCTTGACAGCTAGGGTATCTGTCGAGATTTATGAAGTTCAGTTTTTCAGAGTTGATTTTCATCCAATCTGTGAATGTATGTTTGAGCTTTCTTTTCTCAGAACCCTAAACATATATAAGGATTATTTTAAGGGCCATCTAGGATTGCGCGAGTATTGAGCAAAGTCTTGTTCATGCAAATTGTGACCAAAGACAAAATTTTCCCTAGTTCATCTCGAAGAACTGCTGTGTTTTTACACTATAGGGTTTTGTGACCAAGCAACTTATGATCTTCATTTTGTGATGAACAGAAGAACTTTGCAGCCAACATCCTTCTCAAGTTAATGATCAAGTCGCGTGTTGGGATCCGTGCATCTATTGGTTAGTCAAGTATTGGGAGTCGTGCAATACAAGGAGAGATTGTCGCTACAGAACAAGTCCAATTGGGTATTGAGGTAAGGGTTTAACTACAGGTTTGTATAAGGTACTAGGATTCCTTTACCTGTAAGTTGTAACTGCTTGTTTTGATAATAATGAATTATCGGAAGCGGTAATCTTAAATTCACCTTGTGGGGCTTTTGCCTCAGAGATTTTCTCCATTCGTAAACAAATCACCATGTCAATTTATTTTCCGCTGCATATTTATTTAGTTGGTGATTTGTTTGTGCTGCCACGTACATTGCATGTTAAATTAATTGATTAATTAATCAATTAATTCATCACAAATGGTCAATACATTCTTGGCCTATCAAAATTCAGTACCCAATTTCCCGTATTGAAGAGCTAGAGAATAATCTAAAAACCTAGTGCAAAAACCCAACGTTCTTTCTACCTTTTCCCTCTCCAACTGTCAAATTCTATAAGAGGAGATTAAAACAAATAGACACAAAGATTCCTTATTGTTGTTTGGTTTTTTAGAATCATATATTGGAATAGTCCCAAAATATCTAAGAATCCTTGGTGTGGCCAAGGAGACTTCTTGCAATTGGCGGCACATTTCGTGGTGGAATTAGTTGCTAGCAAGAGCTGGAGGCTCAAGTACAAAGTCATTACTTAGTTTTGTGGATTTTGTAAGTGATTTGTACTATAATTATACTTGTTTAGTAGATTGATTGGGATTTGTTGCTGTGTTTCTATATCCACCACTACAAAACACGTGGGTCTTAGGCCGCGTTTTTTTTAGCTGCGTTTGCAAAAACGCGGCCATAGATCTGCCTAAAGCTGCGTTTTAAGAAAATGCGGCTTAAACTATCAGTCAATAGCCGCGTGTCTAAAACGTGGCTATAGAATACATCTAAAGCCGCGTTTTTACGTATTATAGCCGTGTTTTTTTGTCTTAGCCTATAGCCGCGTTTTAAACACGCGGCTATAGGACTTCTTTTAAATTTTTTTTTAAAAAAAAAAGTATAAAAGAAAGGTCTGTAGCCGCGTGTTATAAATGCGGCTTCAGTTTTAATTTTTTTAATAAAAAGAAAGGTCTCTAGCCACGTGTTAAAAACGTAGCTTTAGTTTTCCTCTAGTTGCGTTTTTAAAAACGGGGCTTCAGCTTTGCCTATAGCCGCGTGTTAAAAACGCAGCTTTAGTTTTTCTCTAGCTGCGTTTTTAAAAACGGGGCTTTAGCTTTGCCTATAGCCGCAGGTTAAAAACGCGGCTTGAAGATTTATATAAATACTAAAACAAAAAATTTGGGGAATTCATTTTGTTCTCAAATGGTGACCTAGCTCCCATCGCACATCAGAACTCCCATCTCAAACCCTTTGTACTCAATCAATCTTCTCTCTCTCTCTTTTCTCTTCCTCACTTTCAAACTCTCTTCTTCCTTCTCTCCCTCTTTGGATCGGAATTGGATTTGTGTAGTGGGTTTGTATAGTGGTCGGCTAGTGGGTTGTTGAATCGGTGCGGGCTGGGTTTGAATTAGTGGTGGCTGTGTTGTTGAATTGGCGGTGGTTGTGGGTTGTCGAATCGGTTTTGGTGGTTGAAGTTTGTTTCTATCGGTGTGGGATGGGTTGTTTCAATGGTGCTGGGTGTTTCAGCGGTGCTTGGGCTTTGGTCACGGTGGCTGGGCTTGCAATTGAACCAATGGAAGTGGTGCTGGATGGAGCTTGAAGGCGACGACGACAATGGTTGAGTTTGAAGGCAATGTTTTGCTCGCCTGGGTTTGTTGCTGTGGGTCATGGCTTTCACTTTCCGGGGTTCGCTTGCCGTGGGTCGTGGCTTTTGCTTGCTTGCCATGGGTTGTGGCTTTTGATCGTCGAAGTTCGCCGCCGTGGGTTCTCTCACTCTCTATTTTTTATTTTATTTTATTGTGCTTTTAAATTTGCTTGGGTTTGAGGATTGGGGAGTTTTGGGTTGAGGGTTTAAGAAAGAAAAGATTTTTGTTCTAGGTTTTGGGATTTGTTTTTTTCTTCTTGTGGTTTTTATGGCTGTGGTTGCGTAATATTGGATTATACATAATACAAATTCTCAGCTTTGATTTTATCTGTTTTTATTTTTTTTTATTTTTGGATTAAAACTACTTGATAAATAGAGAACAAGAGGTTTAGCTGAAATGTAGAATATGCTGATTTCTTGTTTGATGAAAATCCTAAACAAAAATGTGATGCACAATGTAGCTTTGAAATGTAAGATTAGGATGGAGCTAGATTTGTTCAGCAAGTGCGTCTAGTCAATGTGAAATTGTGTTGGAGTATGATATGTGTCCTGTAGAAGATGTTTTATAATTCATGCGTGATTTGAATTATAGATTGGAAATAGTAGAACTTTTCTGGAAGTGAGGTGGTTTAGGAGAAATTGTTTGCCGATTCTTATTAGTTGAAGTGGTATTTTTGGGTGATTGGAAAGAATCTGATTTTTTGTATTTATATTGATTGTTACATTTGCAAGACAATTGGCCTTCTCGGTCAGTGTTTTTGTTTTTTACTCGTGAAGCATTCAGGTTAGACATTTTGTGTTGTGATGTGTGGGGTGGAGATTCTTTCTTTTCATTCTGAATCTCAGAGTGACAGGATGTCTTTTGTAGGATAATGTATTTATATCATTCCACCTAAATCATTTCAGGAGCAGCCTCTTCAGACCAAAATAGTTGGTTAGAATTGCATCAAAAGTTTTCCAATTTTCAAGACCCCACTTTGACAAATTTCAATACCTTTGGCAATTTGAGAGCAATCAGTCATTATCTCTGTTTGTAGAATAATGTATTTTTTCATCTTGCTATATTCTTTTTCGCATTTCCTTTCATTTCATACATTTTTAGTCTGAGCTTTTTAAAGTGAAATAATGAAATACCATGCATTGATTGAACCTGTTTCCTTTATGACCCTTTTTTCTTTACAGGGCATCAGTTATGCTAAGCTTGCTAATCTGCCTCCTATTGTGGGTCTATGTGAGTATATGTATATCCTTTTTTCTAACTTCTTTTATACCTAAATTTAATGCATATAATGTTCTATTGTCTGTAACTCACTCCTCTTTCTTCTGTTGGTTTTACACATAAAGATTCTAGCTTTGTCCCTCCACTTGTGTATGCTGTTCTTGGGAGTTCTAGGGACTTAGTAGTAGGACCTGTTTCCATTGCTTCTCTTATACTAGGATCCATGCTTAGGTAAGAAGTGTCTCCAAGCAAAGACCCCCTCTTGTTTCTTCAACTAGCCTTTTCTTCAACCTTCTTTGTTGGTCTCTTCCAAGCTTCTTTAGGATTATTAAGGTGATCTCTTTTTTCTTCTTCTATATATCTTTCCACCAAAAAAAAAAAAGTTTTTTCCTTTCCTTAATGAAAAGTTGTGGAATTAATAATTGCACGTTTGTTTGTTTGTTTGTTTTTTGTTTGAATTGCAGGCTTGGATTTATTATTGACTTTCTTTCGAAAGCTACTCTTATTGGCTTCATGGCTGGAGCTGCTATTATAGTCTCTCTACAACAGCTTAAGAGCCTCCTTGGAATCACTAATTTCACCAAACAAATGGGTTTGGTTCTGTTTTAAGCTCTGTTTTCGACAACAGAAAAGAGTTATTACTGGTTTCTCAAAAAAAAGAAAAAAAGAAGAAGAAAAGAAGTATTACTACTTTCTTATCAATCAATACTAATTAACTGACACATTCAATATTGGAAAAGGCCTACAGTTACTTAACAAGGATTATATATAACACTCTTCTAAAAATAATAATTAGTAATTGTTGCAAGCAGCCATGTTCATTATATAATTTTTTTTTTTTATTGTATAATTTTGTTATGGTAATTGTTGCAAGCAGCCAACCACCATCAATCTCTTGCTATTCTGTGCTAAAGGACCTCAGTTTTGATGTTATCATCTTATGTGATGACATTTAAGGTCTTCTAAACAACACAATAAAAGTTTATAAAAAACTTTATTAAAAAAAAACACTTTAAAAAGAGTTAAGTTAATCTAAATTCAAGAAGTTGTGACTCAAATCTTCTTTTAAAACCAAGGTACTTTAATTTGCAGCTAATATTTATGCATTAGGTACTAATTAATGTAATTCATTGTTTTCCTGCAGTGGTCATGGCAAACGATAGTCATGGGATTTTGCTTCCTTGTCTTACTATTATTGGCAAGACACATGGTAAGTTATTCCCCTCCACTGTACTCTCTTTTTCTGCAAGTATTACTTATTTCCACACAAAAAAGATGAAAAAAAATCTGCAGTAGAGAACAATTTCATTGTTTGATCTGTATATATTATGATACTGTTTACCAATTTTATAGTTCATACAATTGACGGTTGCATAGAATCATGGATCACAAACTTTCCCTAGAAAAACACAAACACAAACACACACAAGTGGGGTCAACAAGAAAATTATAAGTTACTATCATACTATGACCCAAAACCTTTTTTCTTGGTAAGTAAATATGACCCATAAACCTTCAAATATCTTTCACAATTGTGGTAGTAATTGCCTAGGGATAAAGTATATGGCTTGTAAAAGAAGGGAAGGGAAAAATTCAATATTTCGAATAACTTGTTAAACTACAAATTGTTTCAAAAACTTAAGTTATTGGGATATGGTAAATTTAATCATTTAATCAAATACTTCTAACACTCCTTTTATGTGTGAGCTCAAGTGGAGGAGACATGAATCGAATTCATGATTTCTTGCTCTGATATCATATTAAATTACTGTTTGGTCTAAAAATATAAATTATTGAGATATGATAAATTTAATCTTTTAATCGCATATTTTTTACGTCACTACCTTTGCTAAGGTGTACGTATCTCCAACAGTTGTCCTACGACTTAAGGTTAATTAGGTACCTTTTTTTTGTTCTTTTTTCTAGAAAAAGAAATGTTAGGTGGGATGACCTTATCCTTATGTGACTATCCTAGTTGAACATGATAATAGTAACTTTCTATTCATAGGAATTATACCTTGGGAGTGTAGGTGTAGCTAGATGATAAGAAAGTCACATGCGCTCTCCTAAGTAAAAAGCTGAGCAATAATTTGACTTAAGTCCCATCTTGAGAAAGATTATTTTAAATAGGGGAGGTTTGAGTCACGATGAATTTTAACATATTGTGTTTCTAGATCTAACATCATCAAAATGAATCTCTCTCTCTCTCTCTCTCTCTCCTCTCTCTCTCTCTCTCTCTCTCTCTCTCCTCTCTCTCTCTCTCTCTCTCTCTCTCTCTCTCTCTCTCTCTCTCTCGTATACTTGTTTTTTCCAATTAATTATTGGATTGTAGTCTAGTTTGCAGTAAACATATCTAATATAACTCTCATTTGACCCTTTTACAATGTTCACTCTCATTAGCTTCAAACGCCTCTCTTAAAAGTTAAACACTGTCATTTTATAACTTTCTTAAAAGTTGAGCTTAAATTGTAGTTTTATATAGAAAATTATATGAAATGAAAAGATAAAAAATAAAAAATAACTAAGCGTAAAACAATAACCTTAAAATGAAAATTTTGACACACTCACGTACTTCCTTTTTATTTATTTCATTGTTATATCATTATTTTCTGTATTTAATTTATTAATCTAGAATATTTGCAAAATTTGGAAATAAAAAATTCCTTATGTAATTAATTGGGAATAAAATAATGGTCTTTCAAAAAAATAATTTCCAACATAGACATTAAGAATTATAATCCTTCCACCAAATAATTAAATTATAAAAAAAAAAAAAAAAAACCTATAATTTAAAAAAAAAAAAATGAAAGCTCAAGTCACTTTTGTGGCGTTAATAGTATAAACTTTTGTTATCATTGAGTTAGGTCGCTGTGGCAGTTTCTTATAAACTTTTGTTAAATCTGCACCATGACTACTAATATTATATCATATTCCAACTCAAGTTATTTATGGTAAAATTCAGTTATCATTGAGTTATTTTTGGCCCACAATGTATGGAATTTATTTTTATTAATAAAATTATTAGTCTTTTCATGAAAAGACTAGGGTAGTGCCCCTTTTTCTTTCAACAAATCGAATTATTATTACTTTAAGAAAACACTTATATACAGGTTTGCAAATACTTTCTGGATCCTGTGGAAAAGAAACAATACTGATGGTTCTGGTCTAGCCCTCTCTAAACCTCATCATCTTCTATTTTCTATTTTCTATTACCAAACCCACCACCACCTCTCTCTCTCCCTCTCTTTAATTTTATGGTATTAGGTAACTAATAGCAGTCACTTTATTTTTAATTAATTAATTTAGTTTTTATTGTTTGTATGTGTAGTTTATTGCTGGTGGTGGGAAATTTTTTGAGGGAACACCAAAACAAATGTATCAATCGCTATGTGTAACGTTAGGTTCATTGCCAAAGCCAACTCGAGTATACTATGGCCATGAGGTAATGGTATTTTGTTATTTAGAGTTCATAAGGATAAATTAATTTTGTACAAGGAGTTGGGGTTGCTTTATTGTGTCCATGTGTGTAGATTTTTCTATTGTTGATGTATACTCAGTGCATAATATTCCATTTGGCATAATTACTATCAATAATCATTGGTTTGTTTCTATAACCACTTCAAAATCTCTTCACTTAGATTACATAAAAGGCCCCAGGTAGGAAAACATACCCATTAGGGAAATTGCACTGTAAGTTCTTTGGTTTTTGATATATTGGCTTGTGTATTTTTGTCTCAAATTTTTTTCTTTATGGACTTGCACCTTAAATTTGGTTTGGATCGTTCAGTAAGCTCCCTTAGTTTCCTTTTTCAATTTGTGATGTATTTGACTGGGCAGCTAGAGGGGCTGAGCCTCATGAAGTTGGGGAGTTTGACAAAAAAGTATGGACAAATTCAAAAAAGTATTTAAGGGTTATAGTTGCGTTTAAAACGCCGCTATAGTTGTAGGCTAAAGCCGTGTTTTAAAAACGCGGCTAGAGTATGTCCTATAGCCACGGTTATTGAAACACAGCCATTGTCTTGGCCTATAGCCGTGTTTGAAAAAATGTGGCCATAGACCCCTCAAGCCTATAGTTACGTGTTTTAGGCCATGGGTAAAAACGTAGCCTAAAAAAACGCGGCTATAAACCAAATCGTCCTATAACCACGTTTTTCTGACCTATAGCAACGTTTTAAAAACGCGGCCTAAGAACGTTTTTTTTGTAGTGCACGCAAATGTTAATTGGCAAAGTACATTAACAATTGAGCTTTATTTGTTAGTTTGCTTAAAACTGACATAAGCTATAAAATTGTGGTCTAAACGGGTGAATCTTACCTTCCCTAATTAATCAAATCCACTATAATAGGAAAAGTTTTACAATCTCAAGAAAAACATTTTCCTAGACTCTACATCTTGTAGATAGCTTACAAAGAAAACATTTTGATGCAACAAAACGTTTTCACTCTTCAACCATATGGATTGACTTCACGGATTTTGCACCCGTGATCATGACTTGCGAAAATGATATTGTGTGCCCGGCATATATGCCGGGTACACAATATACCACCTCCATGACTTGAACCTCCGACCAACTACAAGAACCTTTTGAAGGCTAGGTTTTCTTAATATTGGCAAATTTGTGGTGGGTTCTATGGCTATAGTTTCTTCACCAACTAATCTTCAGTTCTACCAACCAACCATGCAAACGAAGTTTCTCTCTTTCTAAAAACCTCTTCTAGGTCAACTTATAATTTTCCTTTTTATATCCCAACAAATATGGTTTGAACTGAGCTTGAAATAGACATGCTATTGGGACTTTTACGTTGCTAATTTGCATGGTCTTGACCTATCAAGGTGGAGTCGAGGTAGCTTGACCAATCGAGAGGAATTGTAGTTGCAATCAAGCAAGCTGTCGAGGAGGTAGAAATTTCTCTTTTCTTGAATAGTTCTTGAAAAAGTTGTGTTTTTAACTTGATCTTCAATTACCATTCTAAGACACATGCAAAAAAATCAAAATCAAAATAAAAAAACAAACGCACAATTTAACACATAATTTGACTCAATTTGCCAACACTAATGCATATAGATCATCCAACAGAATCATCAAGTTTAATGCATATGTCAAAATATTGAAACATGGTTTTAAAACTTTTCATTTCTTATAGTAACTACTCACTAGCTTGATTATATCTCGAAATTGAGTCAAATTAGAAGAGTGAAAATAGGCAAAATTTTGAGTTGCACGTGAATGCCAGCACAGTCTGTTCCAACTTCTAACACCTTTTTGAGTTGCACGTGACAACAACAGCTATAAGCAAAATTTTGCTAATACAGATTTTAGTTCTTAGTTCAATGCAACCAATCTCATCTGCCAACAAGCGATGTCTGAGCCACCAATATCTGGGTTGGAAAGGAAGTAGTAATTGACAGCTAAAAGCATTCACGTATGTATGCTAATATTGTTCTTACCCCTATCACTACGTAACGCATCTCTCATTCTCAGCCTCAAAAGTCGGTTCTGTAAGCTAGGTTCAACACAACAGAGTATATCAAAACGTAAGAATAGTTAGAAGGGATATTAAAAACTAGGTCAAAATGCAGAACTTACTTTCTAAATTTCACTTCCCCCTTCTCCTATATATATATATATATATATATGTGTGTGTGTGTTTCTCAAAAAAAAAAAAAAAAAATACTTTCTAAATTTCACTACTTTTTATTTTAGTTCTCTAAGTTTGTATTTATTTATTTCAGTCTTCTAAGTTTTAAAACTCTTTAATTCAGTCCTCCATTAACTTGTCACCCATTGTTGCTGTTAAGCCCCAAAATGGCGTCGTTTTTTGGACTTATTTTAATATTTAACTTATATTTATTTTTTAATTAAAAATTTATTTTAAAAAACCCAGAAATTAAAAGAACCCAACGATGTCTATTCCTCCATCATTTGAAGAACACGAAATAGAAACTGCGCCCACCAAAATCCTTAGCCTAACTTAATAACTGAGAGACTGAAAGGGAGAAAGATAGATCAAAAGGGAGAAGGAGAGATAGAGATCGAGAGGGAAAAGGAGAGTGAGAGACCAAGAGGGAGACAGATCCAAGAGGTGTTTTCGACGGCTTGCTTCAGGTGCACTCGAAGGCTCGGCGGCTTTGCTTCAATCTGTCTCTCCCTTTAGCTCTCATGCTCTCCTTCTCCCTCTCAATCTTTTTATCTACTCCCTCTCGTAATCTCTCAATTTCTTTCTCTTTCTCCAAACTATCAACTTAGGGATTTGATTTTGTGGGTGGGGTTTTTTTTTTTGGTTCTTCAAATCCTATTGGTTGTTATAATTTCTGGGTTTTTTTATATTAATGTTTTTCAAATTAAGAAATAAATATTAAATTAAGGCCAAAACAATGCCATTTTGGGGGCTTAACAGCAGTAATGGATGACAGATTAATGAAGGACAAAATTGAGAAATTTTATAACTTAGAGAATGAGTTTTGCATTTTAGCTTAAAAACTATCTACTCTAAATTAGCACAAAAAAATTAAGATTGTATTAAGTCTTTTGAACACTATCTTGTCTAACTGACCAAGAAGGTTCTCGTAGTTATCTTCATGGAATTTTGTAATAATATTTTTAGTTGTTTTGAACTTTGATACTTTTTTTTTTTTTTTTTTTTAGTTTTTGGTGAATTCGAATCTGCTTAACGAGTCATATCATATCATATACTATGTAATAAAAGATGAGTTTAGAAGCTGTGGTTGCACTAAGTGGCTGCACCAAATTGCAAAAAATTAAAAAATTAAAATTAAAATTTCAAAAAAAATATATAATTTTTTTTTGTTCTTATCTTCTTTTCCTATAATTTCTATATTGATAAAAATCTTAATTTGATTATAATCCAAACTTTACATCTAATCCTTTTATTATTATAATTTATAAGTTGATAAAAAATCTTAATTTGATTATAATTCAAAATATTCATCTAATATTTTTTTTTAATTATATTACTATGTGTTAAAAACAACAACATTATACACCTAAAAAAAAACAGCAACAATCTTCATCTATTCCTTTTTTAAAATGTAAATTATATTACTTTATGTAAAAAAAAACATAATACCCGTAAAAAAATAAATTAAAAAAAAATATAAAACAACAATGTATTCAATAGCAAAATCTTCCTCTTCACACACGTGACTTATCTATATATAATAATAATAAGTGAAGCTGAGAGTAACTCAAATTAGAATTCAAATTAGAGTTCCAATTTTGTGCCATGTGTCCTAAATTATTTATTCTTAAAGAGTTTTATTTCTTAATTTTAGAATAAAATGTAGGACTACATCATAAATATTCATCCAAGTGAGTTATTAAGTAAAAAAACCAAAGAGTTTAGAATAAATGAATCATAGAAACAAAAAGTGTTTCACAATAATTTTTTAAAAAATATATGGACAATTTACATTTTATACCTAAGAATATCCTTACAAAATTTTTAAAAAAGTTAACAAAATATAAAAATGACTATCAATAATATTTAAAATATATATAGAAATTGTATTATGCATCTTATTGTATATCGTTAAGAGTATTCATGCATATGTATGAGATTACAAGCTAGTTTTTGAAGTAATTATTGTAATATCTTATTAATTCTTAATTATCAACTTTTCTTCCATTGGTTTATCACTTATTTGGATAAAGTTATGTTGATAACAACTTATTCTTCTTTGAGTATTTTTTTTTAAAATTTACTTTAGGTTTTAATTTCTACATTAATTAATAATTAGCTTTAAGAAAAAAATTCTATCATATTTCCTTAGTTTTTTTTTTTTTTTTTTTCTTTTATGCTAGTTCATATCAACATTTTTTTCCTTTCATACTATTCATATGACTTTTTTTATAATTCAAATTGCATCAATTCTTTTTAACTCAAAAAAAAAAAGTAAATAAATCACCCTTTTTTTTGGGTAAATTACACTAACCTACCCTAAGGTTTGGGATAATGCTAAACACATCCAAAGGTTTTAAAAAATGACTAATTTGGTCCTTAAACATTAACACCGTTTGTGCACCATTTATTAAATCCTTTTATTTAGTATTTAATTTTCATTTTCTTTGCTTTTCCCTTCAATCTTCATACTAGAAAATTTCTCTCTTCAGGCTAGAAAAATTCTCTCTCTCAAGCCTAAGCCACAAGGGTTTCATACTCAAGTAAATGACCAACAACTCTGCCACCGGAACTATTTCAGAGCTAGTTCACCCACAAAACTCACGCCATACAAGGATGGTGGATGGCGATTAGGTCGGGATCTATGAGGATGGTGACAGCGGTTGTTGGGTTGGGACAAGTGGTGGGTAGCAGTGGCAAGGTCACAATCTGGAGCTTGCCATCATGGGTATAGATTTTATTTTTAAGATTTGATTTGGGTTTGAATATTAAATCATGTGATGTTCGATGGTTGATATTGTTTGGGTTTGAGGAGGATGGATGGGTAATAATAGGTGGTGCCGTGGTGGACAACAGTTGTGGGTCTCACGATTCTTGCCATTGTGGGTAAGGGTTTTTATTTTGAAATTTTTTTTATTTGGGTCTGTTTGAAAATGGTTGATTGGTTGAATTGATCTATGTTTCCTTTTGGGAAAAAAAAAACATTAAGGCAACAATTTTCGATCTCAATTCTAGCGAAATAGATACAAAGGGTGCCTTTTGTTTTTAGTTTTTTGGGTCTTTCTGGAGAAAAGAAGTTTGGGGCTTATTGGGATTGAAGGATGGTTTGAAGTTCTGTCTTTCTTGACTGATCGAGAATTAGGCTCGACCGATCGAAAATTGCAAGCACAGTTTTCTGCAGAATTTTTAAACAAGCCCAAAGCCTGCGAAAACGTTTAGGGTTTCATCTAAGCTTCTCCACATATAAAAGGGAAACCTTAGCCACGTTTTGAGGGTGCTAAAGAAGACTTGTATGTTACTCTTTGTGAGATTTGAGAGGTTTTGTACCTTCTAACTACACAAGAATCTACTGGAGCCAAAACTTCAATCAAGCATTGGTAGAAAATAGTTGCTGCATCAAGATCATTATTGAGGTTGATCTGAAACCTTTAAGTTGGATCTCAAAGTCACAAGTAAGGCGGCTTGTGTTGCTGTAAATCCAAGAAGAGAAGGAGTCCATGGATTCAGAACTTGCATGTGGTTGTGTCAGTAAGTTACTACTGGAGGTAGCATTAGATTTAGGGTTAAATATTTTGTAAAAACTTCAATTATCTTATAGTGGATTTAGTTTACCTTGAGGATAGTTAGGTCAAATCCTCCCCAAGTTTTTACCTTGAAACGGTTAGTTTCATTAGTTTTCCTAGGTCATCATATCGCGATGTTATTTACTTTTCCGCATTTTTGCATAATATGATTTATTTGAGTTTAACCTAGATCTGAAAATTAATCTAAGTAATCACTTGGTAAGAAAATAGATGGTGTAGGATAAGTGTTTGTCCAAAAACAAAATACTAACGTAAGCTAAGAGTAAAATTGTTACTTTATAAAATTTAAAAAAGAAGAAGTTCATACAAACACTTATTGTTACCTTATCCAAAGAAGCAGATAAGATCAAAAACTTGTTGCAGTTTTGTGCAGCTACTTGGCTCAACAATATTATATATATATTGAAAAATCTAAAAACATTTTTGTAATTTGATGAAGCCACTTGGCGTAATCACAGCATCTAAGCCCAACTTTTATTATATAAGATATGATAAAAAAAAAAAAAAAAAAAAGGATAAATTATATTAACCTACCCTGAGATTTGGGATAATACCAAACACGTCCAAAGGTTTTAAAAAATGACCAATTTGGTCCTAAACACTAACACCGTGTTATGCCATTTGTTGACTCTCATGACTCATCCAAACAATTTTCTTGTTCATTTTGTTCCCCATTTCTTTATTTTCTCTCTTCTTTGCCCAAAACATAAACACCACCTCATTCACTCACTCTCAAGCTTAAACCAGTATCAAAGGATATACATGACCATGTATTTAAGAAACATACAGAAAAATGAAATTAAATCTGTATTCATTTTCCTAAACCAAATCTAGTCTCATTTGGGGAAACAAATTTACTGAGGATTCAAAAATAAAAACAAAAAATCTATGGTTTTGTTCTGATAAATTTCTTTCACTCTTGCTCTTTATCATTTTCCCAACAAAGCTTAATGAAAACCATCCTTCAATCCCAATAAGCCCTAAACTTCTTTTCCCTAGAAAGATCCAAAAAAACTGAAAACAAAAGGCACCCTTTGTATCTATTTCGCTAGAATTGAGATAGAAAATTGTTGACTTTATGTTTTTTTTTCCAAAAGGAAACATAGATCAATTCATCCAATCAACCATCCAACATCACTCCTCAACAATCTAATAATGTTAACTATTTTATTGGGATAAAGTAAAAAAAAAAAACTAATATATAAGTGACGTAAACTTCTTGATTCCAAAATTTTTATGTAAGTGTAAGTGCACAATTGTACCCAAACCCAAAAACAAATGTTGGGCTCAAGCCCAATGAGCCTTATACAATAAAATTTGTAGAGTATAGGTTTGAAATCTAGGTTCGGGATGTTGGAAGTTCGACTAACAGGTTGGAATGTTACAATTCGTACAAATGATGAATGAATGTAACCAATAGATCTCCTCGGACGTAAGTCGAGGATGGTTTGTATAAATATTCTCTTTCTAGGCTAAAGTTTACAATCCTTAGTTCCTATTTGTGTCTTGCAGAAAAATGCTTCTCCTCTCCTCTCTCTCTCTTGCCTCCTTATATGCTTCTTCTACACTGGCTCCTCCACGTGTCATACAAATCTTCCTCTTAGATACTTGTCCCATCTGCCACCTTCTTAAAGTCTTTGAACCATAGCCAGAGAGCTGAACTCTACTGTTCAGAGGTCATTTCTCCATTAATGCGGCCAGTAAGGTAGATGCAGGGTCTATAATGTGGAGGTAGCAGCATTTTCCTAAGATATTTATCATATATCCTTGCATCTTAGAGGGTGCTTGGATCACCCTCTTACCCATCAGTCTTTTCCAGGATTCTGCCCTTAACCTTCTTGGCAAATCCCAGGGTCTTTGGCGAACTTGTCCGAGGAGACCTTCATCCTCGGACAACTCCTCGGACCTTTGCAGTATAGGCTATCTCATAGGCTTAGGGGCCCAACAACAAAAACAAACTGATACCAATTGATCAAGCTCAAAGCCCATTTGTTTATTTAATAACTCTTACCCCCCACAATAGCCCCTCAAAACTTTATTCTTCCCTCCCATCCGAGGAGAAAGATAGAGTTTTGAATCAAATAGTACACACACTTAGTTTATATCTTACAAATCATGCCTCAATAATATAAGATGTGAAACACACTAAGGCACAACTAAAAACCTGACTTAGAATCCAAGGACTTGACATAAATAAACTTTGTCTTAATGATAAGCACGATGTCAATTTGTACAAGGTAGATGGGCTGAGAGCAATATGTATCCACATTCCCACTTGACTTAGAGCTTGTAATTTAAAAATATTAATTTCAACAAAGTAGAAGGTCTGTGGACTCAGCATAACTAAGGTTCTATTTAATAAATGATAAGACATCAATTTCCACAAGGTATGTGGTCCGAGGACCATGCATCATCAAGTTTCTGTTTGATACTTAAAAATTGTAACTTAAGATGTTAATTTCCCCAAAGCAGAAGGTCTGTGGACTCGGCATAATTAAAGTTCTGTTTAACAAATGATAAGAAATCAATTTCCACAAGGTATGTGGTCCGAGGACCATGCATCACTAAGTTTTCGTTTAATACTTAAAAATTGTAACTTAAGATGTTAATTTCCCCAAAGTAGAAAGTCTGTGGACCCGACATAACTAAGATTCTGTTTAACAAATGATAAGACATCAATTTCCACAAGGTATGTGGTCCGAAGACCATGCATCATCAAGTTTCTGTTTGATACTTAAAAATTGTAATTTAAGATGTTAATTTTCCCAAAGTAGAAGGTCTGTGGACCCAGTATAACTAAGGTTCTGTTTAACAAATGATAAGACATCAATTTGCACAAGGTATGTGGTTCGAGGACCATGCATCACCAAGTTTCTGTTTGATACTTAAAAATTGTAACTTAAGATGTTAATTTTCCCAAAGTAGAAGGTCTGTGGACCCGGCATAACTAAGGTTCTGTTTAATAAATGATAAGACATCAATTTCCACAAAGTATGTGGTCCGAGAACTATGCATCACCAAGTTTCTATTTGATACTTAAAAATTGTAACTTAAGATGTTAATTTCCCTAAAACAGAAGGTCTGTGGACTCGGCATAATTAAGGTTCTGTTTAACAAATGATAAGACATCAATTTCCACAAGGTATGTGGTCCAAGGGCCATACATCACCAAGTTTCTGTTTGATACTTAAAAATTGTAACTTAAGATGTTAATTTCTCCAAAGTAGAAGGTCTGTGGACCTGGCATAACTAAGGTTTTGTTTAACAAATGATAAGACATCAATTTCCACAAGGTATGTGGTCTGAGGACCATGCATCACCAAGTTTCTGTTTGATACTTAAAAATTGTAACTTAAGATGTTAATTTTCCCAAAGTAGAAGGTCTGTGGACCCGGCATAACTAAGGTTCTGTTTAACAAATGATAAGACATCAATTTCCACATGGTATGTGGTCCAAGGATCATGCGTCACCAAGTTTCTATTTAATACTTAAAAATATTAACTGATAAACCCAAATAGATATTCACAATTTGAAACACGCATGACAAAAGTACTTTCCATTAGTAATAATACATTCGAAGGTTGTTTACATTCCATAGGTGTTGTACAATTTTTTCATCTAGATCAGCTAGTCGATATGACCCTATGCTTGCTACAGAAATGATTCGATATGGTCCTTCCCAATTTGTTCTCAGCTTTCCCCAAGCCGGGTTTTTGGCCGTACCCATAACTTTTCTTAACACTAGATCCCCAGGAGCTAATGGCCTTAGCTTCATATGGGCATCATACCCTTGTTTAAATAAACAAATGGGCTTTGGGTTTGATCAATTGGTACCAGTTTGTTTTTGTCGTTGGACCCCTAAGCCCACGAGACAGCCTATACTGCAGAGGTCCGAGGAGTTATCCGAGGATGAAGGTCTCCTCGGACAAGTCCGCCAAAGACCCTGGGATTTGCCAAGAATGTTAAGGGCAGAATCCTGGAAAAGATGATGGGTAAGAAGGTGATCCAAGCACCCTCAAAGATGCAAGGATATAAGATAAATATCTAAAAAAAAGGCTGCTACCTCCACATTAAAGACCTTGCATATACCTTACTGGCCGCATTAATGGAGAAATGACTCCTGAATAATAGAATTCAGCTCTCTGGCTATGATTCAAAGACTTTAAGAAGGTGGCGGATGGAACAAGTATCTAAGAGGAAGATTTGTATGACACGTGGAGGAGCCAGTGTAGAAGAAGCATAAAAGGAGGCAAGAGAGAGAGAGGAGAGGAGGAGCATTTTTCTGCAAGACAAAAATAAGAACTAAGGATTGTAAACTTTAGCCTAGAAAGAGAATATTTATACAAACCATCCTCAGCTTACGTTCGAGGAGATCTATTGGTTATATTCATTCATCATTTGTACGAATTGTAACATTCCAACCTGTTAGTCGAACTTCCAACATCCCGAACCTAGATTTCAAACCCATACTCTACAAATTTATTGTATAAGGCTCATTGGGCTTAGGCCCAACATTCGTTTTTGGGTTTGGGTACAATTGTGCACTTACAGTAAGTGTCTTTACTCTTACTCTAATTCTAATTTTTTTTTTTTTGATGTTTTGAAATTTATATTGTTTGTAATTATTGAATTCAAAGTTTCTTTGTGTGTATATATTTATGTGTGTGTTGTAGTAAATTTTGCTTTCATTTTTTTTTTTTATAAATTTGGGTAGTTTTTAATTTATAAATTTGGGATGACTTCTTGGGGTTAAAGTAAAAATATTAGGTCAATTTTAATCATAATTCGTGCAATAGTAGGGTGTTAGATGTTGATATTAATTTTATGCTTATTTACATTGATTAACATAAACATCTTAGCATGTTTAGTGTTGATACCAATTTGACACTTTGAGATGCAAGCGAGTCATTATATATAAATGTTATTATGCCAGTATGTTATACTTATTATTTGTTGTTCCCCACCCTATTTCACCTTATTTGTTATTTTAACAAATAAAAGTTATGTCTTAGTTCTACCGGGTATAGCATTTTTCTCCAATTGTTAATTAGTGTTCCTCAAATAAAATTATTCATTTTATAATTTTATAACCAAAACTGTGCAAGGTACGTTTATTACATAGAGCTTTTAGAAATTTAAAACTTGACATTATCTATAAAATAGTTTTACTATTTTATTTATTATTATATTTTATTATATTATCAAAATTTTATTTAAAAAAAAAATTTATATATAATTCTTTTATTAAGTTTACATTTTCAGATATATATATAATTTTTCTTTTCCTATAATCTCTAAGTTGATAAAAATATTAATTTCATTACAATCCAAATTCTTCATCTAATTTTTTTTTTTTTTTTTCGTGTAGTGTATTATAAAAAAAGTAACAACTTTTCTTTTTTGATTACTACACTACACGCTCTAATGCATCATTAATTGCAATTTTTTTAAAATATATATATATATATATATATAATTTTTCTTTTCCTATAATTTCTAAGTTGATAAAAATTTTAAATTGATTACAATCCAAATTCTTTATCTAATCCATGAAATTCTTATTTAATTTTAATTTGATTACAATCCAAATTTTTCATCTAATCCATTTAACAAACTAGTTTAATTTTAAGTAAGATTCTAATTCTATTTGTTCTTATTGACTTATTTGGATAAAGTAACAATAAGTATTGTATCATTTTTTTTATAAAGTAACAATTTTACTTTTAGCCTAATTTAAACTTTAATTTTTTTTTTTTTTGTGTGGATAAAGTATCGAATGATAGCTAATATGTACTAACATTAACTTAAACTTAATTAAAAAAATCTAATTTAGATAACGTCAAAATAAAAAAAAAATTAGGATAAAGAAACCAAATATATATATTATATATATATATAAACTTAAAATGATGACAAATTTTGAAAAAAAAAAAAAAAAAAGACAAATTCAAATCCATGTAAGTTTGAAGAAAAGCATACAAATTTTGTTTCATGATATTGACAAAAAATAATATACGAAAAAAAAAGAATAAATCATCTTATGCATTTGGAAAACAAACTTATTTATTGCACTCTTTTAATAAGTTATATATATATATGCATTTTATAATACCTTAGTTTCATACAATATAAATTTATTATATAACTTAAAATTAAAGTATTTATTTATTTTTATTATCTAATTTTAAGTAAATTAATAATATAAAAAAAACTATTTACACATGAATTTTGATTAAACCATATGGGCGTAATGCCAATTAATTATTAAGTTTAAATTTTATCAGGCCATGGTCTAAAACCATTGGTTTGCTGTTTACACTCTCCTATACTAACATGTCATACCAGCAGTTTACAAACTAATTAATAGAGCCCACCACACACCATACTACCTCTTAAATATTCAATTTCAGAAAATTAAAGCCATTAAAAATAAAATAAAATAAAAACCTTGCGAAGAGCCACCAACTCCAACCCAGAAAACGCAGCCAGACTTCCCTACTCTCCTACACTCCCTTTCACCATACATATATACATTGGACAGTTGACAAGAGTATTTGGTTGTAGAATACTTACGAACATAAAAGGCCAATGTTGTTCTTAATATTTGGGCTGGTCTTAGTTGTGCCCAATGGATAGAGAGCCTATCCATTCCACCTTACCCAATAACGTCCCTTTCTTCTTTTTGTTTGGTACATAGGATCCGTTTGAATAGAACTTATTGTTGAAAACTGAAAACATTATAGCAAAATAATTTTTAAATGTGTGAATAGTGTTGTGAGACCCATCTTTAATGAAAAAGTTGTTGAAAAGTGGAGTTGTGGGACCCGTGAACAGTGCACAAATGCACTGTTCACTGCTGAAAAGTCAACAATAGATTGAACCCAAAAAAAAGAAAATTTTGAAAACGTGGGGCTTCAAAACGCAACGTGAAAATGTTGAATCCAAACAGGCAAATAGTTCCAAAAATTTCAAACTAAAATTTAAAATTTAAGAATATTACAAATTTCCAGTTTTAAATTGGATTTGTTTTGAAAATGGATAAGTTAACAAATGGCGGGCATTAGTTTAAAAAATATTTTTTTTTAATTTATGAAAAAAGAAAAAAAAATAACTGATGTTTTTACAACTTTTTATATTTCTTATAAAAATTTTACTAAAACATAAAAATTTCCAAAAATGGCTCATTAATAAATTCCTAAGGAAATCCGCTAACCAAACCCTTTTAAAAATCATATCAATTTAAGCCCGGACCTTTCAAGTATGAGCCTATGCCCTTACCATAATTCTAACTCTGTTTTTTTTTTTGTAACTTGTAGGGCTGGCTCAACTATTTTTAGGGCCTTAGGCGAAAATTTTAAATGGGGTCTTTTTATAATCAAATATTAATCAAATAATATATATTATGTTCATTTGTAATATTTTCACCCAAACTTTCTGTTGTGTTTTTTCTAATACTAGTAACAAATTTATCTATAGATCCTTTTTGAGATTCAATTTGTTGTTCAATTTTTCTCTTTTTTAGAAGTTTTTCATATCCAGATAAATATTTTCTAGTAGAAATTTATAATGAGAAAATATTTATAGATAAATAAAACACAATTTGTAATTAAAAATGATAATTTAACTAAAAATAAAATTTAAAATATAGAATAATAGAACCTGATTATTGCAAATTTTTATAAGCCGTGACCACTTTAAAATTTAAACCTACATAAATAAAAATTAATTTAATACATGATTTAATAAATTAGTGTCACTATAATACAAATGAGTTGATATAATACACATTAAATTATTAATTGTTATAATAATTTATAATAATAGATAAAATGTGGGATAAAATTAAAAAAAAAAAAAAAAAGGGGGTGAGAAACCGTGTAAGAAAATAGATGGAGAGGCGGAGAGGCGGAGAGGCGGAGAGATAGAGAGATGAGAGGTTTTTCTTTTGTTTTCAAAATTTATAATATCCATTTTAGCATATTTCAAAACAATTACGTTGTATTATTAATGAATTTGTCTGGTATTAATTTTGATTTTAGTATATTTCAAGAATGAGTTAACAAATTTGTCTCTTAAAATTTAATTTTGTTAACTGAAGTTTGACTATTTTTTTTCCCTTTTTAATCTTTTGTATTTTAGGATACAATGGGGTCTTTTTAATACATTTTATTAACAAATAAAAGTGCGTAATTTTTTTTAATTAAAATATATAGATAAATATTTATATATATAATTTTTTTTTTTACAAGTGAGGGCCTTCTTTTATTTGGGGGTTGTACGAGCCTCACCCCCCGTCAAGCCCAATTGCCCTAAGGCCTATAAAGACTAACTCTTATAAGAGCCTCGTACTGATCACACATGGTAATGCAAGTGCCGTCCGAGGGGTTTGACCTCGGAGTGCTCAAAGCAGCCTGTGACGTGCCTCTGCCGAGCACAGAACTTGCATGCAGGACTGGTCCCAACGCCATTATCATTTTCTCCTTCCCATCACCAAACATCCACTTAGGTGAAACGGTATTGGACCTCCCTTCCATTGCCTAGGAAACGCCCCTGCCGAGTATCAAATCCAGCAGTTGAGCCAGTTTCAATGCCACTCCCATTTTCCTTCCACTCCCAACTAAACCCCCACTTATGGGTAATAGTATTGGACCCTTCCTTCCACCCATTAGGGGAATAATCATGACCGTTCCACTAAGTTTGGCTATAAATAGGCAGAGAAAATTCAGTTAAAGGGGTTGGCAATTCTAGAGTGGAGAGACTAGAGAAAGTAATATTAATCATCCCCAAGGAAGAAAAGGGAGTGTTAGTGGGAAAAGAGGAGACACTTAGGAAACGGGCCTGCCGAGCATAGCGCCACCCGTGGTAGGAAATCCAAAAACCCACTATACAAATAGATTGTGAGCTCAAACTCCTCTAAGGCCCAGCAGCCTTATTTTGGAAAACACAATTGGCGCCGTCTGTGGGAAACTCTTACGTAGCTGTGGTGCTATCTTGGCACGCTCGCAAGAATGTCTGGAGGTGCGTAGGGAAGTCATGCAGAGAGCGGAACTAGAGGGCCGTCATGGGGGTCTACATGGCGAGAAAGGAGGCAAAAAAGGCAGGAGGACAGAAGGCATGAGGAGGCAGAAGAATCCGGGCCCGAAGAAGGGTCGTAACAAACCTTTCGGACAATGTCTGACGCCTTGGGCTACAGCCGCCTTAACAGAAGAGACCAGGAGCTTGAGCAGAGGGATTAAGAGCTCGAGCGCCTGCGCAGGACGGTCAGGGATTTAGAGTTGCAAGCACGGGGTCGACGCAGGAGAAGGGACCAATAAGAACAAAGGGAAAGGTCAGTAAGCGTGGGGAATCGCCGTGAGGCAAGATCTCATCAATCCGGGTCTCGTAGGCGTCGCGATCGTTCGCAGGAGTATGCGGACCGTGAATCGACTTCCCCCGACGCGGAGCGACCACGTAATGCAGCCATGGATACCATGAGCCGAGCATTGCGTCAAGCTGCCCGGTCTCCGTTTTCTAGAGATATCGAGAGTGCGCCCATGCCGAGCCGATTTGCACGCCCACCGTTCAATTCCTACACGGGGAAGACAGACCCAGTGGAACATGTAAGTCACTATATTCAGATGATGTCCTTACACTCCCTAAACGATGCATTGATGTGTAAGGTTTTCCCCTAGAGCCTTGGCCCTACTGCTTAAAGGTGGTTCAACGGGTTGAAGAAGGGTTCAATCCATAGTTTTTCGGAACTGATCCAAGAGTTCGGAGTACGGTTCATGACTTGTAGCCAGGTGCCGCAGCCTGTAGATGCGTTGCTATCAATGAAGATGGGGGTTGGAGAGACCCTTCGCAACTACGTCAGTCAGTACTGGAAGTTGTACAATGAGATTGGCAGGGGTAATGAAAAGATCGCGGCGAGCACCTTTTGGATGGGCCTACCTGAAGAATCCGGGCTGAGAGAATCATTAACCCTAAAGCCTCCCGAGGATATGAGGCAGTTGATGAGGCATATCAAAGAGTACAAGCGCCTAGAAGATGATTGGCTGCAGTCCAAAGGGAAGGAGCCGATAATCAGTTATCCTCAGAACAACGGCTTCAACCCCAGACACAGGAAGGATTTGAGAATTCAAGAGCCCGGATCAGCGGTTGAGGGAGTCAACACGACGTTCAAGGAGCCCGTACACCGCATCATTGATAGGAAAAAAATGAGCCGTATTTTAAGCGGCCGAACAGGATGGTGGGCGACCTATCAAGGAGAAACCAGAATTTGTATTGCTCCTATCACAGGGATAAAGGGCACACCACCGAGCAGTGTAGGGTGCTGAAAGATCACCTAGAACAGTTGGTGAAGGCGGGGCATTTGAAAAAGTTTCTGGTGGAGACAGGGAATCATGAGACCGAACAGGCTGATCGGCTGTGTCAAAACCCTCTCCCACCCCCTTTGGGAGTGATAGAGGTCATCCACACCGCACCAAGGGCGGTTAAAGCACCCATAGCAAAAGGGGCGTTGACCGTGGTGTCAGCAGAAGTAAGCGCGAGCGAACAGCCCCCGGGTAAGAAGCTGAGGTACCATAGACAACCCATCACGTTCGACGACAACGACCTAGAAGGTACTACTCAGCCCCACCATAATGCTTTAATAGTCACGACCCAAATAAGGGGTTTTATAGTGAAGAAAATAATGATAGATCAAAGGAGTGGCGCAGATGTAATGTACCCGGACCTATACAAGGGGCTCGGCCTGAAACAGGGGGACTTGTCCAAATATGATACACCTTTAATGGGATTCGATGGGCATATGATGATTCTAAAAGGGCAGATTTCGCTCCTAGTTATTATGGGAGGCAGGGAGGTAATGGTGACATTCATAATGGTCTCCTCTTTCTCACCGTACACAGCAATATTCGGAAGGCAGTGGATACATGACATGGGGGTTGTGCTGTCCACCTTGCACGTAAAAGTCAAGTTCTGAACTGATGAAGGGATTACAGTAATAAGGGGTGACCAGCAAGCGGCCAGACAGTGTTTGGTAGCCGCAGCAATCAAACAAAAAAAACATAAGGAATCAGTCGAGAAGGCGCCCTATAACAATTACAGCATCCCAGGTGGAGGGGACCAACGTTGCTGAGGATTTGGTAAGCGTAAAGATCTTATCGGGAAATGAAAGGAGTTTTCAGATATGGGCAGGCTTGAATGATAGGGAAAGGGTGCAGCTACTACTATTCCTCATACAAAACGTGGATGTGTTTGCATGGAATCCATATGAAGTGCCCGGTGTCGACCCCAAGTTCATAGTTCACAAGCTGAATGTGGATCCTCTGTGCCCCCCCCAAGAAATAGAGACCGAGAAGGTCTGCTAAGGAGCATATGGAAGCCGTTAGACAAGAAGTGGGAACCTGATAGAGGCGGGGGCCATAAAGGAAACATTCTTTCCGGAATGGCTCGCAAACACGATGGTTGTGAAAAAGAAGAGCGGTAAGTGGAGAGTTTGTGTTGATTTTACCAATCTGAACCGAGCATGTCCGAAGGATCCATTTCCAATGCTGAAAATCGACCAATTGGTGGACACTACGTGCGGGCACCCGAGAATGAGTTTCCTCGATACTTTCCAGTGCTATCACCAAATTGCCCTAGCCGCCGAAGACCAGGAGAAGAAGGCATTTTGAACGCCTGATGCTAACTACCACTATACCGTGATGCCGTTCGGTTTGAAGAACGCGGGAGCCACTTATCAACGAATAATGACGAGGATGTTTAGGGATAAGATTTGACGGACAGTGGAAGTATACATTGACGACATGGTGATAAAGAGCAAGCAAGAAGGACAGCACATTGACGACCTAAAAGAAGTGTTCGAGATACTCCGATGACACCGGTTGCGCCTCAACATTGATAAGTGTGCATTGAGGGTTGAATCCGGCAGGTTCCTAGGTTATTTGATTACTAAACGGGGGATCGAAGTCAGCCCGATCAAATTGAAGCCGTGAAACGTCTCAAACTGCCGGGCAATCCGAAAGAGGTTCAAAAGCTGACTGGTATGCTGGCTACTCTTAACCGATTCATTTCCAAGTTCGCTGATTGGTGCCAGCCTTTTTACCAACTTTTGAAGAAGTGGAAGGGGATCAAGTGGGACGAGGAGTGTGACAAAGCCTTCCAAGATCTAAAGGATTACCTTGGGCAGGCACCGACGTTGTCAGCCCCAGAACCAGGAGAAGACTTGTACATGTACCTCTCAATATCCGAGCATGCAGCGAGCGCCATACTATTGAGGGATAACGGGGCATAACTCTCGATTTATTACATCAACAAAATGCTAGTCGACGCGGAGACCAAGTACTTACCACTGGAAAAACTGGTGTTGGCACTCGTGCATTCCACCGAAAATTACCCCATTATTTTGAAGCCCACACAGTCCACATCTTGACCGAGTACCCACTTCAGTTGACTTTACGGGGAGGATAGAAAAGTGGGGGACTCGGCTGGGCTCCTTCGACATCAGATACAAGCCAAGGAACTTAATGAAGGGACAGGTACTTGCGGACTTTATTGCCGAGTTCTCGCCGAGAGGTACGGACATAACCTGCGTAGTAAAAGTCAAGCCATGGAAGGTGTTTGTGGACAGAGCGTCCAATGCAGCTAGAGCGGGGGTAGGGATCATGGTCATCACCCCAGAAGATCTGAAGCTAGAACACTCATTCAGATTAGGCTTCAGGGCTCTAATAATGAGGCCGAATACGAGGCTCTGCTGGCGGGACTAAGGGTTGTCATGGATCTGGGGGCAAAGGAGGTGGAAGTATACTCGGACTCCCTCCTCGTAGTAAGCCAGGTCCAAGGGAACTTCAAAGCCAAGGATCCCCAGATGATAGAATATATGCGGCTAGCAAAGCAGATGATGGGTAACTTTATGACAATTAAGATCGAGCGGATAGCCCGGGGACAAAACCGGCACGCCGATTCTTTGGCAACTCTAGCAGCATCAATAGCTGACGAGGTACCTCGGCTGATCAGGGTGGAGTTGGTGCCCGAGCCAAGTATTGCCGCCAGGGCACTGATTCTACAGGTCACTGAAGCCGAGAAGTGTTGGATGGATCCAATCATCAACTTCCTTTTAGAGGATCGAGCCCCGGAAGATGAGAAAGAGGCAGCCAAAGTACGGCGAACTTCCACTCGGTACTGGTTATCTGCCGATCGGAAGCTATATCGCAGATCATTCGAAAAGCCATACCTACAATGCCTTCGCCCCAGCCAGGCTAAAGAATTGTTAGCTGAACTTCAAGAGGGAGTCTGTGGTAGCCACGTAGGGGGACGTTCGCTAGCACACCGAGCAATGACCCAGGGTTTCTGGTGGCTGCAGATGAGGAAGGCAGCTACCGAGTATGCTCAGAGATGTGAACAATGTCAGGTGCACACGCCGATGATCTACCAACCGGCCGGGAACTTGAACCCAGTTTGCAGTCCGTGGCCATTCGCCCGCTGGGGGCTGGATATAATCGGACCATTTTCCCGAGCAACGGGCAACCAAAGGTTCGTGTTGGTGGCAGTAGACTACTTCACAAAGTGGGCAGAAGCTGAGGCACTGGCCAACATCCGAGACGTCGTCATTAAGAGATTCTTATAGAGGAACATTATAACAAGGTTTGGCGTGCTGGAATCTTTAATATCGAACAATGGCCTGCAGTTCGATAGCAGGGCTTTCCGGGAGTTCTGTGAGAACCTCGGTATCCGGAACCGATACTCTACACCAGCCTACCCGTAGAGTAACGGCCAGGCAGAAGCAACAAATAAGGCTATCGTGAGCAGTTTGAAGAAAGGACTGGAGGGCGCCAAGGGTAGATGGGCCGAGGAGTTACCAAGCTTCCTATGGGCATACCAAACCACTCCGAGGAGATCCACGGGAGAAACGCCATTCTCTCTGACTTATGGGGCGGAGGCAGTCATCCCTGCTGAAGTAAACCTGTGTAGCGCCCGAGTTGCAAGATTCGCTTTTGACGAGAACTAGAAGTTGATGGCCAAGGAGCTGAACTTGCTGGAGGAATGCCTAGATGTGGCCATCATTCGGCTGGTAGAGTATCAACAGAAGCTTGCCCAGAGGTACAATAGAACCATCAAAAGGAGGGAGTTCGCCGCAGGAGATCTGGTACTCCGAAAGGTAGTAGGGAATACGCGAGAGACGAATGCGGGAAAGCTAGCTCCGACCTAGGAGGGGCCCTACCATGTGACTGCTATTGCCGAAGCAGGGGCATACTACCTAGAGGATTTGGAGGAAAAACCGCTCCACCGGCCATGGAATGTTTGCAATTTGAAAAAAATTTATCAGTGACCTAACACCCTTCAAAGATATAAACTTGATGTAATCTTGCATCACTGCATGTTTAATACAAAGGCATTTATTCAGCTAGATTCCCCCTTTTCTTACTTCAAGTTATTATCACCAGGCAAGAATTATGATGAGAATCGTGAGGGTAAAGGCAACTCATTCATGGTAACGACAGAAACCTGCCATCAGTTCGATTCCTATCACCGAGAATGTGAAAACCTTAGGCTATTTTATCTAAGGACAGAAACTTACCCTCGGTTCGATTCCTATCACCGAGAAGGTGAAAACCTTAGGCTATTTTTATCTAAGGACAGAAATCTACCCTCGGTTCGATTCCTATCACCGAGAAGGTGAAAACCTTAGGCTATTTTATCTAAGGACAGAAACCTGCCCTCAATTCGATTCCTATCACTGAGAAGGTGAAAACCTTAGGCTATTTTATCTAAGGACGGAAACCTGCCCTCGGTTCGATTCCTATCACCAAGAAGGTGAAAACCTTAGGCTATTTTATCTAAGGACAGAAACCTGCCCTCAGTTCGATCCCTAACACCGAGAAGGTGGAAACCTTACGCTATTTTTATCTAAGGACAGAAACCTGCCCTCGGTTCAATTCCTATCACCGAGAAGGTGAAAACCTTAAGTTATTTTATCTAAGGGCAGAAACCTGCCCTCGGTTCGATTCCTATCACCGAGAAGGTGAAAACCTTAGGCTATTTTATCTAAGGACAAAAGCCCGCCCTTGGTCCGATTCCTATCACCGAGCAAGTGAAAACCTTACGCTATTCTCACCTATGTACAAGGACCCGTTCTGGGTATGGCCAGTGATTCTGAGTGTCCAGTAACATAAGCCGCTACGGCTTGAATTCAAAGGGGCTACTCCTGGCCCCCCAAAAGTGAGAAAGTAAGGTATGATGGCATTTACCAACAACGTTAACATTAAGAAAGTAATCGCGTACAGGATCGGCAGTTACCAAGCAAGCGACAGGGAAGCATAAATGACATTTAAACGGCACTAATTAAAACAACGATATGTAAACGACATTAATTATAACTGTCCGAAAGACCGAGAAATCGTTCCATCGCCACAGCTTGGTGATTTAGGCTCATTAAACGTCCAAAAGGAAAAAATAACAGTAAAAAAATAAATAAAAAAAATAAAAGAAAAAAGAAAAGAAAAAGAAAAGAAAAGAGACAAAAGAAAGGCTAGGTCATCAAACGGCAGGGTCGGCTGGTGTGGGCGGAGGGACAGGCTGCTCAGTTCTGCTCACGGTTGTTTGAATTGTCGATGGGACCTGGTCTAGTGCAGCTTCAGCCCCAACGCGGACGTTGCTTGTAACCTCCGGGTCAGCTGCCTCCATGTGAGCATCAATATCCCACACAAGGTCAATCATACTCGGAGTTTCCTCCTCGTCTGAAGCCTCGGTCTGACTCTGAACGACAGGGGAAGGAGGGGCCAGGTAAAGGATCTGCTCGGGGTTCCACAGTGGAGAGTCCGCGGCCACTCCTATCGCCTGAAAGGCAGCTAACCATCCCTCCCCGAAGCCATGGTGCCGAGCTTGGTGAATGATCGGCTCAGCGGAGTTTTCAACATCCGAGAAGCCGACATTGTACCACTTTTCCTCGTAGGCTTTGAGGGACTCCTTCAAGCCGGCGATTTCATTAGCTTAGGCTAGATTTAAGCTGTCCATCGTCGCTAACTTGAGCTCGGTCTCCCCTAGCTTCGCCTCTAGGAAGGTCAGCTTTCCCTCGGCGGCCTACCGGGCATTCTCGGCATCAATCGCTTTCCTCTCCGATGCCGCGGCAGCCTCCCCTTTTTCCCTAGCCGTGGCCTTAGCAACAACCTTTAGCGCCTTTTCCCCCTCCAAGGCCTCGGCCGCATCCTTCAACCACTCGGTCACAATGCTGGTCATTTGCGCAGCCTGGAGATAGGATAGTAGCCAAATGGTGAAATTAAAAAAGAAAAGGAGAAGACCACTCAGTACAATGTACACAATCAAGGGGAATAGAGCGTTACCGCGATGGAATGCCATTGTAGTCGTGTGGCAAGTGTCTCATCATCGCCCTGTGCATAATAATGGACATCCTCGGGCAGCATGAGGCCTTGCACCAAACTTTGGGCCACTCGCCCCCCTGCACCCCTGTCCCATAGCCGGACGCTGGCGGTTTCCGGCAAGCACTCGTCACCTAACCGGAAGGTGTGCTGCCAACCGACTACCGGTCGGGAAGAGGATGCCACGTTGGTTCCAACCTGAACCGTAAGGGGTGTGACCACCGGCCCCTCTGAAAGCCTAGAATCGCCCGCTGCACGAGGAGGGGTCTTTCGCAAAGCGTCACTCAGGACAGGAAGGTTCTTCTTGGCAACCCTTTTTCTCTTCTTGTTTTCGCCCCCGAGAAGAGTTTGACTCATTCTTTTTGGGGACTGAGTTTGAGCCGCAGACCGGCGCTAGGAATGAACCAAGAAAGGGTCATCTCCCTATACTTCACCATTCTCTCCACGTGGTCGGCAGCTGGTTCCTTGGCTATGGGGGCAGCATCCTCTGGCTGTCTGATCGCTTCATGCCTCCATTGACTCTGGGACACACGCTCAGCAAAACCGTCCCTCACAAGCGTGATGTCGTTTGCAGTAGTATAGTGCGGGCCACTTTCTCAAGCCTCGCCTGTGGTAAGCCCGGGGGGAAGGAATGTATTGTACCGCACGTCAATGTACGACAAGAGTGGGCTGTCTACCAAAAGCGCCTGGCTGAAGTTTTGCCAAGTGGTGTACACGGGGTTGACACCGAGGATCAAATGAGTCGCCCTAAGTTGCCCGTCGTCGTGCACGAAGATCTTTGATCTAAGAATGAAGTTGAGGTCTCGCACGTGTATAATTAGACTGTCTGGGAAGAACCTTTTGGATTCTGCAACAAGTCCGGGAACAAACCGATCAGCTATAAAAGAAAAAATATATAAAACGTAAGAACAAATCAAATGGGGATTGTCGGTACCAACCAACTTCACATGGTGAGAGCGGGCAAAGAAGCTCACTGGCATGCCCGTTACCACGCACCCGAACGAACTCTCCGGCCAAGTTCCTATTAGAGTCAGGCAGGCAGGATATAAGTTGAACTCGTGTATCTCTAGTTTTCAAGTAATAACCACGTGTGAAGTTGTCGCACAGTTTATACATGAAATTTATGTCGTGCTGGTTCAACTGCAGCTCGAACATGTTGTTTAACCGGATGACACAGCTAACAACCTTATAAAAGTTGGGGGGAAACTGATTGGGGCACAGGCTGTAAAACCCTAGGGTACCTATTACGAAAGGGTCTACAGGGAACCTAACCCCATCCTCAAGTATCGACATCAGTGGAAAGAACGCTGCATTCGAGTCAACAGCCCTCTGAAGTTCGAGGTCGTCCACATTGCAATACGCAACGTCAACATCCCCTGGGACGCCAAAGGTCTCTCTAAAACTAGCCAAGGTTGCCCCAGGGGTAAGTAGATGAGAAAACCCCATTCCTAGAATATGAAATGGAAGAGAATCGAAAAGGAAAGAGAGGTAGAAAGAACTTACTTGGGGCTCTAAGGAGTGGAGAACTGAGGAGGTTTTTATGCAGGAGAAGAATGCTCGGCAAAGGAGGGGTTGGGAGCTAAAGAAACGCAAAAAGTGAAAAAGGAGTCCAGAATGGGCTATTTATAGGACCTTGAAGCATTTAATGAGGCCAGGAGCGGGAAAAAAACCCTCCCAGATCCCTTTCTTGGATAACCCCCCACACGCGTGGGCACGATTCACGAATCGTCGGGCGTTTCGCCAACTACCACGTATTAATTACTGACGTGACGACTGATGCAACGCCATTTTCGAGAAATCTACTATGACGATCGCCCTGGCCGTGTGCAAAGAGTATACATTCACGGGAAGCCATCACTACGACTTGCTGGGGATCCTTGATTCATCGCCTGAAGCAGAGCATGAATCAAGGGGGGGCTATTGTACAGGCCTCACCCCCCGTTAAGCCCAATCACCCTAAGGCCCATAAAGACTAACTCTTATAAGAACCCCGCACTGATCACACATGGTAACGCACGTGCCGCCCAAGGGGTTTGAGCTCGGAGTGCTCAAAGCAGTTTGTGACGTGCCCTTGCCGAGCACAGAACTTGCATGCAGGGCTGGTCCCAATGCCACTATCATTTTCTCCTTCCTGTCACCAAACATCCACTTAGGTGAAACAGTATTGGACCTCCCTTCCATTGCCTAAGGAACGCCCCTGCCGAGCATCAAATCCAATGGTGGAGCCAGTTCCAATGCCACTCCCATTTTCCTCCCACTCCCAACTAAACCCCCACTTATGGGTAATAGTATTAGACCCTTCCTTCCACCCACTAGGGGAATAATCATGACCGTTCCACTAAGTTTGGCTATAAATAGGCAGGGAAGATTCAGTTGAAAGGGTTGGCAATTCCAGAGTGAAAAGACTAGAGAAAGTAATACTAATCATCCCCAAGGAAGAAAGGGGAGTGTTAGTGGGAAAAGAGGAGAGACTCAAGAAACGGGCCTACTGAGCATATCGCCACCTGTGGTAGGAAATCCAAAAGCCCACTATACAAATAGATTGTGAGTCCAAACTCCTCTGAGGCCCAGCAGCCTTATTTTGAAATGCACATGGGTCTTAAGCGATTGCATCAATTGCATTACCTATATAGCCGGCCCTGATAACTTGTAATAAGTTGTCCATCCCTCTACCATTTTGGATGTCTAGAGAAAGGATTTTGCGCTGCTTTCTTTTTAATAAAATTTGCTTTAAATTAAAAAGGAGAGAGAGAGAAAGATTACATCATATATATATATATATATAATATATATATATATATATATATATATATTATAATTAATAATAGACATCTTCAACCTGAACATTCCTTTCTTAAACTTTGTTGGCTAATCTAATCAAAAGTATCCACTAGAGGGGGAGGGGAGGGGGATTGTGGAGGAGAAAAAAGAGAGACCGAAAATATAGCCTCTGTATACAAAGATGCTGATGCCTCTGTATATTCCGAAAATGATATCCCAATGGCTGAATTTGCCAAATTAACTCCAAAAACTATCACAGCATATGAAGACTACATTACATATTTAACTTTTCCTTCATTTTTCTTTAGCGCGGGGCGAGAATATTTTTAATGACATTCTTGGTGAATAATTACTAGCGAGATAGTAGCTTCAAAATTTCAGAACTCCTTAGGCCGGCAACCGGCTTGCTTCATTCCTTTGTCTTTCTGTCGTCTTATGAACTTGAATTTTCAATTACAGTATCTCTGGACCTTTTGTAGCATGGCCAAACATAAGAAGCCAAATTATTAGAATATTGAGTTGGAGTAGAGTAGTTGAAGCAATATATATAAAAGAAGAGGCAATAAAGAATAAAGATACCTTCGAGTTACATAAAACCATTGTCTCTATCAACATTCTGACCAAGGATTTTGTCTACCTAATTGGTTGCTATTCGGCACAAGACTTCATGATTTGGAATAAAGCCGGCAGTACCGACTAGGAAAATCCAACATGAGGTCCTTCGAATGACCAAGTTAAGCAAAAAATTTAAAAATACAAATAATTTAAAGACGAAAAGAGAAGCTTTGAAAGAGGCAACCATATGATATAGCCGAATCATTCCTAGCCTTCCAAGCCTTGCCATATCTAATTGACCTTAATTCTCTCCCCTTCTCTATGCATTTCAACCATGGCTCTCTCCCACATGATGAGTTTTTGCCTTCTTCAACTTGAAAAAATCCATTCTCTTCTCAGTCTCAGTCAACTCTTCATCTTCTTTCTATTGCTACTTCCTCATGCCCAGTCAATTTCCTTCAACTTCACTAGTTTCCAGCAAAATATGAATGACGCAATAACATTCCAAGGGGATGCATTCACATCTCAAGGAGTTCTTGAACTCACAAAGAATCAACTCGTCGGCTCCATCAGTTGCAGTGTTGGTCGTGCCTCATATGCTGAACCGGTGCGACTTTGGGATGCCAGCACAGGAAGGCTTACAGACTTCACCACCCATTTCTCCTTTATCACAAAAGCCGTTAATATCTCATGGCATGGTGATGGGCTCTCGTTTTTCATTGCACCATTTGAGTCTAACATCCCCAACAATTCGAGGGGTGGGTATCTTGCATTGTTTAGCGCTGAATCTGCTAACAAAACCTCGCAGGATCAAATTGTTGCTGTTGAGTTTGATAGTTTCAAAAACGATTGGGATCCAAGTGATGATCATGTAGGAATCAATGTCAATTCCATTGTATCTGCGACAAATGTCTCATGGAATAGTAGCATCAGAGACGGGTCACAAGCAAATGCATGGATAAGTTATAACTCAACCACCAAAAATCTGAGTGTCTTCCTAATTTACGCTAACAATCCAGTCTTCGGTGGGAATTCTAGTCTTTCGTATACTATTAATTTGAGGAGTGTTTTGCCGGAATGGGTTAGAATTGGTTTCTCCACTGCTACAGGTAATTGGGTTGAGCTACATACAATACAATCATGGTCATTCTATTGGAGGAAAAGGGTTAGTGGAAAAACAGAAGATTCGGCCGATGATATATATATATATATATATGGATTATGAGTTTGAAAAAGGAACTGGGCCAAGGAGGTTCACGTACCATGAACTCATTTGCGCAACAAACAACTTTGACGAAGGAGGGAAACTTGGAGAGGGAGGATTTGGAGGAGTTTACAAGGGTTTGTTAACTGAATCTAATATAGAGCTGGCTGTTAAGAGGGTCTCAAAAGGATCGAAGCAGGGGTTAAAAGAGTATACAGCAGAAGTGAAAATTATTAGTTGTTTGAGACATAGGAACTTGGTTCAACTTATTGGTTGGTGCCACGAACGGGGTGAATTCCTTCTTGTCTATGAGTACATGCCTAATGGAAGTCTTGATTTTCATCTCTTTGGAGAAAAGATTATGCTAACATGGCCCGTGAGGTATAAAATAGCCAATGGATTGGCTTCTGCATTGTTGTACCTTCATGAAGAGTGGGAACAATGTGTGGTGCATAGGGGTATTAAGTCAAGCAATGTTATGCTAGATTCAAATTTCAATGCCAAGCTTGGTGATTTTTCGGTCTTGCAAGGTTTATAGACCAGGAGTTGGGTTCACAAACAACTGTTTTGGCAGGTACCTTGGGCTACCTTGACCCGGAGTGTATTACCACTGGAAGGGCAAGTAAAGAATCCGATGTTTATAGTTTTGGAGTAGTTTCCCTTGAAATTGTTTGTGGAAGAAAGCCCGTGGAACTAAAGGTAGAACCAAGCAAAGTAAGACTAGTAGAATGGGTATGGGACCTCTATGGAAAAGGTCAATTCATTGAAGCGGTTGATAAGGGACTAAATTTGGAATTTGATGAGCAGCAAATAGAACGCTTGATAATAGTTGGGTTATGGCGTTGCCATCCTGATCCTACCATCCGACCCTCTATAAGGCAAGTGATAAATATTCTTAACTTTGAAGCTCCCATGCCTAACCTTCCATCAAAGTTGCCTGCACCAATGTATTTTGCACCTCCAAGGCACATGTGTCGATTCTCCTACACTTCTTCTGGTCTCACGGGATCAACGAAAAATGGGACGCAATGTTCGTGTAGCAATTGTTCTACTCATTCATCTATGTCAGCTGGATCTAGAAAAGCTCTTCTATATTCAAGCAAAGCTGATAAGTAGTTGGGTTCGAATATGTTTGTTTGTTCATGTATCGTGTAATTTGGCTCAATTTATGATTGTTGTTTTTTGGATTGATTAGTTGTCTTAAAAGTTTCCTTCTCTTTTTAGATGTAGAAACTTCTATTTAATTCAAAATTTTGTGATTATGTTTGTGTAGTCGTGTAAGATTTGGAGAGGGAGAGAGGAAAAAAAGTGAAGTGCTATTGTATTAATTTTAGAATCCTATATGGTTTGACATGGTTAGATATAGAGGAATTTTGTTATTTGTGAGTGCTTTGGAATGTGCAAATGCTTTGTAACTACTGTTATTTCATTTCTGCTACTGGTAGACACACTAACGCCAAACCACTTTAATTTTGGTGTTCATCTCTTGTATGTGATTGTTTTCTCTTCCTTTCATGAAGGATGTATATATAGTTATATACAAGGATATGTTGTAAATTGTAATAATGATATTTGAGTTTGGAGAATATGGTTTCATAAAGTGAAAATTCAAGTTTTTGAATTTTCTAAATGAAAATTCAATAATCTAAATTTTTTGGAATTTTCTATAGAATTTTTGGTGACTGTTCAAAAAAATTGAAGATGTTTCAATCTTTGTTAACCGCTTTACAAAAAAATAACTAACTCTTCATACATGCTTTTTCATGAAACATACATGCCTTTTCATGAATAGAGGCTTACGTTCACTTGAAAAATAACTAACTCTCAATATGTGCATTTTCATACATGCCTTTTCATGAATAGAGGTTTATGTTTACTTGAAAAATAACTAACTCTTTATACGTGTCTTTTCATAAAACATAAGCTTATGAGTATAAATAGAGGCTTATGTTCACAAGATGAAACACAAGAAATCCTGTAGTGATTCTCCAAAATTGCTATCTGTAAAACCCAACATTTTGGCTGTATCCTGGAGATAAATTTGCGATAACACTTTAGCAACAAAAGTGTGGGAGGCAAATATTGTCTAAAGAAAACGATATAGTGTCTCCAAGTTATCTATTTTCTATTTACTTTTTATATTAATCTTGTTCTTCCATTATTACTTTGTGTAATATCCCAACAAATGATTTATTTATTTCTTTTTTGGGTTCTTATTATGTTTCTGTGAGATCTTTTACATGCACATTTAATGGTCACAATCAATCTTGTGGGGAAACTCTTCAAGAGGCCCTTATGCACAACAACATGAATACATCATAACATAAAGGTTTGGGCTTGTATTAAACACGTGCAATATGCTTCAATTATTTCCCTGATAAGCAACTTGTCCGATTCGCCAAAAAAATAAATGAAACAGGTGCATTTAGAAACACAGTAAAAGAGGTCACTTAACATTTAGGAAAAATACAAATGACATGAACCACACATGACATGGAAGAGAATTTAAAACAAATTAAGAAACTAGCTCTACCTCTTCAATAACACATCAAGGTTTTTAAGGATAGAATGAAATAAACCCCATTTCCAGCGTAGCTCCAAATTGAGGAGAAATTTTGATGGCTTCCACTTGCTTCAGTACTTCTAGCTTTTAACTTCCCTTGTGTTGGAGAATCTCTTACATCCTTTTAATAAAACCACAATGAATAATGGCATTTCTTGTTAAATTACTGATTATTCCAAAAACGTAAGTTATTAGAATATAGTACGTTTAATCATTTAACCATATAATTTTAACAATCCCCCTCACATGTGAGTTCAAAATCCATTTTAATAGGTGAAGCCTAATACGTAGGATTTTAAATAAGAGGTAAAATAAAGTCGACCTTCTGATTTGATACCTTGTTAAATTACTTATTAGTAAATTACCGATTTGAGATATGATAAATTTAATTATTTAACTATATAATTCTAACATTTTTCTCTGTTGCCAAAGGTGATAGATAGAAACCACTAGCACCAATATACATATCACACTTATCACTAAACTTCTTTCTACTCAGTCAACGATAAGGCAACAGTGCATTAATTCTTATGGTGAAAGGACACTAAACTCCTTCCAAACCAAAAGAAAGGGAGAGAGAGAGAAAATTTATTGCAAAAAATAAAAGGTCATGTTAATGGGTGCCTTTAGAGTAATGGTTAGCAATCCATTTTAGGAAAGTTTTGACATTATTTTTTTTTTTTTATATACAAGATATAATTTCTACTCTAGCCTAATCTAAGTGTATATGTGTGTGAAACTTCCTCCTGAACACCATTTTTATGAGAAAATGAAAAAGCTATCAAAATATTAATTGCTTTTTTTTCCCATAAAAACTTTCTTTATTATTAACCATTGTCTTAAGGGCATCATTTAGCATTTTCAAAAAATAAAGCACCTATTTGCATAAGCAACTCAACGAGGAATGAGCAACACTATTTACCTCTCTTCTAACCCAAATAAATGCACACGAGTCAAAGCAATGGCTAAACTCAGCAACATTGCTTAGCATGGCAGAAATGGACCACTCAACATTAGGCAACCTAAATTTAGAGAATCAAAACAACTGTATTGGCATCGCCCTCTACAATGATCTTGTGCAAATTTGCAACTTGTGCTAATTGTAAGGCTCAGAGGAACGCAATTGCTCCTCCCTACAATAGTTCACAAAGTACATGCTACTTAGTTCATGTATCTAGGACCTCACCCTCTACATCTTGAGCCAATGTAGCCAATGCTGTAAATTTATCAGTGATAACAACATCAACATTTGGCATCACTAATTCTGTGATAGGGGATTTCCATTGCATTCTTGTCTAGGAATTTGGTCTTGAATTTCTGTAAGTTCTAAAGCCAGTACATATTCTCTTACTTACTAATGTTATTGATAATGAGAGAAATATTTAACTTTTTTTCCATGGTGAGGAATGGAGTTCCTGATGTTCCAAATGGCCTTAAGAATCATAGTCACTAGTCGCGGATCCCGCGTGTAGTGCTTGATAATATTTTAGGGTAGTCTCATTAAATTTATTTTTGCAATTTAGACTAATAAATAATAATGTATTTCATAATCACATTTCATTTATTATAGTGACAAACAGAAATATAATAAATAAATTTTTTTCATACAAAAATTAAAACAATACAATTTTTCTCAGGAATTCAAAAGGAAAAATATTAATTTTTTAACAAAATTATTTATTACATTTTGTGTATCGTTAAAAAGTAACTAAAATTTGGAAATTATTTTTAATTTAAAAAAATATTCAAACCCAATTTTTTCTACCGTACAATCAAAAACACCGAAAAACGTATCAAAAAAATTTATAAAATTCACAAAAATACAATTAAAATAAAAAAGAAAGGAAAAAATAAAACTCACATCAAAGTTAAACTCATTCTCCCAAATATGTAAAATATTTCAAATTTGATGTGATCAAGCCAAATATTCAATGCATAATCAAATTAAAATTTTTTACCCTATTATACATAATGATTGTAATCAAGTCTAATGTTGTGTTAATACTGTCGTAATCTAATCTAATATCTAATCCAAGCAACATGCAAAAAACGAATAGATAAATAAATAATTTAACTTGAAATTGAATTTGTTTTCTTAAAAATCTAAAAAAATACATTAATGAGATAAGGAAGATGAGCAATAGAAAATATTCGTAAATGCTTAAAAACAATTACTCACGCATCTAAAAACATTATATAATAAAGATATAACAATTTGGTACTAATTTGTTAAATAATATATTTACAAACAGTGAAAGGAAACTGCACAAAAACCATATTCTTCAATTGCACTAATTGTTCTACATCATATTATCCAAACTATCCCATTGTTTTCCAAATAAACTAAAATCTGACAATAATACAAAATATAGACATATTATAATATAATTTTCCTCCAAATTTGGTCAACAAAATTAAAGTATTTAGTATTGCAAATAAAATGATAAAAAAAATAATTGTATCAAGGAACACATATGAGTTAGTCAATAATAAGACAATGAGTGTACAAACTTCATAAAAAATCCAACAAAAAATATGAGAGAGAGAGAGAGAGAGAGAACCTTTTTGTGTGGACAAATAAAATATGCATAAAATGAGAGAGAGTGATAAATTTATAGTAAGATAATGAGAATAAGAAAAAATAAAATAAAGGAAGATAGATGGAAAAAATTATATGTAAAGTTAAAACCGTTTAAGAAGAATATGTATAGACAATACTCAGTTATAACATTAAAATTAAAGTAGATAAATATGTAAAGTTAAAATCGCCTAAGATGAATTTGTAAAGCCAATGTATTTATATATTTAATAATGTGAAAATAATTAAAAGTAAAAAATAAATATGAAAAAAATAATAATATAGCAATGACGTGGAGAATAAAGTGGCTTAACAAAAGCATAGCAACAATAAATAATACGTTTCAACTTTTATATATATATAAAAGAAAGATGCATTGTTTATAATCGACCTTTGTCACATGAGACTTTATTAACTAAATTGGAGGATCTATGATAAATCTTTCTATGTCTTAATGGTTGGTTATTTTTATTTTATTTTTTTAGTTTAAATGGTTGGTTATTAAAATTCAATAATTATGGTAATTATACTAGATATATATTATGCTCATATTTGAATAGGTAACTATATTTTCCATTATTAGGCATTTATTATGATTGTGTTTGTATATGTATTATATATTCTACTATTTACAAAATATATTTTATATATTAGAAAATATTCTAATGGAGTGTTTGAATCGAAAATAGAATTTAAGTTTAATTTTATATATATATATGTTCAAGTTACACCTAATATAATTTCTTAAGAGTTATAATTTTTTTGTACCATAGATTTCTAATATATCCAACAGTTGAAAAGATATCATTAAATGATTAAGGATTTTCATCTTATTTACCTAATTAATAATAGATTCTCTCTATCCTCATTTATTACTTTCCATGGACCTCATTGTAGCTGAATTGGCACCTCCCCATGTATAAAGTGCTTGGGAGTCTAGGAGAGAAAGGGTTCGGATTGCAGGATTAGCAATGTATTGTAATTATCTTTAAAAAAAATTAAAAAAAAAAACCTGTGTCCCTTTCTTCCTTTAAAAAAGAAAAAAAAAAAAAAACTTTTTTGCAAGCTTAGTAACGGAAATTATTTTTATTATAGAACACACTTTTGACACTCTGCCACCTTCTCTCATTGACTGACACTCCACAAGATTTGATGCTTTCTTTGCATAAACACTCTTCTTGTACTGCTTCCTTTTTTATTTTATATTTTGATCTCAAATCTGCCCTATCCTTAATAGCTTTGAGTTTTTTCTAGTGTCTTTGCTACAATGTGTTGAAACTGGAAACAACAATGCACTTGCTCATTTTGTGAATTATTTAGGGGCGATTCTAGCATACTTAGGATTCGTTTGAGATTTACTTATTTTGCTGAAATTAAAATTTTGGCTAATAGTATTGTAGATAAAGGTAAAAATTAGCTAAAATAGTATAGTAAGACCCATGAATAGTAGCAAATATAAGCTGAATAGTAAAATAAGTTAATAAAAATAATCTTTGCTAAACGGACACTTAGTGTGCGTTTGGATACTAATTAAAAAGCTAGCTTATTTTATTAATTAGCTTATTTTTGCTACTATTTATGGGTCCCACTGCACTTTTTGGTACTATTCATAGATCTCACTGTACTATTTTAGCTAACTTTTACCTTTATTTACAATACTTTTAGCAAAATAAGCAGATTCCAAACAAACATTTAGTGTACTTATAAAATCACAAATTATATATCTTTAAATCTACTCATTGAGACACCCAAAAGTTTTGAGAGAAGTAAAATTTTAACTTTTTTGCATAGATTCATATATATCCAACAATTTTAGGAAGAAATGGACACAGTTAAATAACACCCAATGAAGCCTATGGAAAGTAATAAATGAGGATAGAGAAAAACTGTAATTAATTAGGAAAATAAGGTGGAAATCAATAATCATTGACTGCTATTTTTCAACATTTGGATTTATTAAAAATTTATGGTGCAAAAATGTGTAACTTGAACCCATCTCTCTCTCTCTATATATATAGGTTAGGTTTAAGTTACACCTGGTATAACTCTAAACAATGTTACACCACTCAATATTTTTAATTGGATGCAAATTTTGACAAGTCTACTATTAGATTATATTATTTTAGTATATTCTTTATACTTGCAAAATTTCAAGATGATCAAAGATTAATAGTCATGTCATCAATTAATTTTTAAATATCAAGTTTTTGTAGTTTAAAATAATGTATAAAAGATGATTTTACGGATCAAATGGTAAATAACATCCAATTAACATAAAAATTGACATGATTGTTAAAAACATATAGAACATATAATTCAACGGTGGGATTTTCAAATTATGAATTCTATAATAAGTTATTGAGTGGTATAACATTACTTAGACTTTCACTAGATATAACTTAAACCCAACCATATATATATATATATATTAGCCTCATCCCGCGTGCGATGAGGTTTTTTTTTTTTAAAAAAAAAAAAACTTGTGTTTTTATTTTATATATATAATTTTTATTTTAAGAATCTAATTTATAAGTAGATAAAGCAATTTGAAATCAACAGGATAGTGACCTTATTTTTTGGAAAATATTTTAATGTGAGTTAGAATTGTATTTAATTTTACCAAATTGTCATTTAGTTTTGCTTCTACTTAAACATAGGGGTGTAGGGGCATTTTTTAACAAAAAAATGGGGATTCCAAATAGGGGAAGCCCCTTAAATAGTAGTAGTAGTAGTAGTATATATATATATGTACGTATGCTTCAAAAATCTAATATTTGAACTCAATGTTCCTAGGACTTCCTATGAAAGCACCTCAAACACACAACCTTATCATTTTATTTGAGTCTAAAACGGAAGCATCACACAATAACTACTGTGTCATGCCTAATTAAAATTTTAAAAAAAAAAATTGTTATAGGTATGACTAGGGATGTGCATGGGTTGAATTGAGTTATGTTAGAGGTTTTTTTCATCCCAACCCATCCCAACCTATGACATGTGTAGAGTTGGGTAGTGTCGGTATGTAGTGTGTAAAGTATTTTTTAAATAAATTGTTACCATTCACATAATATACTTAAATTATATGCCCAGTTTTCAAATTCATCAAAAATAATTCTTAAAATACACACAAAGATAATGGTTATTAATCTTTGATCATCTTCATTGACTGTAAAATGGAAAATCATTTTCATTGACTGTAAAATAGCAACCCCTACTGTGTAAAATATATTACACTTTTATTTTACCTTCAAACTATTTTCAGTTTTACCTTAACTAAAAGAGAGGGAGAGCTACCCATTAAAGAGAAAGAGAGAGAGGCCGCTCACTTGAACTTGAGCTCAACTCCATCGTCGTCTGTGGCCATGCCACCCACCGCCAATTAAGCTAAGCTCTTCCTCCTTCTTTCTCTCTCTTCGTCCCTCTTTCCCCTTCTTCCTCCCAGTGCCACCCATGTCACCTATTTGCCCTCTCTCTCTCTCACTTTCCATGTTGAGCAAACCACCATAAGTCGAGCAACCCACCATGGCCCAGTCGCCTTCACCTATTGATCAAACCACTTATTAGCCCATGACTAATCTCTCTCTCAATTTAACTGGATTTGATGATTGTTTTTAATTATTTTTTTTGTTTTGTGTTTATATTATATATTGAGAAATTATATTATATATTTGTTTGAAAGTTAAGAAAATGTGAAGAATTAGTAGAAAATGTGTTTTCTATAACAATTTCAAAAACATAATCAAACACTTAAAAATATTTTTCAAAGTATTTTTAAATATACAACCAAACACTTAAAAATATTTGTCAAAGTATCTTTGAAAGTACAACTAAACACCTAAAAATATTTTTCTTCCTAAAAAATATTTTCACTTCAAAATATTTTACACTCAAAAATCATTTTACACAAAGCTAAACAAATTCTCACGGTCTTCCTCTTTTCATCGCATCATTGGGTTTGGGACATGGAGGTTGGGAAAGAACAATTAAAGGAGCGCTAAATGTGATATTGTCGCCCACAGACACCACCTGCCACGAAGTTGTGTGGATTGTAGGTAACACCATACATCAATGCAAGTCAAAATATACCACTTTCTTAAAAATAAATTAAATAAATAAATAAATAATAGATGATTTTAATAAGTGTTTTTAAGGTAATAGTTAATAAATTATTTTAAAAATATTTTAACACTATTTATGAAAAATAAAATAAAAATTTCAAAATATTATTTTTTTTCTTTTTTTATAAATTTTTTTAAATAAATTGTTAATTAATGCCTTGAGTTCAATAATTAATATAAAAATAAAAATAAAAAAAAAGAAAAAAAAGGAGGAGGAGGATAGATAGATAGATAGACTATTACTCCCTAAGTGGCGGGACAATTGATGTCACGTGAAGCAAATACGTCTTTTCTTTAGCTGTCTGTAATTTCTGTCATATAGCCAAGTATTAGCTATTGGACCTATTGGAGAATCTTATGTCAATCACTGTCACCTCACTTTTTTGACTTGAAAATTCGAATTTTAGTATCATCGTAAATAATAACTAGTCTCTGAACATACGCTCACAAACATATTAAAAGGTTTTTTAATTTTTTGGATAAAAGGTTAATTTAGAGTATTTATTTTAATTTCTGATTATTACATTTTTCAATCACAAAGAAAACCTAGGCGTGTGATAAAAAATTATTTCACCACACATATTTCTTATCACACTCTTAAATTTTTTTTGTGATTGAAAAATTTAATAGTCAGAAATTATAATGAATGTTCTAAATTAACTTTTACCAAAAAAATAAAAAAGCTCATGAGCACGCATGTGAGCGTGTGTTCAGAGACTAGTATTATAATTACTTAAATAATGATATTGTCTATTTTAAAATTGTTCTTATTAATAAAATTAAAATGTAAGGGTGTAAAGGGGATTCTAAAATAGATATTATATATATATATATATAAACGTTAAGGAATGGAAGAGGAGGAATCTTTTTTTTTTTTTTTTTAAAGAATCAGAAGAAGGGGAATCAATTTAATTAATTTGTACTAATATTACAGTTACTAAATTCTAAACTAACTAAAAATTCTCTTCTATCTCCAACTCTTTCATCTATGTACTCAATCCTTATCATTTCCCTTAAAATTAGGCGAAGTGATTATAAAGGGAGAGTGAGAGTGGTGAAGTGGGTTCCTTCTTTTAGCCACCATGAAATGATACATCTGTCGAAAAAAGCAAACTGCATGATGTTTTAAAAAAATTAATTACATTTTTAACTGGGAGTAGGTTTTTATTATTATTTTTTTTACATATTCAGACAAGGGGATTAGTTTTTTTTGTTTTTTAATAAAAAGTATAGAGTTATTAAAGGTAAAAAAAAAGAGTGATTTTTTTATTTTTTTTGAAAACGTGAGATTAGGTGTTGGAGCATTTCAAATACCTTGAACAGAAAGTGTTCCTATTTTGTAAGCAACGTTTAGTGCAAGTTAGACATGTATTTTTACTTGTCTATCATTAAGTTTTGTCTCTACTTAAATTTAGGAGTGTTGAGAGTATTTTGGAACAAAAAAAAAATCCAGTCCAAATAGGTGCAGCCCCTTAAATAGTAGTATAGATAATAGGAGGAAAAGAGAGCACAACACATACACTAAAATAATTAGTTAGACTCGATGACCACAAAAAAGACAAAAATATTTATCATTCCCACTTTTTAAAAAAGACTCATTAATTAGAGAAAATATTAAACACTCGTCAAACTGGCCAAATAAAAGTAAAGAAAAGATTAAAAAATAAAAGAAAAAATAAGATAAGATAAGATAATGATATGGAAAGGATAATGATAACAAAGTAAGGAAATCAAATATAAACCAAATACTGAAAAAAAAAAAAAAAAAAAAAAAAAACACTCATTTCAAAGCAAAAGTAAAAAGCCAAGAACTATTTTGACCCCAACAACACCATTCTATTACTATGAAGAATTTCTTAATCTCTACCATTGGTGGCATTATCACGGTAGGAAATATTCTCCAGTGACTCACTCCCAAAGGCTTCTTCATCGAAGAGTCCATTTCAACTGAGTTTTCACATAACTTGCTTGACTGTGTTGTTGCAATCCTAAAACCATTATGAACCAATTAGTTTTATATTTAAATAATTTGAGAGAGAGACCTAAACAAACCTGAATTTGTTGATGTGGTTAGAGTGAAAGATTTCAGACGCTTTGGTTTGTAATGCATATTCAAGATAAATTGATATGTAGTGCTTTAATGGGATAAGGAAATGGTAATTATAACTATATTTACTAATCCTCATTTCACATTTGAATTCAACTTGTACGTGGGCGATCCCCATTTTGAATTCAAGTGCAGGTGGGTGGGTTAAGTCCAAGTCTTATGTCCCACTTTTCCTGCTCCACTCTATACTCCACCAATAAAAATTTGTCACGTGTTCTCCTAATTAATTAAATACTATCATTATTGACTTATTAAATGCTACCGTTATTAATTAATAGTAGTATTTAATTAATTAGGTGAACACGTGACAAGTTTTTATTAGTAGAGTATAGAGTGGAGCAGGAAAAATGAGACAAAAGATTCGGACTCGGGTTAATGGTGTTGGCAACGAAGGTGGGTTTGAAAGATTGAATAATACGAGTAGTTTTTTTTTTTATAATTTGATTCTTGTACAACTGTGTGTGCCTACGTGGGTTTATACTATTTTCACTTTTCTTTGTTCACAATTTTTATTTTATATTATTTTTCAAGGGAAACTGGGTATTCAAAAAAAAAAAAAGTTAAATTGATAAAGGAAAAAAGGAAAAGAAAAAAAAAAGTGAATAGTAATGCTTAGTTTGAAAAAAAAAAAATTGGACTTTTTTTTTTCTAAGCAATAAATCAAAACGTGGGAGTTAAACATTGCCTATTTTGTGATAAGGTTTTTTTTTTCCTAAACTCTAAGTCAGCATTCAACTGATTTTTTTTAAAAAAATATCAATTTGAGTTTTTAAAAACTAACTAAATAAAAAAAACCAAATATAAACCAAATTCAAAAAAACAAATACTGAACTACAAACTCAAACTCCTAAAACCGTATTCTACTTACTTTGTTGCACTACGGGCTCTTCTTTTAAGCAAATACTTCGGGCTCTAGTTACCTTAAAAAGAAAAAAAAAATACGAAGAAGGAAAAAAAGAAGAAGTGAGGAAATAGAAGGGAATAGTAATTGATCATTTATATTTTGATCATTAATCAAATTTTCAAAATTACATTTAAAAAAAAAAAAAAGTTAACGTGATACATATAAAAAAGAAAAAAAAGTAGAACTCAAAGAAAGTCATTCATAAACCAAAGAAAAGAAAACAAAGAGGAACTTGCAAAAGATAGAACCTGAAAATTTGTTGGTTGAATGTTTCTGTTGTAGCATAAGGCAGCCCTGTCTTTAGATCACAATACCTACAACATGAACTGACAATTCATTAAAAAGTACAGTTGAAGGCCAACAATTGCAATGATTTATCCCCATCACGATGAAATTTCAAAGATTACTCGAGCCTGTCGGCCAAGGCTATAAACTCGTTGATTACATCCATTTATTTCAAAATGACATTTAAGAAAAAAAAAAAGAGTTAACGTGATACATATACATACATACATACATACATATATATATATATATATATATATATATAAAAGTAGAGCTCAAAGAAAACAAATAGAAACTTACAAAATATAGAACCTGACGATTTGTTGGAGCCTTAATAATAAATGTCTTTAATTTGAAGAAAAAGGAAGGAGGATGTAGAGCAAAACTAAATATCTTCAATCTGAAGAAGTATGAAAGATAGAAAGTGAGATAGAAACTACAAAGCGTATGTGAGTTTGTGAGTTTTAAAGTGTAAGAGTTTTAATTTATATATTTATCCCCGTTAATTAAAAACTTGTAAGTGGATATGATGAGGGTACTTTAGGTATCTAAAATGTGAAATCCAAATAGGAGAAACCCTTTAAATAGTAGTATAGATAATAATAATGTTAAAAACAAAATAAAATTTTCATTTATTATTGTTGTTATTATTGCTATTTTTACTTAATGTGGTGAATGGGATGTGTAATCTCAAGTTCCCCATAATTATAGGACATAATTTATTGATATTAAAAGTTTTGATATTAGCAGGTTATAAATTATTAATTAGTTTAAAAACTTAAGCAGTTAAGGAATGTTAAATTTAATTATTTAATCTAATATTGTGCCTTCACATATGGGCCTAACTTGCATTTATCAAATGATGCTTAACAAATGATTTTATTTTTATTTATTTAAGTGGGAGATTGAGTGGAAATTGAGTTTTTCTCGAGCCTCTTTATTCTGATAGTGTGATAAATTAACGATTGTCCAAAAAATTTAAACGAGTATGAAGGTAAATTTAATTATTTACTGTTTGTTTAAGAATAATTTATTTAACTTTTTATTAAAAATATTATAGAAAAAAAATTAAAAATTAGCTGATTATTTTTCTGTTGAAAGTAGGGTAGAAGGGAAAAAAAAAAAAAAAAAAAAAAGAAAAAAAGAGCAAAAAGTGCTGAAATGTGTTAAACCCAGCTCTCACTGTTGCCAAACACTTAAGTGAATCGTGGGCCAACTTAAAAACAAAAAACAAAACGCTGGGCATAATTGCACAAGGAGCTTTTCATATTATTTTTTTATAACCAAATGTGGGGGACCATCAACACAACAGCCAATGCAATCTTTCAAATATAAGCTGAATTTTTTTTTTCCAATCGCATTGGTATACACAGTGTACTAAGACTTATAAATAATACCTAAAAAGAAAAAGCTTAAAGTTGATTAAGTTACTATTTCAGCACATCACAAACGCACTCTTAATCTAACAGATCTCACGAGATCCTAGGAATCATTGCACCTACTCTTAGAGTACGTGTATTGTTAACAGGAGTAGTGCCAAGGGTAGTTCAAAGTGATCACATGACTACTTTGAATTTTTCTTTTTAATATACCCTAAGAAAATTGAACTTTAAATTAATATGGGTCACTGACCACCCTAAAAAAAAAAACTTAACTATCAAAAAAAACTTGAATACCTTAAATAACAATTTGAGCCCATTAAAAATTAAATTTGACATCTTCAAAAAAATTGCAAGAAATATTATTTTCACAATATTTTCATAATACTTTCATAACAAATCTTAAGTAGTGAATTGTTACTAATGGACAAAAAAATAATTTCAGTAATATGTTCAAATTAGAACTTATAAAAAATTACCACCTAGGCTTTGTTGTGTAAGTGTCCTTCAAATATTGTAGATGTAGCACTTCTTAAAAATTATCCAAATAGACAAATTAACTAAAAATTTTATAGCCCAAATTAAACACTTCATTGTGATTTTTTAAATTGTGTTTTCAAATGGAATATTTTAAAATCGCTATTTTTTTATTAAAAGAATGCACACTTTTCAAATAGCTAGTCTATTAGTGCTTGTTTTAGTTTTTAACTGAATTTTTTGGATTTATGTGATACATTTTTTCGAAAAGATAATGCAATTTGTTTATATTGTTACTTATTTAGGCAATATATCGAATGAAAGATCAATAATTTAATGATTGCTTAATTGTGTACATTGAAAAAGATGTGACTAATAACATTGATAGTGAAACTATCATATCATACAACAATTTCAAAATATGAAAACTTGTGAAGAAAATTATAAAACATTATGTATTTACATATTTTTTTGTGATGTTAATATATTCAAGTCTTTTTTTTTTTTAAATTACCACCTTGAAAAAAATTCCAATAGCCACCACTGATTGTTAAATAGTATACTCAACCATAGACAAAGTTTAGCTAGAAAATAAAATGATTTTCCACTATTTATACAACAACATACTCAATCAAAGACAAAGTTTAGCTACAAAATTGTTTGTAACCTAAGGCTACAACCTTATTCAATATCTTTTTATTGGAGATGAATTTTGACAAATCCACCATTAGATTAAATTTTCATCTTTTATCCTCCATGCTTGCAAAATTTCTTGAAAATTAAAGATTAATAGCTATGTCATTAAGAAATTGTTTAAATTGCAAGTGTTTGTAATTTAAAATTATACATAAAATATAATTTTATAGATCATATAGTAAATAATATCCGATTGGCACAAAACTTGATATGTGTATTAAGAGCATATATAATATGCAATTCAATGGTTAGATTTTTAAAATATCTAGCAATGTTAATAATATTGAGTAAGATTGTAGCATTAAGAAGTGATCAACGCATACACTTACACACTATACTCAAACTGTCTCTTACATTACTCTATTTCTTAAGGAGATAAACTGACTTAAGCATTGAAGGCTCCCCTGGGACCCTAGGTGCCCTCTTACATTGTTTCTTTGAAACAGGTACTGACAATTGCCCATACTAGTGACGAGGAGCATACTGACGAGCTGTAGTTTTCTGCTTCATCAGTTTGGCTCCATTTGTGAGAAACGACTAAGTTGCAATTCTCTTAGGCAAGTCATCGTATCTCTACCAACACAGTTCCTCGAGATACATGGACACTTCCACTTTATCACCTCCTACGAACCCAACCGTGATGACTGAGCAGATCCAAATTCGGAAAGCCAACGTCCAAGAGTTAATGAAGCAAAATGCAGAATTCAAGCAACAAGGAAGTCTCGAGAACCGAGAACGTCCTAAGAACAACAACAGTTCTCTGGTACGATGTAATTGGAACAATGATGAAGACCACAGTCCAAGCAACAGTAAAGCCACCTCTAAGCAAACCGGGCAAACCACACCCGATAAAGATCAGGTGATGGAAGCCATGAGAAAGAGTTGGATGAGGTCAAAAGTGCCATGAAAGGGAAAAATTCCGTAAACCTTGATGGCATGCTCAAGAGGACAAACTCGTCTTTCACTGACCAAGTACTCGAGTGTCCTCTTCCCCCCAAGTTTAAACTTCCACAATTGGAGGTCTATGGCGGCACGAAAGATCCTCTTGATCACATTGGTGCATTCAAGAAAATCCTAAACCTTTAGCAAACACCAGACGAGGTGATATTCCCAACTACCCTCAAGGGGGCTGCAAGAGAATGGTTCAACAAGCTACCAGCGAGCTCAATTGAACTTTGAGCAGTTAAGCAACTCCTTTGTTCGTCACTTCATTGGAGACCAGCAACACAAAAGGCTCACTTCATACTTGCTGACCACAAAGCAGCAAGAGGGACAAACCCTAAGTGAGTATGTGAAACACTTTAACAAAGCAGTATTAGAGATTGACAAAGGCGATGACCAAGCTATAATGACGACCTTCTAGGTAGGGCTGGTCAATCCAGATCTTGTCTTCTCTCTAGGAAAGACCACGCCAACGTCAATGACAGACCTACTATTCAAAGCCCAAAAGTATGTAAGTGGGGAAGATGCCTTGGCCACCAAGAGCCTAACAAGAAAACGAAAGGAGGACGAGAAGATTGATTTGCAGAACAGAAACAGGGACCGTAAACTCAATCCTTCAAACAGTTGAGCTGGCAAGACTAGTCTAGAGACGGTAAAGAAGAGATTGAACTTTACTCCACTACTGATGTCTGTTGATAAGATTCTTATACAGATTGTGGATGACCCAACCTTGAAGTGGCCAAAGCCCTTAAGCTCAAGGCCAAAGGGAAAAAAATCTCAAAAGTACTACCAATTCCATGAAAGTAATGGTCATTCCACTGATGAATGTCGTGAATTGAAGGACCAAATTATTAGGACATATATGATTCATGTTAGGAACATATGTCATTTAAATTTGGCTAATCCTTTGACAAAATGCACTTTACTTGTAATTTGGTAGATTTGGGATGTGTTTAATACTTCAAGGAACAAGAGTTCAAGTCCAAGTATTGCAACCATGCAAATTTGTCCAAGAAACAAGTAAAGAAGTGCTGAATTTTAAAGCTCGACAGATAGCATCTATTGAGGTTTAAAAGGCTACTTTAGCCCGATGCTTGACAGCTGCTCGATAGATACCCTATCTATCGAGATTTATGAAAATCAGTTTTTCAGATTTGATTTTACTCCAAGCCGTGTGTACATGTTTAGGCTTTCTTTTCTCACAACCCTAAACATATATAAGGATTTTAAGGGCCATCAAAGGTTGCACCGTTGCACTAGTTCATCTTTATTTTGAAGAAGCTACTGTGTTTGTACGCCGTTGGGTTTTGTGACCAAGGAGCTTCATGATCTTCATCGTGTTGATGAACTGAAAAACTTTGCAGCCAACATTTTTCTCAAGTTGGTAATTAATTTGTGTACTGAGATCTGCACATCTATTGGTTAGTCACGTACTAAGAGCTGTGCATTGAAAATGAAATATTATCATTACAAAATAAGTCCAATTGTGTATTAAGGTAAGGATTCAATTGTAGGTTGGTATAAAGTACTGAGATTCCTTGACTTGTAACCACTTGTTATGATAATAGTGGATTCTCGGGAGTGGTGACCTTAAAATCACCCGGTGGGGCTTTTGCCTTGAAGGTTTTCCTCATTCATAAACAAATTACTGTGTCAACTTTATTTTCCGCTGCATATTAACTTAGTTGGTGATTTATTTATGCTACCACACATTTTTCATGTTAATTGGATAAATTAAGTAACTTGGCTAATTAATAAATTAATTTATCACAAGTGTCTTTTAGGAGATGTTTTTCACACACAACATGCAATATTCTTTGCTACTTTCGATACATGTGCAGGTACAATGTGATTTGGCTATCATAAGGAATACATGTGTTAATTTATGCTCACTAAACTATCTTAACTTGTTTTTGAAATATAAAATTGGTTAGACTTGTTTAGTGTGTGTGTTTTGGATCTATATGCTTGACATTTTTCTTTTTAAGAGATTAAAATGTTGTTTTGATCCTTGGTTGAGTAGCATGTTTGATTATATTAATGTCTGAGTTTTTCTCTTCTTTGAAAAACTATCTTAAGCAATCTCGACAGCTTCTCAATACCTCTCGACAGCTAGGCTATCTATCGAGCTCTTGATCTTCCTTTCTCGACAGCTGCTATCGCAATTTAGATCCATTGAAGTTTTTGAGAATTGGTCTCGATAACTTCTCGATCCATTGAGAAAGTTTCTGTGTCCTCGATAGCTTCTCAACAGCTGCTCGATCCATCGAGGTTCTTTTGTTGTGGACACCTCTTGATAGCCCTTTGATAGCTCTTTCTGTCACATTTTAATTCTCAACACCTCTCAATCCATTGAGCTGCGTATGTTTCTATATATAGGGTCAGCGAGATATTTCTTCACTTTTCCTCGATCTCTCTCGACAGAAAAGTGTCTCTCCCTCTCCCAAACACCTTAAACTCAACCTCTTCATCTTCCCCACTCAATCTTTAGTCTCTTCCTTGCATTTTTCACTAGTATGATCTCTTTTCCATTTCTTTATCATACATTTCAAGAATTTTGACCTAACTTTTGGGGTTTTTCAAAATTGATGAGGTTTTTGCCAAATTTTTGGGATGGGTTTTTGTTAAAATGATTTTAAATCATCATGCATATCATCACAATTGCATTTTAACAATCTTTCATGCATTATAGATGTGTGTTTATTTTGTTGCAAGCTTGTGTGTTGGTAAGTTTGGATTGGGCTGAGCCCATGATGCCCTTATTGTTGCATGTCACATGCTCATGAATTTTTCATGCGTACGTACCTTCTATTTTCTATCATATTGATATTAAATTGTTCGGTGCTTTTTAGCTTGTATCCCTCTCTCTCTCTCTCGTTTTTTTTCTCTCTCTCTCTCTCTCTCTGCATCAAGGCACTTAAGCATAAATCCACTCCGTCCCAGAATCCTCTTCATTTCGGGACATCTTCCTCTGATTCTACCCCTTCTCATCTTCGGTTCTATGATGAGAAAGCCCGTAAGGACTTCTCGGAGAACTTTTCTCGATGAGGCATATATTTGGAATGCCAAGTTATCTTATTGGATTTTTTGATACTGACCTTCCTACTGTCAACCACAGTAAGGGTTAGGAGTCACCGTGTGACGTCCTTATCACTTGTCCTTCCATGATCATTTAAGAGTTTTACTCCAACATGCACGGATTTGATTATTCAATAGCTCTTTTTTTCACTCGCGTTCTAGGTACGGGCATAGTGGTCCCTCCGGATATTGTATCTGAGGTGCTCCACATCTCGAGGGTAGTACATCCTGACTACCTTGGTTGTGAGACTCCTCTGTCTCTATTCTGTGAGACTCCTTCTTCTTGGGATGATCGTCAGAACACTCGTTGCTCGGCCTTTGCTAAAGGTCCGAGGTTTCTTAACATGGTGATGACATTCGTTTTCCATCCTCTGTCTCACTAAAACTCTATCACAAAGTCTCGTGTTTGATTTTTGTTATCCCTCTTAGAGCACCTCACTATAGAATTTCTTCTCACTTTATCCTTTCCCTTATAGATGTCTATAGGGATACGGCAACCCGTGATAATTTTATCTTTCCTTCAGCTATCACAAGGATCCTTCACCATTTTTCTGTCTCATTTTCCTTGTTAGATCCTTTCTCTGTCATGTGTGCCATTGATGCGGCTACTGTTAGACGGAGTGAGGCCCAGTTTTGACCAAAGCATACACGGATTGAGACGGCGACCCCTTTAGCTTCTTCAGCTCCATCCACATTCGCTCCTTTTTCTTCCGCGAATGGTGTGACACTCGAGGCGATTACAGCGCAGCTTCAGCGCATGGATGCTCACCTTGACACTCTCAGCGATGAGTTGTGTCAGGTATATACCCGTGTTGGTCGTGTTGCACAACGACAAGCTCACCTTGATGGCTTCATAGAGTCTCCCAATCCTTCTCTAGAGACTTCTGAGGATGAGGACGACGATGGTGGCTCTAATGGCGATGGTGATGAGGATGATGGTGCTAGCTCTTCCAATGATGATGAGATGACTGCTTGAGTTACTTGCCCTTTATCACTCGTGAAAAAAAGGAGGGGTAGTTTTGGATATGAAAATAGTCATGTACTTAGGGTGAGAGTTAGTATAGGAGATTTTTGTTAGGGGGAGTGTCTATACTTTTTGAGGGATGTAGTGAGGACTTATGTATCTTTTATCTTCTTTATCATTTAGATACTTTGTTCTTGTATCTTTGGTCTTGTGACCACTTTGTGATAGAAAACCTTGTACTCATTACTGATATATATATATATATAATATATATATATATATTAGGGTTGTTAATACATTTTCACCTATCTCTTCATGTGCTGTTTCTTTCTTACTTTATGCACATGCTCCTTATTACTTATATGCAATCTTTTATTTTTGTTTCACACTAAGATGCCGTGATGAGTTTTATTTAAAGTGTTTCAAAAATACAGGTTCTTGCCATGAAACTCTCTTCTTGCAAAGTTTTTCAAGAGTTTGTGTTAGGATAGATTTTTATTGTATTCAACAAGTGAGTATAAGTTAAGTGATTTATGACTTCTCTCATATGTTCATTTGTTTGTTGTGGTTTTGTCACAGATTGCCAAAAGGGAGATTGTTAGGATATATGTGATTCATGTTAGGAACATGTGTCATTTAAAATTGGCTAATCCTCTGACCAAGCGCTCTTTACTTGTAATTGGGTAGATATAGGATGTGTTTAATACTTCAAGGAATAAGGGTTCAAGTCCAAGTATTGAAGCCATACAAATCTGTCCAAGAAACAAGTGAAGAAGTGCTGGATTTTAAAGCTCGACAGCTAGTTCGACAGATAGCATCTATTGAGGTTTAAAAGGCTGCTTTAGCCCAATGCTCGACAGCTATTCGATAGATACCCTATCTATTGAGATTTATGAAAATCATTTTTTCAGATCTGATTTCACTCCAATCCATGTGTACATGTTTAGGTTTTCTTTTCTCACAACATATATAAGGATTATTTTAAGGGCTATCAAAGGTTACACAGTTGCATAGTTGCCCAAGTGTAGAGAAAAGTTTTGTTCATGCAAATTGTGACCGGAGACAGAATTTGCCCTAGTTCATCTTTCTCTTGAAGAAGTTACTGCGTTTGTATGCTGTTGGATTTTGTGACCAAGGAGTTTTGTGATCTTCATTGTGTTGATGAACTGAAGAACTTTGCAGCTAATATCTTTCTCAAGTTGGTGATTAAGTTGCGTTCTGGGATCCGCGCATCTATTGGTTAGTCACGTACTTGGAGCAGTGCGTTGAAAATGAGAGATTGTCATTATAAAACAAGTCCAATTTTGTATTGGAGTAAGGGTTCAACTGTAGGTTGGTATAAGGTATTGAGATTCCTTTACTTATAACCATTTGTTGTGATAATAGTGGATTCTTGGGAGTGGTGACCTTAAAATCACCTTGTCAACTTTATTTTTTGCTGCATATTAACTTAATTGGTGATTTGTTTGTGCTACCATGCGTTTTGCATGTTAATTGGATTAATTAAGTAACTTGGCTAATTAATAAATTAATTTATCACAAGGGGTTAATACATTCTTGGCCTATCAAAAATTAAGGAACTCATCCAAAGAGGCAAACTCCAAAAGTCCATCAAAAAGGATTATTAGTCCAAACCAAAGATAGACAATGTGTCTAGTGATGACCGAGAGGAAGAAGAACGGGATCGTCCATAACCAACGGCAGGGTAAATCCAAATGATTACTAGAGGACCATTTACTGGAGTTTCATATAGGTCCCTGAAGAAAGCTTATCAAAGACAAGTCAACAGCGTCCACGTAACTCGGCCAGTGACGAAGTGTCGTTGGATAGACGACATCACCTTCTTTGAAAGAGATGCAAGAAGAATCAGGCAGCCACACAACGATCCTCTTGTCATCATGTCAGCCATCGAGGGATTCAATACAAAAAGGGTATTGGTGGATAATGACAGCTCTGCTAATATCATGTATATGACAGCCAACCAACAGATGAAGCTGGATCCAAAATAACTTCAGCCGTTTTGAGTCTCCTCTAGTAAGCTTTGGTGGAGGTCGAGTCTACCCAAAGGGCGTCATCTGCTTATCCATCATAGCAATCAATTATCCAACACAAGTAACAAAGTAAGTAGATTTTTTGGTGGTCGACTGTCCTTCCACTTACAATGTCATCCTGGGACAACCAACTCTCAATCTTCTAAAAGTAGCAATCTCTACCCATTGCCTCAAAGTGAAATTCCCAACTCCCCATGGGGTTGGAGAAATTAGTGGAGATCAACTCCTAGCCAGAAAATGTTATCATGCTGTGTTGGCTTCCAATGAAAACCATGCTTAGATGGTAGAAGAAGAATCAAAGACAACCATCGAAGAATCTAAACTGGTTGAAGGTGACTCATCAAAGGTCACAAAGATCAGTGGAGAGCTCCAGTCTCCTTTGAAAGAAGAAATCATAAACTTCTTAAAGGGAAATTTAGACGTCTTTGCCTAGAGCTATGAAGACATGCATGGTATTGACAGACAAGTAATTAAACACCGCTTGAATGTCGACCCCACCAAGAGGCCTATTCAGCAAGGACAACGAGTATTTGTCCCAGAGCAAAACAAAGCAGTAATGGAGGGAGTAGACAAACTCCTCACAGCAGGTCTTGTCCATGAAGTCTACTATCCAGAATGTCTTGCAAACATCATCATGGTTGAAAAATCCAATGGAACATGAAGGATGTGTATGAGTTTCACAAACATGAACAGTGCATGTCCCTCTCCCCAGAATTGATCAGCTCATCGATTCCACAACAGGACATGAACTACTGATGTTTATGAATGCCTTTTTAGGTTATAATTAGATACTCATGAGTAAGGAAGACCAGGAGAAGACCTCATTTGTAACTAGTCAAGGTCTGTACTGTCACGAAAGTCACGCCCTTCGGTCTGAAGAATGTAGGAACTACATACTAGAGGCTGGTAAATCATATGTTCAACAAGTAGATAGACAGTAACGCAGAAGTCTATGTGGACAACATGCTCGTAAAGAGTAGGGAGGCAAATTCCAATCTTGACGACCTCCAAGAGACCTTCAATACTTTGAGGAGCTATCAAATGAAGCTAAACCTAGCCAAATGTGTATTTGGAGTCTCTTTGGGAAAGTTCGTCGGTTTCATAATCTCTCAACGTGGGATTGAAGTAAGCCCAGAGAAGGCCATAATTGGACATGGCTTCACCAAGAACAGAAAAGGAGGTACAAAGACTGATAGGACGAATTACGGCTCTGAAAAAGTTCATCTCTAAAGCTGCAGATAAGTGTCTGCCCTTCTTTAAAACCCTTAAGTAGGTCTTCCAGTGGATGGATGAGTGTGAAGCAGCCTTTCAAAACCTTGAGGAGTACTTAGCCAAGCCTCAACTCCTAAGCCCGTTAATATAAGGAGAAGATCTGTTCTTGTACCTAGCTGTATCCCAGGCAACATTCATTTCAGCCTTGATTCGTGAAGAGAACAAGATCCAATGGTCAGTTTACTACATAAGTCAAGCTTTTCAAGGCGCTGAGATGAAGTACCCAAGGATGGAGAAATTGGCATTTGCTTTGGTCGTCGCTTCGAGGAAGCTTCGTCCATACTTTCAAGCTCATGTCGTCATTGTAATAACAACCAGCCCGTTAAAAAGTCTATGAGCAAGCCCAATGCAGCACACATGGTTTAATGGACAATCGAGCTCAGTCAATATGACATTGAGTACAAGCCAAGAATAGCAATCAAAGCTCAAGCTTTGACAGATTTCATTGCAGAATTCACGCTTCTAAAACCAGACCTTAAGTAAGAATACTGGATAGCATATGCAAATGGTTCATCTATTGCAGGCCTTGGTGGAGCTGGTGTAGTTATCATCTCACCAGAGAAGGACATCCCTTAAATATGAAGTGCAGTTAAAATTCCCAGCTACCAACAATGAAGCAGAGTATAAGGCCGTTTTCACCAGCTCGAGAATAGCCAAAGCTCTGGGGGCAAATAACTTAAAATTGAAAACCGACTCTAAGCTTTTTGTTGGACAGATGACCAACGAGTACGAGGTGAAAGAGAAAAGAATGCAAAAGTATTTAAGACTAACTCAACACTTGGTTGATTACTTTGATGATGTCAGGTTTGAACAGATCCTAAGGGAAAGCAACCCCAAAGTTGACAAAGCTGGCTAAAATGGCTTTATCTAGTGATATCACAGACCAGCAAGGAGTACAATTGGATATACAGACAACCTCAAGCATGGAAGGACTGCAGACCTTTCCAATTCAAGAAAGATTGGTGTTTGCTATGAGAGACCATGCCCTCGGCCCGTTTTATAGGTGTGTTGGGCCAAACCCACATGAATGGGTGGAGTCGTATTATTGCCTCTCAAAATGGACGTTCAACTAGTTATATTTTTCTCTTTAGATTAAGGGTTTTACAATGGAGTTGCTACTTATTTAATTATTGGAATAAATAAGAAAACCAAAATTGAAAAATTACTCATTTTATTAATTTGAAATTGAATTTACATTAATCATAGGAAATTACATGGCTTTGGTCCTAGGTACAATCTAAGATAAAGTGCATGGTTTTGTTTCCTAATTACAATCTAGAAATTGAAAAATTACATGGATAAGCATTGGATCTACTAACCCTTGATCTAAGCTCGGAGGTTATGTTACAAGGTGGGAAGGTGTTAGGCGCCCACCTTTCCCGGTGAAACCGGTCTTCTAGACTATGGTGGCCAACATTCATATCACATCATCCAATATGTTATCAATCAATTTGCATGTTGAATTTAATGTGTGTGCATATGATAAATCCTAATTCAATTTATTAAGCATTGCATTTAGATTTGAAAAATAAATTTTAGTGAATGTGTGTGGATGGTGATATCCTAGATTCAAGGATTTGAAAGAATTATTAAAAAAAACCATGTTTTTCATATTTTTGATGTGGATTTAAGATTAAAACTAGTTTTATGCATGACCATGTGATGAAGAACCAAGAACATGTGAATGTGTGTGGATGGTGATATCCTAGATTCAAGGATTTGAAGGAATTATTAAAAAAAAACATGTTTTTCATATTTTTGATGTGAATTTAAGATTAAAACTAGTTTTATGCATGAACATGTGATGAAAAACCAATAAAATGTGAAGAACACATAAGAATATTCAAACATATTTAAGAGAATTTGAAAAAATTACAATCACGTTTTAATCCTAAATTCTCATCATGCCAACACAAAAAACACGTTAGGGAAATGGATTATACCTTCATGCAAGATTCATACGGGGGAGAAGGAGACTCTTGGTAGAGGTCCTAAGGGTAGAGGAAAAGATGAGTTAGGAGAGGAAGTGTGAGTCTCACTCAATACCTTGAGTTTCAGGAAGACCAAGATATGACAACACTATTTAACTTCCTAGAACTCAAGAGAGGAGAAGAGAGGGGGTTTTTTGTGTGTCTTGGAATGAAGGAGGAGGGGGATTTATATAGTAGTGATGAAGAAAATATGAATGAAATGTCATTTAATGAGGGTTTACAAAGAATCATGAACCTAGACCTTATTTTAGCCGTTGGGTAAATTGGGGGCATTAAATGTAAAGATTGGTGGGAGTGAGGAGCAAGCAAAATTCGGTTTTCCCGTAGCTACTGTAACAGCCTGTGGAGCTAACTTCAAAAAATCACATCTTATTCAATTCTGATAAGAATTGTCTCATTCTTATGTTCAAATTGAAGCCCTAGATGTTTAGTTTCTAGGAAAATTAACCTCATTCACAGATTCCAAATATTCTAAGAGATATCAACGAAATGGTGAGCAGAGGTCATTTGTTAGACAACAATTTCAGCACAATTAGCATTAATAGGTCCCAAATTAGTTTCCAATTAACATTAATAGGCTCCAATCACTCCCATTTCATACTTAATTAGTTCTAAATTCACCCTAATTAAAAGATAATTGCACAAATTACTCATTGAATAATTAATATTTAACTATCTAGTTAATTAGGTGTGTGCAACCTTACCACAAAATGTAGTCCTAACCAATCAAATTATGACACATCATTGATCTCAAATTGATTATACTTATAACCAACTGAAATCAATTGTCTATAATCACATAAAGTCGGACTTAATTTGTGATAGTTCATCTTAGCCATTAAAACTTGATTTGATGATAACTTTAAATCTGGTGGTCCGATCAGGGCTTATGACCAATTGATTAAATGAGATTAAGGATCTAATGACTAAAATTAAGATGCATATTTCCAAGTCAAAGTTACCCTTTTACCCTCCAGGTGAGGTTAAATGCAAGTTGCAAAATGAGGTGTCAACAGAATGCCCCTCATTGACACAGCTTGAAGAGCGAATGTTAATGTATGAAAAAGACACCTAACTTTGCAATCTGTATTTAACTGTGGTGAATGTATGATGCATGCAAATAAGAATGTAGACGGTTATGTTATGGATCAAAATGTGGACCGAATCTTAAAGAAGATTGCCTACGTACCTCTTGGTGAGAGGATCAGGTCCAAACATAGTTCATACATGTAGTTTTTTTTTTTTTTTGGAAAAAAATGGGTACAAGACATGCTTACTAGTGGTCACAACAAAATGAGGATTTTAGCCATGGATTTGAAATTTGGACGTGCTTCCCAGAGGTCCGATGGTTTGAATTTGGACGTGCTTCCTAGAGGTCTGATGGATTTGAAGTTTGGACGTGCTTCTTAGAGGTCCAATGGAAAAGTCGATCCTATGGGTTTTAGGAGAACTATGGTCGATCCCTTAAACGTAGGAGAACTACTGTCAATCCCACATTGTATAGGAGAACTAAGGTCGATCTTATGAGTTTTGGGAGAACTAAGGTCGATCCCTTGAAGGTAGGAGAGCTACTATCGATCCTACATGGTATAGGTCATGCTATTATCTAGCTATATGAGGGTGCTTTATCTGAGATAACTTGTGTTGAATGAGATAAAGGATCCTTCACTTTGATTCCTGCAAAAAAGCAAGTTTCAATCAGCAATGGAGTCATTCATTACAAGAAATTGGATGCACTAAGCCAATGCCCCTAGTTTGGGGCATATTCCATGCTTGGATGAATATTGAGGGTGGACAATTGACTTGATGTTGCACCACTGGAAAATATGGAAGAGGATCATAGCTTTCTATTCCTGAAGAAGAATTTAATGAAGATTTTTTTTTTTGGACTGTTGAATTTTTTTGAAAGAATTGAAATTCTTGATTGATGAATTTTTTTTTGAAAGCAACCTAAGAAGTACAAGCCCAATGCCCTTAGTCCCAAGGCTTTTTTTTTTTTTGTTGAAAATTCCCTTTTTTTTCTTTTTGAAAGATTTAGAAAGAATTGAATTTTTTTTTTTTTGAGAATTTTTTCTTTTGTCTTTTTTTTTTTTTTTTTTTTTTTGAAATATATAGGTTTGTTCATTATCAAAAAGTAAGGAAGATGGAGTAAAAGTGATGAAGATTTACTCATGATGATAACTTTGGCTAGAAGTTGATGCGGATTGCTGGATAAGTCCTTGCTTAATTCCTGCAAAAGGATAATTTCAATTAGCAATGGGTTTATTCACTAAAATGAATTGAAAGTACTTACCCTAGTTTGGGGAATATTCCATGTTTAGATTGAAGCTGAATTCATTTGATGTTGTGACCATTGGGGAACATGAAAGAAGATCATGGTCCACCATCCTTGGTTCATGCAAAAAGGCTTCATTCTCTAGCTTGTTAGAAACCAATTATCGTGAAAACAGTTTTTGCCAATGTCCTTAGTGTGGACATGCTTGCAAACAAATGGATTAATGCCTTAAATGAAAACATACTTCCATGCAAGAAGAACATATTTGCACACAATATAAATAGGCCAATGCTTCAATTTAAACATGCTCAATGCAAACAAATGGGCTTAACGTAGCATGCACCCAAACAATTGTTTTGACTCTCTTCTCTCATAGAGGATCAGGTTAAGATGTATCTCAAGAGAACTAGATTTTGAAAAAGAATATTTTTTTTTTTTTTGGTGGAAATGAGATTTCTCTTTCTTTCTTTCCTCCTTTCTTTTTAATTTTTTGTTTTTTTTATTTATGAACAAGAGGTGATACTTTAAACAACCATTTTGGCAAATCAAAGTGTTTAAGAATCAAACAAATCTCTTTGATTAGGAAGGATCAAGATCATTAAACTCATGTAATCAAATTTGATTCATCCTTTTGAACATTGTCAAATTAAGTCTCATAAGGCAATCAAGAAATGAAGTGTGATAATATTTAGGAGTCACATTATTGGGTACAAACAAGGAGAGTGCTCCAAGTTTGAAAGTCCTTTTGAGCCATTTGGAGATTTGAGAATTTGAGAAGTTTTGTCCTTTAACATATCATCCAGTGGGGTTTGACAATTTTAAGCATTTTTCCTTTTTAGTTCAAGAGAAAAAATATTATTAGAGTTTAAGATGCGCCTACAATTAGCAAGACTCAAGGAGGTCTTATTCATGGGTTGTAATGTAGGTCGGGTTTAGGTTATGAAATGAATGATATAAAAAAGGCTCAAAATTCCCTATGATGTTCCCCCAAGTATGCATTACTCAAAATCAAGTATTGGAGGACTAGTCTTCATTGGTCACTTGTATCAACATTTGTTTTTATGCTCATTCATCTTGAATCATACCTCTAGACTTTCATCTTGTAAAATTCTTATCTTTTTAGGTTGCATCCTCAAGTTTCCAACTTGGTAGGATTTTCCAATTTTTTCCTTTTCTTCTTCTTCTTCTTCTTTTCTTTGACCCTAACTTTTGCCTAGACCACCGACAGGAGAAACTCCATTCAGGCTAGTCTTTGGTACTAAAACTATGATTCAATTGAAGTTGGACTGTCAAGTCTAAGACGAACTCATTATGACGAGGCTCTCAACACTAAAGCTAAACCTGGACTGCCAACCTAAAGTCAAAGACGAGGCAGCTCAAAGAATGGCTCGATACCAACAAAAGATGTTGAAGTATCAGATAAGCAGAAATTTCATTAATGCATTCCTTTTGAGCATTTCTTTTTAGTCAAGATTATTTCCCCTGCAATTCCCTTATTAAGGTGAATGAAATAAAAGAACTTCCAAGCTATTCAAATACTTGATTGCTCAAAAGTAATATAAGCTCCAAGGATAGCACAAAGCTTCAGTAGCAAGTCTATGATACAAATTCTACTGACGAGCACGAGCTCAAGTAGTCAATCTACATAAAATCGTCGATACAGATTCTATAGACGAGCATAAGCTCAAGTAGTCAATCTACATCGGACCAACAATAGAGACTCTACTAAGGAGCATAAGCTTAGGCAATCAATCTACATCAAAACAAATTCCACTATGAAATAAACTCTACTGCCAAGATCAACTCTGAGATACAAACCCTATTTTGAAAGAGCAAATCTTCAGTAGCCAGTTTAAATCAACGCAGTTATACAAACTCTACTGTCAAATCTTTAGTAGTCAGTTTACATCATCTCAAAACTGAAATCTTCACTAATGAGCATAAGTTTACGCAGCTGGCTCACAATATCTTTACTAAGCTTCAATAACATGTTTTCATCACAATTGATAGTACAAACCCAATTGGTATGCCAAACCTCACGAACAAGCTTGAACTATCTCTTTTATTGACAAGCTTAAAGCTCAATATACATCATTCCAACTCTGTTAGTGAGCTTGAAGATTGTTGACCTACATTCTCTCTATAAAGCTCTGACAACTTATTTGTAGCATAACAATGTTGCAAACTCTATTGATCACATGACAAATTTCAAAGCTGTAAAATTCCTAATGGAATGATACCAAGGTTCAAACAGTAAGCTTTAATGCAGACAGTAGAGTGAAAATAATGACAACAAACAAAGCCCGAAATTTTAAAAGGCCTTAAACAAAAAGGCAACCATTGTTTTTAAACAAGATAAGCCTTAGGGTAGTCATTGTTTTAAGCAAAATAAGCCTCAAAACATGAAGGCAATCATTGCTTGGAAATAAAAGCCTTAAAACAGGAGGCACCTATTGTTCATGACTTTGGAATAATGGAGATATATATTAAAAAAAAAAAAACTAAGCTTGCTCTGAAGAATGATCTGTAGGTGCAATGACGGTCTGTCTATCAACATCATCGGTAGCCTCACCTCCTTTAGCAACAGTGAACTCTATCCCAACAGCAGCAGTTTCAGCTCCAACTTTGGTTTCAATATCAGCAAGAACAGAAGCAACCTCTTCAATAGCTCGTCTCTCCTTCTCCTGGGCTTCATTAGTAGTCATTTCTGTGTCAACGGCTTCAAAATCCAAAGCTGAGAGGTCAGTGGCTTCGCCCTGGTGCTTCAACATCCACCTGCGGAGAAGTTCAAAGCCCTTGAAGTACTAGGTGAATAGAAGGTTGGAGTAATGCTCAAACTCTTGGAACTGAGCAATCACCCCGTCTTTGGCCATAACATTCCAAATGAGAGCAACTTGGAGTTCATCATCCTTCTAAGCAATGAGCTTCTTCTCAACCTTTAAGGCCTTCTTGAGCTCATCCACCTTCTCCTTGGATTTCACGACCTCGTCCATAGCTTCCACTAATTCCTTCCTCGGATGTGAGCTTTTAGCCTCAGCGGACTCGGCCTTAGGGACTCGGCCTTAGATTGAATGACGACCACTTTTTCCTCAATACTCAGATAGTCAGTTGTTAGTCAAATGGACTCACCAAGAACCTGGAAGATAAAGACATGGATGAATCTTACACCTCTATGGAATGAAGTCCAAGAAAGCGCCAAAGGAACAATAAATAAATAACATACTCGCACCAACTTGTGGATATGGCGACTAATAAGCTCATGAGAAGGTACAACAGAATGGCCCCTTAGCTCCTCGTTAATGATGACATTGTGGGCTTGGCCAACGACGGTAGCTAGGTCCTCCCAAACACTCTTCCCAACCTCACCTTTCCCTTTAGAACGAGTAACGGGAGGGGCGACAGTCGACGAAGGAAGCGCAGCCACCACCTCTAGAGAAGGAGTTAGGGAAACAGAAGCCTGGAACAAGGCCAAAGGGGTAGGCCCTTCAAACTTTCCTTCGCCAAATTTTCACCTCTTTACATCAGGGGCTAGCAAAGACAGAGGCTCACTCTTCATGCTCCTTAGATGAGCATACTTATTCTTGCTTTGCCTAGTCACCATCTCTACAAAATATAGACACTCATCATTATCAAGAAACTTTCTCGTCATAAGAAGTGTGTAATCATCGATGTAAGGAGAATTTCTCGTCATTAAAAAGTAAAAAGAGCATACTCCTTTTTTCAAGAGCAATCTTCTCCAGCACCAATTCAGAAGGTTTGGGTCCAAGACAACACTCATATAACTGATGAGCATCTACAAGACCCTTAAAATCCTCAGGCAAGAGAGTAATAGCAAACTTCACAGTAGCTTCAACGCGTCCTTGGTATTGCTCCTCCAACACAGGTCACTCAACAACTGCAAAACAAATAAGAAAGAAGGTTAGAGAATAAAAAACGAGCAAAATGAAAAGACAATAGAGACGGGAAGAGAAAAAGAGCATACCAAGAATGGATATTTCTTATCTTCACAATAACCTTGGGACCTCACCCCAAAGGTCATTACTCAACGTCTCAAATTCTCCAAACACAAAAAAGTAACGTGATTTCCAATCACGAAAGGAAATAGGAAACTCATGGACTATCTTGGTCTACTTATCCCAAGGAGAGAGTTCGAAGTACCCGTAGTGGGTAGAAGGCTTCAACCTATATAAAAACAAGAATTCATTCAGGGTAATCATCTCACCGTCATGAACTATGAACCATATGTTCATGCAACTAACGACCGTCCTCTAGGCATTAGGAACAAGCTGCCTAGGAGTGATATTAAGATTGGATAGAAGGTGGTGTATGAAAGGGTGAATAGGAAACCTTAGTCCACAAGAGAAAGCAGCCTCATAGAAGCTCACCTCCCCGTGAGTAAAGCTACATGCTTTCTCACTAGTATAAGGCAATCTAGAGACGGCTTCATCAAGAATTTGGAATCTCCCCCTAATGGATTCCAAATCCTTGTCATCTAAGAAACATTCCTTAGAAAAAGCATAGAATGGAGTCACAAGCGAGGATGAAGAAGTTGAAGAAAGAGTCGAGGACTTGAGAAGTTTAGAAGAAACTAAAGGTTTCAAAGAAGAGAATGGCTTTGCCAGAGTAATTTCAAATATGGAATCACCGCTAGAAGAGGAACTAGACTCGGACTCACCAACCCTAGCCTCAATTTCTCTATTACCCATCTCTACGCAATTAGAGATCAAGGAGTGTCGAATCAAGGGGTAAAAATCAAGAAGCACATGCCTAAAAGTAGCATAATCACGGGGAAAAAATAACCCAACTCAAGGGCATTTTCCACCAGACTTCTCAAGAAAAACTCCTAATCTAGTAAAGAAGAAGGAAATAGAAGGAAACAGAAGGACACTCACATCGAACCAAAGACAAATCAACCATAAATGGAGTTCTAAGAAGGAGAATCTTATCGAGATTTTGAGAAGCAAGGAGTTTTGATACTTCAAACCTTAAATATGAAACCGGCGCAGAGGGAGGAAGGAAGAAGATGAAGAGTTTTTCCTTTCTCTAAAAAGAAAAGCTCAGTTTATAGTGCCAAAAGCTCAAGACGAATAAAAACCCTTACACGCACAACCAAGGCATGAACTACACGTGGCCTGTACTTGACAAAAAATCATGTCTCCATTAATGTGATGGGACAAAAATTTTGAGAAAAGGGAAAGCAATCAAAAAACGCCAGAGTTATTCCTATACTTGTCTCAAAGAAGGAACGACTAAGGAATAAGGGGGCAATTGAAGAGTCACATTTGATCAGCAGACCTTCAATGAATTTGGTCGACTGTAAGATTGCAGACCATTAGTAAAATAGGTCGTCAATAATACTGACAACTGTTACACACATTAATGATCCGGTCTTAAATCCTTTGCTTAACAAGGTTTGAATGTTACAGACTTCAGCAGACAGCCTCAAACAGCTAAGTTAATTGTTGTAAAACCATTACAAGACTTTAAAGAAGGATATAATGGCATTCAATAGGCTATTCAAAGCCTCCAACATCTGGCACAATAAATGGCCCAAGCATTTATTCACAGACGTGCTATATAAGGCCAACAACAACAAGTAAGAAGGGATCAACACATACACTTACACACTATACTCTAAGAGAGGGTTTGGATCCAGATTTTGCGTTTCCACGTTTTGCGTTTTGGTTTTTTTTTTTCCCTGCTGCAGCTGCAGGGGACAAATGCGCAGTGCGCGCACTGTGCGCCACTGTGCGCGTACTATGCGTGCACTGTGTGCGCACTGTTCACGTACCTTTTTATCAATTTTTTTTATTAAAATAGGTCCCGCATCACTATTTACACATTTAAAAATTATTTTGCTACAGTGTTTTCAGTTTTCAGTTTTCAGCAATAAGTTCTATCCAAACAGACCCTAATTGTCTCTTACATTACTCTGTTTCTCAAGGAGATAAACCGACTTAAGCATCGGAGGCTTCCTTGGCACCCCAGATGCCCTCTTACATTGTTTCTTTGAAATAGGTACTAACGATTGCCCATACCAGTAACCAGAAGCATACTGACGAGCTGTAGTTTTTTGCTTCATTATACAGTATTAGTCCTTCAGTTAATTGCCGTTAGTAATGTTGCTTATGTGGCTAACAGGATAGTAATCTAATAATTTCTTTGATAATGTGGCATTTTTTAATTAAAAATTTGCAAAAAATATTTTACACCATAAAACCATCTATAACAAATTACTTGAACCGGTAAGTAGCGGGTAATACCAAATTCAAGAACTGAAGTGGGAGCAATGGTGGTCAACAACAAGATTTAACTATTTTTAATTAAATTCTAGGTAGATAAGGTTTGAGCAATGGATCAAATTCAATGCTCGTTATCTTCAAAGTTCACTTTGTCTTCATTCAATATAATTTCTCTCTCTGATTGAGCACCGACATAGTTTTCTATTTAATCAAATTCTAATTCACATAGTTCCGTTAAACAAAGAAAATAATTGTTTGATATTCTTTTTTAAAAAATTTCCTTCATAATTTGAATGGTTACCTTCTTAGTGAAATTGAAATTTAAAATTTTCACAAGTTGTACAAATGTACCACTTGAAGATTCAGTATAGCTTCGGTGGAAGGGACATCAGCTCTGCCAAGGCATTGATGGTGACATCGGTAATAATCAGCCCTGTCCTCCAATTCACAAGTAACCAAACCTCCACCATCAACAAAACCCACACCCAAACACTATTGGACTCAACCCTTTTTTTTTTTTTTTGTGGAGAATTCCCCCTTCCGGGGATAATTTATTCAACATGCAAATCTTTGGATACAAAATTTAGAACAAAAGGAGGAACATCCTCCAACCAAACACGTAAAGGAAAAGGCATTCTAGCCTCCCTAGCTAAAGCATAGGTTACACTATTACCCTGCCACCTTACATGAGAGACCGAATAAGTTTGAAACAAACCAGATATAGACTTAAAGTCTTTTACTAGATGCTCCACAATGGCATTGGAGCTATCTTCCTCTCTGATACTTCTCACCACCCCCTCTGCATCACCTTCAAAACATACATTCCTGAACCCTAACTCTTTGGCAAAAATGGAAGCTCTCTTGGCAACCAGCATCTCAACCACCTCCACCGACGAAGGCATCACTATTTTCTCTGATAAGGCAGCTCTCACCTCCCCCCTTTCATTTCGAACCACAACTCCCACCCCTGCCTCATTCAAATCATTAAAGACTGCACCATCAAAATTAATCTTAATTGAATTAGGTGGAGGAGGCATCTAGCGGTTTGGTCTTGATTGGCACTGGCCTGTTGGACTTGACTTCTTCTGTTGAAACTCAGTGAAGAGTGATAAGGGAAATTTATAAACCTTGTGGATCGGGGTGTTATCTTCCTTCAACCTCAGCTTGTTATGACGCTACCATACTGCCCATGCTACCATTGCAAATTTTTCTAGTTCTGGGGTCTCTTCAGCTATGAAATTGACTAGATCACACATGGAGTTCATCCTCGGGTTTTTTGTCCTAGCTGCTGCAAAAGGGGCTTCCCAAACAGCTCGGATACAGTCATAACTCCAGATTGCATGAACTTCATCTACAACTTCCACCAAGTACTGATCACAAAAGTTATCATCCACAATCTTCCTTTTATGTGGTCCCGCCTTAGTAGGAAGTGCACTACAATAGGCTTGCCATAAGAAGACTTTCACCTTATTTGGCACTTTGAGACGCCAAATACTCTTCCAAAATTTCTTGATCCCCTCCTCCGTAGACCTCGATGGTGCACTTGTTACCTCGGCTTCACATAATAATTGGTAACCTGATCTAATAGAGTAGGACCCAGTTCTACATTTAGGCCATAACACACAATCTGCCTGACTTGTAATACAAATTGGGATGCCTTTGATCCGTTGAGCATCAAAAGGAAGGAACATAGCATCCACTAATTGTTCATTCCTGCTAGCCCCACTCGGATCCATCAGCATACTCACTGTCCACTCTACAATAACACTATTTGAGGGGGAAATCACCTTAGCTGGTTCATCCCCAGGCAGCCACCTTTCCCCAAAATTTTTTATTTTCTTACCATCCCCAACCCTCCACAGTATACCTGATTTAATCAATGGATTTCCTTTTACAATGCTTTGCCAAGCATATGAACCCAATGAAGGTTTAGCATCCAAGACCGAACCATTAGGAAAATATTTGGAGCTAAAAACTTGGTAGAACAAGGATGTGTGATCTGTTAATAACCTCCAAACTTGCTTCACCAACATCACCTCATTAAATTTCTCCAAATCCTTGAATCCCATCCCACCCAAAGTCTTCGGTTTACACAATGTCTCCCAATCCTTCTAATGGATTTTACATTGATCTCCTCGCTGCCCCCACCAGAATTTTCTAATCAATCTCTCAGTATCTTGAATGAGTCCCTTTGGAAGCTTGGAACAACTCATAGCAAAAGTAGGGATTGCTTGAACTACCGCCTTAAGCAAGACTTCCTTACCCGCTTGAGATAAAAGTCTCTCTTTCCTCCATTGTAGCTTATTCCACACCCTTTCTCTAATGTAATTGAGACTCTCTTTCTTATTTTGACCCACCACAGCCGATAATCCTAAGTACTTATCATACTTTCTAACCTCATTTACTCCCAAGAAATCCACCAACTCTGTCCTTTGTTCTTCCGTAGTAGCCTTGCTAAAAAACATCGTAGTTTTTTTCTCTATTCAACTTTTGCCCTGAAGCTTGTTCATACAGCTGTAATAATTGAAGAATTGCTTCCAAATCACCCGTTGAATCATGGCAGAACAGTAATGTATCGTCTGCAAAGAACAAGTAGCTGATTCTTGGACCATTTCGGCATAAGGAGAATCCTCTAATCATCCCAGATCTGGCTGCATGTTGTAGTTGCTGATTTAGAGCTTCTGAACATATCAGAAATAGATATGGGGAAAGCAGATCAGCTTGCCTAATCCCCCTTGTAGGCTGAATATTTCCTCTTGGCACACCATTTACCAGAACTTGATAGGAAGTTGACCCCACACAAGCCATGATCAACTCCACCGACCGATTGGAAAATCCCATCTTCCTCATGGTTAACTCCAAAAATCACCATTCAACCCTATCATACGCCTTGCTCATATCTAGTTTGAGAGCCATAAAAGGTCCCTTTTTTTACTTCTGATTTTTCATATGATGTAGGGTCTCAACAGCTACAAGGATGTTATCCAAGATTGCCTTATCAGATTGTAAGGCACTCTGTGATTCTAAAATACTAAGAGGTAGTACACCCATCATCCTGTTGGCTACCACCTTTGAAACAAGCTTGTAAACAATGTTACATAGAGAAATAGGTTGAAATTCAAAGACTTTGGAAGGGATTTTTACCTTGGGGATTAAAGTGATGAATATGCTATTAAGAGAGGTAGGAATGACTCCCGTGGATAGGCAACTTAACACCGCCTCAGTCACATCGTCTCCAACTACATGCCAATACTGTTGAAAGCATAGTGGAGGTAACCCATTTGGTCCTAGCGCTTTCAAAGGTTCCATTTGCTTCAAGGCCACTACCATTTCTTCCTTTGTGAAGTTAGCCAAGAGCTCAGTGTTTAACTCATCTGTGATGGTGCATGGAATATAAGCAACAACCTCCTCTATCATGGACGGGTTGGATGAGGTGAAAAGCTGCTGGTAGTAGTCCACCAAAATGCTTGAGATACCATCTTCATCACTACACAACACTCCATTAGAGTCCTCCAAATTATCAATCTGGTTTCTCCTAAATCTATGTGATGCTCGGCTATGAAAGTACCTTGTATAGTTTTCACCTTCTTGCAGCAACAAGGATTTAGATCTTTGCTTCCACATTTGTTCCTCCCTCACTAAGAGTTTGGAAATTTCTTTTTTCAACCTTAAAACTCGAGCATAGCAGCCTTCCCTTATTGCTTCAGCTTCGGTCAGCCCTAACAACTCCTTCTTTTCCTTCAATTTTTGGGTCACATTACCAAAGGCAACCTTAACCCACCACTTCAGATTTCTATGACACTGATTCACTTTCATTTCCAATCTGTTTATAGCACTTCCCTAAAAATCATAAGCCCATGCATCTTCCACCGCTTCCTTACACCCCTCATCCTCCATCCACATTTGCTTAAACCACCATGGTTTATTAATCCTCTTTGGTATACCTGCTAAATAAATCATGAGGGGCTTGCGATCAGAAGAACCACTCTCTAAATGGGCCACCTTGGATGCCGGAAACATATCCATCCATTCCACCATACCCACTACTCTATCCAACCTTTCCCACATCGTGTGCCCCTCCCCATGGCCATTACACCAAGTAAATTTATTCCCGCTAAACCCGAGATCCTGAAATCCACATTCATCGAGTACATCTCTAAACTCCTCCATTTGTTTGCTCAATCTCAACCTCCCTCTTAGCTCCTCATGTGCCCTGGGTAATTTCATTAAAATCTCCAGCACATAACCAAAGCAAAGAGTGTTTTGATTTTAATCTCCTTAGAGTAGCCCAGGAAATGTGGTGGTTTCTTGTGTCGAGTTTGCCATAAAACCTTGTGAACCTCCATTCATCATCCTTATCCTTATTTATGATAGCGTCTATATGATTCGATGAGTAGGTATCAGCCGAGAAATCTACATCTTTTTTCACATGACAGCCACCCCACCACCTCTCCCTTCTCTTGAAAATTCTAGCAAGCCGTCAAATTTGAGTTTGTCTCTGATAAAAAGCAGCCTAGCTTTATCGAGCCATGTCTTGGCTAAAAACATGACTGAGGGATCTTGAGCTCGAATAATGTCACAAAGCTCTTGTTCTGTCTCGGGGTTCCTAAGCCCCCGATAGTTCCAGCATAAGAGATTCATTATTGTTGGCGGCTGTTTTGCAACCTCCGCCAATGATGAAAGTGTCATATGATCATAGAGAGAAACCACTGTTTTCTTCCTTGGTAACTCACTACAATCCTCCTCACAAAGTCTCTTTGTCCTTGTCGAACCCAAAGACATCATATTTTCATCTACACTAACTCAGCCTTGCTTCTTCCTTTTTTTCCTTATCTCCATCGTGATTGTGTTATTGGTTCTATCTAGTGCATTAGTGATATCACCCAAAATATTTTGAGTGATTGGGACACTTACCATCTCAACTTTATTTACATGTGGTTGCTGACTCAAATTCGGACTCATTACACTCTCAGCGTGATCCTCATAGGGAAACCCCACCTCAGCATGCATGCCCTGTTTTGAATTCCACTATGTTACATGATCAGTGCTAACATTACCCCAAATTTGAATCCTTATCAAATCCTCATTTTGAAATATTACTCTTTCCAAACTTATTCAATTCAATATCAATTTCCGTAATTCTTTCCTCAACTCCTCCCTAGTCTCGCTGGATTTTTCCAATCTCTCACCCATGATTCTCTCCTCAAAATCAAGAACCAATCCCCTGACATTACTCCTTTCTCGAAAAATTTCGCCTTCCTCGGCTGCTGGTTGCACCACCATTGGAGAATTATGCGAGTCCAACACCACCACTGGGTTCAGACTTGGAACTTTACCGTTCACCTACTGCCTCTCCTTCTTCCTTGCCTCATAAAACCCCAGAACTTTTATCACCGGACTACATCCCTTGACAAACGGTTGAGCACGGATCCAAGGCCCATATGCTTGCTCTTCCTTCTTTAACTGACCTTCACTGTCAAGCCATAATTCATAGTCCCTGTCTACATGACTCAACCACCCACACCAATAACATAGGCTTGGTAATCTTTCATATTTAAAAGAAACCCACCCCTGTTCTCCCTAAGATGAAGAGAAACGTTGCCCTCGACGAAGAGGTTTATTGATATCAGTAAGGACCCTAACCCTTATAAAACTCTTGCCATCCATCTAAGAAGCATCATTCACACTACATACCAAACCCACCATAGCATAAAGATCTTCAACCACCTTTCGGTTTAGGAATCTCAACGAAATAGCATGGACTTGAACCCAGATTGGAATCTTCTCAAAACTTAACGCCCTGATTGGAACTCCTCTATCATACCACTACATCACCACCAGGTGTTTATCAAAACTCCATGGTGCATTATTCATAATTTTCTTTGCTTCCTCCCTACTGTCAAATACAAACAATAAAACATGATCTTCCGCTCTTCTTACCTTAAACCCCCTCACAGATCGCCACAAAGGGCTAAAAGTTTTTATTACTGCCTCCACACTCAAAGCCCTCTTTGTAATAAATTTTGTAGCCAATATGCATTCGGTTGTTGAATTCTCATCAGACAGCTCTAGGTTTTTGTCCTCTGTATCATTCAATGATAGTTTCTGCCAATGCTCGACCAAACTATCCATCTCAGGATCACTCCACTCCTTGCGCTTCTCCACTACTCTAGAGCAAGTAAAAAAGAAAAGGAGATAGTCTCCCAAGATCCTCCGAGCAAAGCACGTTTACTTGAGGTACAAAACAATCCTCACACTAGGAACGACAATCCAAAGAGAGCTTCCTTACCCACAGAGAAACGTGTATTTTTAGAAATATATATATATATATTATATATATATATATATATATATATATATATTAATTATGGTTAAAGGAAGGGCACAATATTCCCTTCAAATCCGTATCAAAAGATCAAACGTCCAATTTTTACTAGACTCAACCCAAAACTCCACGCCAACTACATTTTGTCAGAAGCATGTTGCCGTCAACCGCCGATTGCTACCACTACAGTTCTTGAATTTAATATTACCGGGTCAAGTATTTTGGCATTAAGGGGTCTGAGATTTTGACATGTAATTTTTCTTAATTAAAAAATGCCACATCATTTAAAAAAAATGTTAGATTACTATTTCATTAGCCACGTAAGTTATAACACTAACGTCAATTAACAGAAGGACTAATACCGCTCATTATTAAAACTTGAGTGACCTATAACTTTCATTTAAAATTTAAGGGACTAATTTTGCTTAGATGATAAACTTCAGGAACTAATAGTATAGTTTTACTAAACACAATCAACAATGAGTTGGCATAAAGAAAGATCGATTTAATCAATTTGGATGTCGGGTTTCATTAATGAAAACCCATAAATATCGACTTGTATGATATATATATATATATATATATATATGATAAAAAATAGAAAGCATATCAATCATCTTCTATTATTTTCCATTTTTTCTCTACCTTTTGTCCCTCTCTTTTTCACCTTAATTGCCTGAAAGGGAGATAAATGAAGGGTGGAAAAAAGGAAAGGAGATTAGAGAAGGCGCTAGATCTACCCGGACCCTGACTTGAAAAAAAAAATAAAGAAAAATAATTTTATATATAATATTTTTTTATTAGTTTAATTTACCATTAAAAATATTATTGCATACCCTAATCAAATATCAACCCAACCCAAAGCCAAATAACAACACAAATCAGTCTATTTCTAAATCAAACAACAACATACACCACATATCTCTCTCTCTCTTGATATCTCTGAATTTAAGAGTAAAAAATGAGTGTTTATGAGTTGTGGGTGTCTCTCTCTTTATTATCAATTTATATTACGTGTGTGTGTGTCTAATATGTGTGTTATTATAATTGTTTTTATTATAATGTTATTTGTGTGAATAGTGATGTCTGTGAATAAATGCATATATAGTATAAATATAACATAACTTTATATAATTTAATAATTATGAAATATAGAGGATTTGTTACATGTGTGTATATTTTCATGAGAGGTGCTACGTCCACAATATTTTTACAACATTTTCAAAAAAAATCATAGGTGGTTAGTTGTTATTGGTTTAAATTTGAACCTAACACTAAGATTACTTTTTTGCCCTAACAAAAACAACCAGTATTACCCTGCCACTTAGGATTTGTTGTAAAAATGTTATGGACATATCATTTTTCTATTTTCATCATGTTATAATCATGGTTTTGAAACTCAGACCATTTAAAGAGCTAGAGTAGAGAGAGGTTCAAGGTTTTTAAGGTTGGACTTAGGTCGAATCAAAGTCGAACCGATGTCAAACTGTGATGATATCATAATTAATTTAATAATTATTTAATACAAAAAAATATATTTTAAATGTGTAAAATTATGTAATTTGACTAAATTAATATTTATATAAGTTCAAATATATCTTAATTCAAGATAAAGATGATGTTTGTTATAATTTATTGTAGAGATTTTGTAGATATTCTCTTACTATTTAAAATATTTTAAAAAATTATATCTTAAATATAATAAATTAATATAACTAAAAAACTTTAACTAAAAGAACTCAAGATAAAAAGAAGAGAAGAAAAAAAAGCCTAAAAGAACTCAAAGAGTCATGAGATCTCATCAGACATTGCTTTTAAGTTTAAAATAAATAATTCACCACTCACATTTTTCAAGCCAGGGGTTGTTTTGTACTGTATTTTGAACAATAGTTTTCAGTGTTTAAATAACATTACACGTATTTTCACGCACTTTTTCATCTAGACGTATTTCCAAAAAATACAAACAACGTTACTAGAACAACATAACCAAACGGGCATTATTAAACCCCTCTTTACTTTTCTTTTCATTTTTAGATTTGCCTACGGAGTACACTTCGTTTCTTTCTCTCCCTCTGTTCTTAGTCACTCTTTTCAATGGTTCCGAAACAAACAAAACTAAAGCCTAGTAGCCCAATAGAAGTGCAAAACAAATCCTCTCCATCTCTCCCCCACTCATCTCTTTCTCTGCTGCCTCTCACTCTTTCCTAACTAAGAAAATAGATCTGGTGGATCTCTTCTCTTATTCTTTTCTATGTTCTCAGTAGATCTAATTTGAGAGATCTTGACTTTGAAGACCGTCAAACCCGTGTCCGATTTTGAAAATCAGGTGGTTTGACCATGGTTTGAGAGGTTCATAGAAAAATGAAGATCTTCGGTTTTGTTAGTTTGAAAAACCAAACATGTTAACTGTTCACAGTTAACCCGGTTGAACTGACCGGTCTGGATTGGATTTCAAAATCATGGTTATAATAACTTTTTGTTATAAAGTTAGTGATTGTTCACGCATTGATTGGTTAAGTAAATATTTATTGTATTATTTATGTATGGAAAAGTGTGACTATGTAGGTCAATAATTAATACAATACAAGTGAATTGAGTTTTGTCCTTTAGTTTAAAATATTTTTATAAAAACAATGATAAATATATAGATAATGAAATCACATAAAATAAAAGTGTTATATAAACTTAACAAAATAAAATGGTCATATCTACCCACATTGACAATAGATAATAATAACTGATAATAAACTATTATGTAACAATTTCATAATATTAAAACTTATAGAAGAAAATTTTAAAACTTCATATATTTTAGATTTTTTTTCCTAGTGTCGATAACGCAATATATTCAAATGATATTTTTATTATAAAAAAAATTTATTTAAGTTTGGACAAAATTTGGCAACAAAATTGGTTATAATCTAAGGCTACAATCTCATTTTTAAAAAAGATTGACATTACAATACATTTTGAAAATCTAATTATTAGATTGTATGTTTTTTACACTCTTAATATACATGTCAAATTTTGTGTTAATTGAATGTTATTTACTATACGATTCATAAACTAATTTTTTATGCACAATTTTATATTACAAAAACTTGCAATTTAAACAATTGATTGATAACATAGTTATTAATCTTTGATCTTCTAGAAATTTTGCAAGTATAGATATAAGAAGAAAATATAATCTGATAGCGGATTTATCAAAATTTATATAAAAAAAGAAGATATTGAGTGAAATTGTAGCTTTATACTACAATTAATTTTGTAGCCAAACTTTATCATTTCTTAAAAACCCCATAAAAAGTATTCCACCCTCTCCTCCCATCATAAGATAAATTTATTTAAAAGTGTGCTCAAGCACGCTAGGGTTGAGCCCATACTCCTTTGTCTTTAAATCATATAAATAACTCCACTTTGAAGCGTGCACTGATTTCTGATTCCTCGGCTTGAAATCATATAAAAACCATTACTCCTGCCAAGCAAATTTGGTGGCGCCGCCCCACACTCTTATATGCTCTCAATTTGCGACCATTTACATAGAATTGCTCTCTGATAATTCTTTTTTTAATGTCAACTTCTCTTATAAATTAAATCATACGAGAAAAAGAAACTAGTGATTTTAGAGCTGAACGCAAAGGTGTCACGAGAGGCCCTCATCGTCAGAAAGCAATGCCCCATATTCTCCTTTTGGTGAAAGATACCCTTTATTCAATGTGGTTTACGTGTGTCACAAGACCGAATAAAGTCATAAAGTCACATGATGGGGTATTTGGCCAGTCACCTTTCTAATTTTGCGGTGGTGTTTCACAGGTTCCTTTTTTTGAATTCACCATATCATTTTTCGTTAGTCATGTCTAGCTATAGTGGGTATTGACCTGAAATACTCAACGTATAATAGTTTTTTTTTTTTTTTTTCCCTTATAAAACGTTTTCCCTGTTCAACACCAAATAACATGCCCTTTAAGTCTGTCAAATGCTAAATATTTGATATTTGACACAGTAAGTTTTAAAAAATTACTTCCATCAAGTATTTTAAATGTTATAATATTTAATATTGATGAACAGTATTTTAAATCACTTCCATTATTTTTTTATTTAGGTGGATTCCGCTTTCTTTTAACAAAAAGTTGTAAAAAATAAATAAAAATATTAAAGAAAGAATATTTAAATGAAATTGTAAAAAAAAAAAAGAAAAAAAAAAAGAGTGTTTGACGCTCTTTCCTTAATTAATAAGTTTGCTTCCCATGTGTATAATATGACCTCGTTATGTTATAACTCACTATAATATATAATATTAGAATTATTAGGATAATTTAGTTATATGTAATTTTTTATTAAATTTTTAAGAATTTTAGAACACTACTCCATTAAAACTATATTACTAAACCTTTTAATAAGTTTAAAAGAAGTTCAATTCCTTTTTTAATAATTATTATAGCTTTTAATATAAGTAAATTTGATTTTTATTATCCAATTTTGATGATACAAGTGAAAATTTTCTTTAATTCATCCCGGTACAGGTATATAAAATTTATAAAGAAAGAACAAGTAAGGTGCGTAATTACGTGTACATCTTAATTTTTTCTTATTGGTATCTAGAAGTTTAACCAATTATTCTGCAGTTTTAAGTCGACTGGAATTACAAACGAGTAACTCAGCTTGAAAATTGAATGAGTCAAGTATATTAAACGAATGGGGATCCATCTATCACGGAAATGTAAATCTTAACAACTTTCTCTTTTTTGAAGGGAAATTGCAATAACTGAAACTTACTAGGAGTTATATGTGGCAAACTATTGTTGAGTCCGTAGTTATAGGTTGACAAGCCTTGAACAAATGGCTGTCTTGTATTTGTCTTAGATGCGTAATTGATGTTCAAAACATGTGTCCTAAGGTACCCAAGAAGAACCGAAAGTTTTGGATTCTCAACACATTACCAACACAGTCCATTGTTCGAGATCTCGACACATAGCTTGCTAACTGTGGCGGCTCCAGTTAAAACATACCAAATAATGCTCTCAAACCACTAATAATTAAAATATTTACTGAATTTGATCGATTAAGAATTATGCAACTAGAATCTAAATTCGATTCGTTCAACCATCCAATTTACTAGGCTTTATGATCCCAAACTAAGGTAAGCATTACCTAGTGATTGAAAATTCAAGATTTGGTGATCAAAGAGAAGTTGCTGCAATCAAAACACAATCAAGTTTTTGTGAAGAGTCTTTAAGACGATTCTTGAAGTTGCGAGTGAAGCTTTCTTGTTGAATAGAGTTCAGAGTAGAAGAATCCAAAAATTTGGAGTTGTATGTCAATAAGTACTACATAAGGTAACTGTAGATTTAAGGTTAAGCTTATCGTAAAAATTTTTAGTTTATTGTTGTGGATATGCTTCCTATTATTTATCATTTGTGATATGGTTGTATGTGCTGATTAATGCCAAACTGATTTTCTGTGCATAATGGATTAATTAATCAAATTTTACTTAAAATTAATTAATCGGTGACTCCAAAGTCCAAACTTTAAATTAATTAATCAGAGAGTCTAAATTTACCGACAACTATAACTAAAAAGTTTATTATATTAATGTTTCTGTCAAATCAGATTTATGTCTTAGGATTGGAAAATCTCAACCTATTTGGTAAATTATTCAAATATATAACTAGTAAGAAAGCTGTTATTTAGTTACCAAAAGCAAAATAGGAAAGTCTTTAAATTATATTGTTTTTATTTTATATAGGAATAATGAAGGAGTAATGTTATAAATATAAATTATTTTTACAAACTATTGATGTGACAAATTCTTACTAGTTTTAATCTGGATTCACAATTAACATCACGTTTTATTTACTAATAGTTATTAGAAAATGTAAAACCACATCAACATCTTATAAAAATAGTGAAAAATAGTTAATATCTATAGCATTACTCTTTTATATAGTTAACACAACGAGCTTTAAAAGGCTATTATTTAGTTTCTATTTTGAATGTTTGTTTGGCATTCCATAATTTTTGGTGACTTATTTACTAATATGAGAGGGAAAAAAGAAGAATAAATCTAGATAAAGACCAGATTATTCATAAAAATAATCTGGCTACTCAAACTTGTCAAAATCTGGTATATAGCCACAACACCCGCCGCAGATGAATTATTTTTCAACCAAAAACTATGTTATTGTCAATACCGAACACCTTCTACTAACGAATTCGTTAAAATTGTCAAAAAGTTGGCACATAATAACAATAACATGACCTACATGGAGTTCCACTGTCCCTTCCTAACTCCTCCTATATATGACCACGTGATATTTTCTGTGGGACTCAAATTAAATTAGCCTTCTCATGCTGTGTGTAATTTCAGATCAAAAGACCAGACCAGTCCAGTCCAGCCCCTCAAGAGAAACCGTGAAACAAAGAAAAGCTGAGGTTAGCATTTCTTGCACTGCATACAAAATCTATAGTAAAAAACAAAACAGTCAATGTGAAAGACAGAAAGAGAGAGTAACATACATTTCAATTTTCAAGCAGCCTTGATGTCCTTCCTTTTCTGCAGTTATATAAATGGCATTTACTTACCATTATATATACATGCACGTTTGGTAAGCAATCAAAGCCAGTAACGATTATACATATATAGGAAACCATATTGGCATATTCAATTCAGGTACTCAATTTTCTTAAGACTTGGGGCTTATTTTCCTTTTCCTCTTATGGATCAACAGATTTTGTTGCTATAATATTTGCTTATTTCCTTTTCTTTTGCTATAGTTGTTCAACCTATTTCTGCTGTTCTTTCCAAAATAATAGAAGAGCACTTTATAAAACTCTCATTGTTTTGCATTCATCATGCAAATGGTTTTTACAGCTCTTTACATATGGAGAAGGTAAACCGGATTCGGAAATGGGGCTCTCTTGTTGGCTGCTTAGGAGTGATTTTCCTGTTTGTGTTCTTGCTTGCTGATTCTTCGGAGAAGACCCCATTGAGGTTCTTCCCTAGACTTTTGCTTCCTCTACTTTCTATAACGTACTTTCCCAAAAATAACATATGTGGTAAGCATTATTTATGGAGAGAGAGAGAGAGAGAATTCTCTAGGAACATGAAGATAAACCGAGTGTTTAAAAAGGTTTGATTGGTGGGAACGAAGGCAACATTTCTTTAGCATATAGTCACGGAGTCTTGGAAGTCACTGCTGGTTCATTATAAATGTTTTTTGTTGTTGTTTCCATTTACTTTATATATATATATATATATATATATATATATATTTCCTGAATTTTGTTTTCTTTCTGGAAATTAGAGAGCTGGTTAAACTTAGGCCCAGGTTAATATTCATAGCAATTCAATGTTGCGATGATTCATAGCTTCATTGGAATGTGACTCCTCGTTTTCTGTGATAGAACATTAAAAAGGTTAAAAAACATAATAGCCGTGTGACATGTAACGACAAGTTAACCTTAAAAAGAGAGAGAAAAGAGAGTAAGGTCACATGCTTCAACTTTTACAGTTGGTCGCTTGTCATTTTACCTCGTATGACAGTATTATTGGTATCTATTGCTATATAAATTCCACCACACAACATAACATAGCAGAACACTTTTTTTTTTCTCTCCAAATATATATATATATATATATATATATATGTATGTATGTATGTATGTATGGGTGATTGCATATTTTAAAATCGAAATTTCATAGTCCATTGGGATTGTTTATTAATCTTCTCACCACTCAGTAGTGAATGCCGGCCAGTAGTATTATATATGATTATATATGAGTTGTTGACCTACCTTTTACAAAGCAACAAATTTTACAAATTTTTAATTACTCCTTCACATATGCAATATGCAGGAGACTTCTATCATCAAAACGCAATGTCCGAGAATCAAATCATAATGTAAAACTGATTACCAGCCATGATGAGCAGGTAAATATGCGTCAGCTTTGTCCACATATTCTAATTGTCAAAAATAAATAAATAAATAAATAAACCCAGCAGCCAGGTTTTCAATTGCATATGGACTCGATTTTATTCTTTGCTGACATATTATAGACACAAAATTTTGTAAGAATTAGAACTTGAAATCAATCGCATAACTCACCGAATCAAAATTCATATACTTAGAACATTTGCAGTTTCAAGCATGTGAAAAAGGGGCTATCGATTCATTTCACTTGCTACATCTAAATATAAAAATATTGGAATAATTAAGTAATCCATTTATAATTCCAGCATTTTCTCTTTTAATTTTCCTACATGATAATGTGCTATGATTTTTTTTTTATTCCTGATATGATACATCTTTTAGGTGGTGGTGAATAATGGCCTCGTGCGAGTCATTTTGTCGAGGCCTGACGGTCATGTCTTGGGAATACAGTACAATGGAATAGATAATTTACTTGACACAGAACATGAAGAATACGACAGAGGGTATGTACATTCATTCACTTGCTTTTAATTTTGGGAGCAGCGTCAGTAAATCCAATTCTTTGGATATTGCTATGAATTTTAGCTCAAATAATGTTATATTATTGTTTTTTCATTTTTTAAAATTGACCAATGAATTTATTAAACATTTTTCTTATTCATTACAACTAATTTTAATTGACCTCACAATTCAACTGTTGACCCATATTGTGACCGAAAGACATACAAAGTCGAATTCCAGACGTATCAAAAAAGTCAAGGCCCAGGACCAATTTAACGACTTTAATTGATCATAGGCCTAGAAATTTTGTTAGCGTGTGTATGAAATTAATACTTAATAGAAGAAAAACTCATAGTCATAGATTTGGAACATAAGAAGTCTCCAAATACCCAGTGTATACGTAATTGAGAACTAAATTCTGCATAGAAACCATAAAGTCTAAGGTGTTAGCTTTGAAATACAAGGGAACAATGATTTTTTTGAGTGTTTTTTTATTTATTTATTTAATATTTTGCTATCAAAGATTAGTCTTTTTCTAAGAGGATATCTTGTATTTTCTGAACAAGGGAAAGAAAATGGAATTGGAATTTTTCCTTCTTCTTCACATTCAATTGATTCTCTTCTACACCAATTACATGGATATTTTTTTCCAAATATAAATGATAGCCCTTATACTTGTCCATCATCCACACACTTAGTTACACACAAGAAAATGACCATTAAGGACACAACTTTTTTATTTTATGTGAGATACAAATTTTACTCTAAGTCTAATTTAAGTGTATAAGTGTCTAAAGTTTTCTCCTGTAAATTTGAATTCTGACTCTTGCCTTCTCACTTTACAAAAACTTGTACTTCTGAAGTGATTATCACGTTAAAGATGCGTGGTGCCAAACACAACTTTAAAATACATAGAAATGTACACAACTTTAAAATACATAGAAATGTACACAACGTTAATATTTTAACATGGGGTTGATTCAATTATTTGGTGTCAGGTATTTGGATGTTGTATGGAACGAACCAGGAAAACTTGGTGTCTTTCAGAGGTAAATTTATGTCCCTTTTTGCACGGATATGATATGTAATCTTTTGGTAGGTTTTCCCCCCAAAACTGAAATTAGGTACACGAATGATTTGCAGAATAAGAGGAACAACATTTAAAGTTATAACTGCGAACAAAGACCAAGTAGAACTTTCATTTACTTCCACATGGAATAGTTCGCTTCGTGGAAGAGTTCCTTTCAATATAGACAAAAGGTGCATATGCAAGACCGTTAATAATATAAATAGGGCAGTAATTTTAGTCTACAATTATATATAGTATTAATTAATCTAAAATTTAACTTTACAGGTACATATTCCAGCGTAACGTTTCGGGATATTATTTCTACGCAATATTTGAGCGCCTTGAAGGATGGCCTCAGGTTGAAGTGGATCAAATTAGGATTGTTTACAAGCTCCATCAAGACAAGTAATTATAAAAACATGTTTATTTCATTTCATTAGATTATGCAACACAATTCAAATTGCCAATTCTTAGACCTACTCTTTAGTGAAAAAAAAAATAACACTTTCTTTGGCAATTGGCAAAATTGTTGATGTTGTGATATTTGAAATTAATGGTCAGATTTCGGTTCATGGCGATATCCGATAGTATGCAGAGGATCATGCCATCGGCGAAAGACCGCGCCAAGGGTCAACCCCTTGCTTACCCTGAAGCTGTTCTTTTGACCAATACAAGCAATCCTAAATTAAGAGGAGAGGTACCCTAAAATCCATTTTGATATTCAATTTTTTTAATATTTTTTTATTTACAATAAAATCTATATATTTCAAGGTTTCTTTTTTCTCTCTCTCTCTCTCTCTCACTTCATTGTGTTTTGGTCTTGATTTTGTGGGATATGCCTTTGGCTTTAGTTCATACTTTTGAGAGAAGAGTATAATTGAGACCCGTGATATTGTATTGTGGGGCGCAGGTGGATGACAAGTACCAGTACTCATTGGAGAACAAAGACAATAACGTTCACGGGTGGATAAGCGAAGATGACCCAGCCGTCGGATTCTGGATGATCACACCCAGCAATGAGTTTCGTACATCGGGTCCCAACAAGCAAGACCTCACTTCCCATGTGGGCCCCACTAACCTCAATGTAAGTCAAGTCCACCGAATCCCATACCATCCCATCTAAATGGCAAATTTTTCACTTTCCAGTTGCTAACCACAAAAGATTGTTCTTCTTCCAAATGATAATACTAATATAATAATAATAATTTTGAAGGAAAATGTAACAATAGAGTTTGATTACATCTTACCGACTATATTTAATATTTTTTATAATTAATGTGAATTTCAAAAGTTCACAATTAAATTACATTTTTTTTTTTTTTTTGTATTCTTTATGTTTGTAAAATTTTTAATACCATGAGAAATTAGCTTCAAATTAGTTTGAGCAAAACTTTGTTCAGAATATTATGAGTGTTATATGTCTTAATTTCTCCATAAAAATATAATTAATTTAAAAAAAACGTTTGCTATGATGATTCATCACTAGAATATTCTGGAGCCGTGTTATGCTCCACTAATTAAGGGCATTCAACATATTTGTCTTATTATAGAATATTCATAATTCTAGTTTGTTGGTGCAATGTTCAGATGTTTGTGAGTACTCACTATGCTGGGAAGGAAGTAGGGATGAAATTTGAAGAGGGTGAGCCATGGAAAAAGGTTTTTGGTCCTTCATTTATATATTTTAACAAGGTTTCCGAAGGAGATGATCCCCTCACGCTTTGGTCAGATGCTAAAGTGAAGGTATTATTATTAAGTTCAGGTGTTAATTTTCTTTGAACTTTAAAATATTAATTAACTCAAGTAACTATTATGTATTAATTAATTAAGTCGTACTAGTCAAGAGTTTTATAATTTAACTAGTAATTCTTAGTATTTTCAACAGATACATTAATGATTAAAATTTCCCCTTTCAATTATTTAATACATAATACTTATTCTCTCTTATGTTATGAAAGGGAGTATCACGTTAAATTTATTATTATTTAAGAGGAATGAATCCCAAATTGTTGTGCTTTAAGAGTACTCAAAAAATTTACAACCAACTCTTACTCGTTTTTATTTTTTTCAGATGCTTAATGAAGTCAATAGCTGGCCATACAATTTCATCCAATCGGAAGATTATCCTACTTCTGACCAACGTGGAAGTGTTACCGGGCAATTGGTAGTCCGTGACAGGTACTTCCCTTGGCAATTAAATGATTTGATCTAAAAATTAATCCTCCAATAATATTGCATAGATAAGATGAGTTTACTTAAATGGGTACAATGTCTGTTTGTTAATAGACTATTTTGTAAAACTTTTAATACCACTTATCATAGGAAATATAACAAAATTTAAATAAAAAAAAAATCAGTTTTTCTTTTCTTTTTTTCTTTTTCCATAAAATGTTTCCAAAACTATTTCCTAAATCAATGCTTTTAGGCCATCATTAACGTTTCCCTGATTTAATCAATATTTAGGTACATTCACGAGAAACTAATGTGGGCACAATTTGCTTATATTGGTTTGGCCGCTCCTGGAGAGGCGGGATCTTGGCAAAGAGAAAGCAAGGTACATAATTTCTCTAGTACATAATTTTCCCTTCGGATTAGGAAAGGTGACCAACCACTAATTTTAGCTGTAAACTTTGTTTCTTGTTATTTTCTTTTAGGGTTATCAATTTTGGACCCAAGCCGACAAGGAGGGCTATTTCGAAATTAAAAATGTCCATCCTGGGGACTATAATTTGTACGCATGGGTCCCTGGCTTCATAGGGGATTACAAAGCTAACACCACGATTACTATTACAGCAGGTATCTTAAGCATTTACATTATGCATGATAATGTATTTTTGCTAGATCATGTTAGAGTATTAATCAAATGGTTAAATTTATCATTTCTTAAAGGTATAACTTTTTTGGACAGTTAGTTATTTCTCATGGTTTTGAAATTAAACTTTGTATCCACTCTACTTAAAAAAATTCTCACATGTTGGTTTCCAGTAATGAATTACAAGTTTAGGATGATATGTAAGGGAGAATGTTAGAATATTAGTTAAATAATTAAATTCACTATCTCTTAAAATTATATCAAACTGGAGATGAGTCTACTATAGCTTCATTGATGTCCAATTTTGCAGGTGGGAAAGTAGAATTGGGAATCCTTAGATATGGGCCTCCAAGACAAGGTCCTACCCTGTGGGAAATTGGCATCCCTGACCGCACCGCGGCTGAATTTTATGTACCAAACCCATATGCAACACTCCTGAACAGCTTGTACACCACCACCACATCTGACAAGTAAGTCAAAATCAACATTCAGATATTTCTATTGCAATCTTAACAAAATTTCATTGCTTACTTATAGTTAATTTAATTTAATTTTTTTTGACTTACAGTTTCAGGCAATATGGCTTGTGGGAAAGGTATTCAGATATATACCGTAATCAGGATCTTATCTACACTGTTAATGCCAGTGATTATAGTAAAGATTGGTTCTTCGCTCATGTTAACAGGTATATATAATTGTTTTTTTTTTTTTTTTGAAACCACAGGTATATATAATTGTTGGTTTCCTTTTTTTTTTTTTCTTTTTTTTTTTTTCACATTTCTTTATATGTTTCCAGTTTTTCAATTTTTTATTTTTAAAGTCTTTGTTCTAATATTGCATTTCAGGCGTGTAAGTAATCGGACATACGAAGCAACCACGTGGCAGATTAATTTTGAACTTGAAACTGTGGACACCAATGGAAACTACACACTCCAGTTGGCCTTGGCTTCAGCCACTGACGCTGAACTGCAGGTATCAAACTTATATTTTATTTATTCTATACATTTTTTGTTATTATTAATATTATTGGTTAATATCTAAAGTATCTAATTTACAATTAAGAATTTCGCTTACATAAAGAATAGTAGTACTCATTACTCACAAAACAAGCATGCACATAGCAAAGAGCTACTATTCTCATATTTAGAATTTAAAATTTAAATTGATATTATAGTTTAAATTACAACATTTACTCTAGACATGAATGTATCCATTTCAAATGAAAATGAAACTATCTTTTTTTTTTTTTTGTGTGGATATTTTGCTAATAGTGTTATTTTGTGAATGGATTACAAGGTTCGGTTCAACGATGCCCTAGCCTATCCTCCTCACTTTTCAACAGGGGTTATAGGCGGGGATAACGCCATTGCGAGACATGGAATTCATGGTCTATATTGGTTGTACAACATTGATGTAGCAAGCAATCTGCTCCAAGTAGGAAAGAATATAATCTACCTCAGACAGTCAAGGAGTTTGAGTCAATTTCAAGGAGTCATGTACGACTACCTTCGTCTAGAAGCGCCTCCTGAAAATTGATTGTGTATAAGATGTCAGATATTGATTTCTCTCTAGGAAAAATACCTTGATGCATATACAAGTACCATGTAGAAAAGTAGTCACGAAAAGTATAGTATATAAAGCCTTAAGGCAGGGAATCAACCATGACAAATTAAGTTCAAAGGGAAATGAAATTTTGTTGTTACTACCAAACCCACCTCATTTAGGTATGTTCCCTCTTGTATGTCATTGAAACCCTAACTTCCTTACAAATCTCTAAGGAGATTATTGTTACAATATCAACAAGGAAATTATTGTAACCTTGATGTACAATATTGTTCAAAATAATATAAATAATAAACTTGATTCTTTATATACAAGCATTATATAGTATATACTCAAAGGTAATTCAAACAAGTAAACAACACCTAAGACTACATCAAGCCAACATTAAATAACCATCATGGGCTTGAATGCCCAGAGCAACTGAAGCCCGAAACAAATTGACCCGACCCAAATGCGCGCCCCCAAGGCCCAAACATCAGGTACGTTTCCTATATATTAGTTAATTATATTTCGAGTTTATCTTTGAGCTTTTTTTTTTTTTAAAAAAATTCAATTAAACTCTTAATCTTTAGGGGTTTTCACAATGACCACTTTTTGACTTTAATGGTGGCATCAATCTAGTCAAAGTCGCTATCCTTATCCTAGTTTTTTTTTTAAAAAAATTTAAAAAAAAATTATCCGTATGTCAATTACTCATCGGGTTCTCTAATCACGAGTGGCATGGTAGAAATTTAACCAAATGGGAAGTCCACTCTGCTGCAAGGTTACAATGAAGTCATGGATTTCAATTTTTACAAGAATAAAATCAAAGAAAGTTCAAATTTTATTGAAAAATGTCATCGATGTCATTAAAAACAAATTGAAAGGCTTTCATCATAGAATTCATTTCATCTGAGAGAAAATTACAACAACAATAAAAATCCTAACAAACAAACAAACAAAGACAAAAAAAAAAAAAAAAACAAAACAACTCCAACTACATGGAAAATGACTACTTCTCTAACTTTGATTTAGGAGATTAACTTATGACATTGGAAGATGTTGGGTACATATATGATCATATCCATCACCTAACAACTTTTTTGAGAACCCATCACCTAACATCTAATAGCCAATAGTAAATTACTCATATGACATTGACCATTAAATCCATTAACTGCCTCATTAATATTTCAACCCTAAAGGATCCGTCTAGTGGATTTTAATACCTGTGAGATCCATGAGATTCAAGCCATCTAGGATTAAAAGCCAATAAGAAATTCTGCCATGACTTCTTAATCCGCATGTATAAATATTTTTAACTATGCTAGACATATGGGGGGTGGGGGGAAGGGGAAGGGGAAGGGGAAGCCCTTGGCTTTTCTAAAAAGATTTGACTTACCTTTAGTATTTTCTTTAAACTAAAATCTCTTCTTGTTTTAATGAAAATTTGCCACATTATCCACTAATTAAATAAAATGTAGAAATTAAAACTCACTACCACTTGCTATTGTGTATTTAAAATAAAATGAGATTTCTAGTTAAAACAGTATTGGAAGTAAGCCAAACCATTTCCAAAAATCTTCATCTCTCTTTATTTTATTGTCAAAAATTCAGAATTTAGAATAAATTTTAGGTAATGGAGGTAACGGCCCTCTTCATTTTTTTTAAGTATAAATACTCGTTAATTTATTGTTGTCTCATTTATTTTTCTTTTAATGTTGACTTTTTTGTCATATATAAGTCATTTTGTTTTTCTAAAAATGTCCCTATCCCTCTATTTTAATGTCAAAAATTCAAATTTTAGAATAAATTTTAGGTAATGGAGGTGATGGTCCTTTTCATTTTTTTAAGTATAAATACCCCTTAATTAATTGTTGTCTCATTTATTTTCCTTTTAATATTGACTTTTTTGTCATATATAAGTCATTTATTTGAGGAGTAATATATAAGTAAATCCCTTTAGCAAAAAAACAAATTCAAAAATAAAGTCATACACATTTTATATTGAGATAATTAAGAATACCATAATACAATGATACATTTAACTTAGTCTTTCTTGAGAAAAATTTCTAGCTCCACCATGACATGAGTTATGTATGTTATCATCTTTGAATGTTGTTGTTGTTGTTCTCAAAGATATTGATGGCTGGTTTTTTTCCTACTAATTATAAAGAGTCTGAATTTGATAAGGATAGGGTGTAAAACTAATGTTTTAGTTTTACACCATCTAATAAGAGATTGCTACATAAGCTTTTTACTCAAAATTCAATACATCTTACCACACATAATAACATCTCAATATACTCACAATTGACTTAGATTTTCAACTAGAATTAATTGGGTGTGATTGTGTCTATTCTTTAATATATAAGATGATGATATGACTTATTAGGATTGGAGGGTGTAAAACTTGGGTTTTACACCATATCCTTATAGAATTTAATTCAAGAAAGTCGATTCCGTATCATGCCGACTAATACAATTGAAATTTGTTGTATTAGTGATTAGGCTGGAACAAAAACACAATTGTTTCATTCCACTCCAAATATCGAGATATACCAGCCGTTCCCAAAAAAATACTAGATATCAGTTAGAAAATGAAAATTAGTCGGTAAAGTGCAAACTAACAAAAAAAAAAAAAAAAAAACTAGATTCTTGCTGTCACTTCCACTTTTCTGGTAGCATAGTGGTTGCCAATCATCCTCTGTCTCCTCTATGTCTTTGGTTCTTCTTCTTCACACCTTTCGTCCAAACTTGCTCCACTTCTATCTCACTTGTTGCCGACTATTGTTTCTTTAAACTTTCTTTACCTTTTGTTTTTATCAAAGAAGAGAAGTCACCTTTTGTTAGGTGTGGAGGTGTGCCTTTACAATGACACCCACTCATGTGAACTTGGACAACTTAAATTTCAAATAATGTTTTTTTGAAAGGACACAAGTTTCAAAGGCCTTGACAACTCAAACTTGTATTATGGCCAAAATGTCATAATAACATTATTTTTTGAAATATATATCAATCTACCACTGTTTTGAAAATATGTAAGGATCTATCACTTTTTGAGTACTTATGTTTAAAAAATTCAAATTTTTCATGGTTCTTGAGTTCCATGAAATCGAGTTCTATAGAGAAATTTTGAAATATTTTTATGGTAATTGAGTTCCATAAAAAATTTTCCAACAATTTTGAAGGCAAAATTTTCAAAGAACACAAGTTACTCAGCAAAATTGAGTTTCAAAAATGTGGTAGATTCCTACATATTTCCAAAATAGTGGTAAATTGATATATATTGATAAACAATGGTATTTGGCTGTTTTGGCCCTTGTATTATTACTACAAGGACAAATGATTTGCCATCTTTATACAACTACAAACTTGTATTATTACTATTATTATCACCATGTAATCTATTAAGTACTCCATCAGTCCCATTTTTTTGTCCTCTATTCTATTTTAGGATGTCCCAAAATATTATCTTGTTTTTAAAAATAAAAGTCACTAATTTACTAATATTCCTATTATACCCCTACTTTATTTTCAAAACTATTTGAAAAGAAAACTAACAAATATTTAAAAAATCAATTTAATTGGGGCACATTTTTAGTTGCCCCGTAAGAATAACTCTTTTTTTAAAAAAGATGATAAATTGATTTAAGAGTAATTTTGTAAACTTATACATTTTTATAAGATAGATAAGACAATAAATAATATTTTTTTAAAAAGTTTGACTTTTCAAATAGGACAAACAAATTAGGACGGATGAAATATTATCTAAGTACATCAATTTTATTTTATTTAATATTAATGAGCTGACAAATTAATAAAAAAGTTAACATATTAAAGCATATATGTAAATTTATTATTTTTAAATATTTGTAACAAATTATATAGATTTTGACTAATACATATATAGTCGCAATCTTGAAACAGTATACCGATATTAACCGGTACCGAAATATTTCATTTCCTTGACCAACCGAAATGGCATCCGGTATAGTATTAGCTCTCTTGATTTAATCTCAATTACAAAACTAGCACATTCATCCCCCCTCTACCTTGATTTTAATTCCATCGTGTTTCATTGCATTTCGGTCATTTTCAAAGTCTTGTCAAATCACTATTTTTTTTTAAAATTTCTATTATTTTTCCCCTCTCTCTCTCCCCCTTACACTAATCACTCGCTTTTGTCTTTTCTTAAGAGTACTGCTATGAATGCAATATTGTACAAAAATTTCAAAACAAGTTTAAATAATAAGTTGTTATTGGTTCTCATTTAAGCTCACCATTGGCATAACTTTCTTATCTATTATTAACAACTCTTTATTTAGGTTTTGTTGTGAAAATATTGAGCCAGTAGCTCTCTCTCTCTCTCTCTCAAAGTGTTAAACATTTGTGACCACACACACACACACACACACATATGGGTCAGATTCAAGTTACATCTGGTATAACTCTAAGTAATATTACATCACCCAATAATTTATTATATAATTCATATTTTGAAAATCCTACCGTTGTATTACATATTCTGTATGTTCTTAACATTCATGCTAATTTTCATGTTAATTGGATGTTATTTACTATATGATCCACAAACTCATATTTTATGCATTATTTTAAATTACAAAAACTTGAATTTAAACATTTGTTTGATGACATAATTATTAATATTTGATCACTTTGAAATTTTGCGAGCATGAAGAATATATGGAGATAATTTAATCTAACAGTGTATTTGTCAAAATTCACATCCAATTAAAAAATATTAAGTGGTGTAATATTACTTAAAGTTATATCAGGTATAACTTGAACACACACACACACCTCAATGATAAAAAGATGCAAGTGAGGAAGGGAGGCTTCTAAAAAATGTGAGTAGAATATTTATAATGGAAGAAACGCTTTATTTTATTTTATTGTTTTTATTTTTTTAAATGTTTGAGTCTCCAAATGTGTGGACCCCCTAACTCTTTTATTCTTTCTCTATTTATAAATAAATAATTTTGGTTTAGGTTTAAGTTTTTTGTTTTTATTTTTTAGAAGACGTTTAAGTTTTTTTTTTTTTTAATTAGAATAATTATCAATGAAATATTATAACTATCCTAACTTGTTTTTACTTTTTACCCCTTTTCAAAGAGGAATTGTGGAAGATGCACTGGAGACATCCCATATCGTGCCTGGCCATACCATTCAAACACCTGGTTCCCAATGATGATCCTTAAGACTTAAGTCACAAATTTCAAAATATACGCTACCTTTTTTATTTTTTATTTTGTTATTTTTTTCGGAATAATATCAGCTACCCATTTCAAAAATGGGCTTTTATTATACAATAGTTGCACAACAAACACTTTTGAGTTTGAGTTTACTTACATATCCTGCAAAATCTAAAAGTCCCTTCAATTCAAAAAATCTCCAAAGAACCAATAGATTTCGAAGCACAGATAAGGGAGATTGACAAGGCACTAGACTGGAAAGGACCAGAGAATACTAAAAAAGGTGTGGGCAATTCAGACTCCTTTTCTCCATGTTCACGTGGTCGTCTCTAAGCCAAGCGATACCGTAAATACTCCTCCAAATGGGCCAACATGGGATATGATAGACCAAAAATATATTGATTCCTTATGATGAATTAACTAATTAATTAGTCAAATGAATTAATTAGATTCAATTACATGCAATGAGCGTAGTAGTACAAACAAATCACCAAATAACTAAATGCAGTGGAAATTAAATTTGACACAGTGATTTGTTTACGAATAGGGAAAACCTACATGGCAAAAACCTCACCAGGTGATTTTAAGGTCATCACTCCCGAGAATCCCCTATTATCAAAGCAAGCAATTATAAGTAAAGGAATTCCAGTACTTTATACCAACCTATAGTTGAACCCTTACCCCAATACCCAATTGGACTTTTTTAGTAGTAATAATCTCTCATTGTATTGCACGGCTCCCAATAAGTGACTAACAAAAAAATGCGTAGATCTCAGTACGCGACTTGATCACTAACTTAAGAAGAATGTTGGCAACAAAGTTCTTCTGTTCTTCAACATATGAAGATCATAAAGTTGCTTGGTCACAAAACCATACAGTGTACAAACACTACAGCTTCTCAAGAACTAGGACAAACTAGGTTTTCATAAATCTTGATAGATAGCCATCTATCGAGCTAGCTGTCAAGCCACGGGCTTCAGCAGCTTTTAAACCTCGATAGATACTAGCTATCGAGTTTTAAAATTCAGCATTTTATTACTTGATTCTTTGACAGACTTGCATAACTTCAATACTTGGACTTGAACTCTTGTTCCTTAAAGTATTAAACACATCCTAGATCTACCAAATTACAAGTAAAGTGCATTTTGTCAAAGGATTAGCCAATATATAAAATGTTGACATATGTTCCTAACATCCAATCACAGATGTTCTAACAATCTCCCTTTTGGCAATTCGTGACAAAGCCAAAATAAACAAATGAACATATGAGAGAAGTCATAAATCACTCAACTTATGCTCACTTGTTAAGTACAATAAAATCTATCCTAACACAAACTCTTGAAAAATTTTACAAGAAGAGAGTTCATGGCAAGGAAGAATTTGACAACATGTATTTCTAAAACACTTAAACAAAACTCATCAAGGTATCTTTGTGTGAAACATAAATAAAAGTTTGCATACAATAAATAAGAAACGTGTATAAAGAGAGAAAAGAAACAATACATGTAAGATAGGTGAAAGAACATACATCAAAATATATAAAACAAATATGAGTACAATGTATGTTAAAATGGTCACAAGATCCATGTACAAGATCAATGTATCTAAACTAGAAAGAAAAAAAAAAGATACATCAAAATCCTCACTACATCCCTTATGAACACTCAAGAACACTCCCACTATCTCCTAACTAACCCTCCCCTTTTGAGTTGACTACTCTTATCTCAAAACTACTTTCCCTTTTTGTCACAGGTGACAAAAGGTAAATACATCAAGTAGACATCTCATTATCACTAGGCTAGCATCCTTATCCTCATCACTACTCGAGCCATCGTCACTCTCATCCTCGGACGCTGGTGGAGATGGAGAAGAAGCAACCGTGAAATCACCCATCACAACCTATCGTCGTGCAATACGACCCACACGGGTGTTCACCTAACACAACTCATCACTAAGTGTGTCATGATGGCCTCAAGAGTCATTCCACCCACTGAAGACGAAGGAGCAAAGGTGGATGGAGCGGTAGAAGCTGGAGGAGCAGCCGTCTCGGTCTTAGTCTGCCTCGAGTAAAGCTGTGCAAAACTCCACTTAATGGTAGCGGCAATAATGGCACACATGTAAGAGAAGTGGGGAGACTCGAGATAGGAGACAGAGAAATGGCGAATGAGCCGCGTGATAGCTGAAGGGAAAATGAGCTTATCACGAGTTGTCGTATCCTTATAGACATCTATAAGGGATAGAATGAAGTGAGTGAGCAAATCTATGGTAAGGACCTCAATGAGGGAAAGTAAAAAGCGAGCACGAGGCTCTGTGATAGTCTTATAATGAGAAAGAGGATGGAGAAAAAGGACATAACCATGTTAAGAAACCTCAGACCTTTAGCAAAGGTCATGCAATGGGTGAACTGACGATCACCCTAAAAAGAAGGTGTCTAACAGAAATGAGACGAGAGTTCATCTTTGACACAGTCCTTAGATGCTCACAACCAAGATAGTCAGAAAACTCTACCCTAGGAACGTGTAGTACCTTGAAAACAATACTTGGAGTAACTACCATGCGTATACCCCGAACACGAGTGACAAACTAGGGTATAGAGGTGTCAAATCTATGCATATTGGAGTAGAACTCCTGTATGATCACAGAAGGATTTGTGATAGGAATGCCATAAAGAGACTCCCAACCCCTACTATGAATGACAGTGGGTAGGTCAGTGTCTGAAAAATCGAATAGAATGACTTGGCATTCCGAATGAATGCTTCGTCGTGAAAAGTTCTCAAAGAAGTCCCATTTGGCCTTCTCATCATGGAACCATACATGAAAAGGAGTTGGGTCAGAAAGAGAAGAAGATGAAGATGGCCCGGAATGAAGAGAGTTCTGAGACGAAACAGATTTACGCTTAGGTGCCATGATGCAACTAACGTAAGAGAGAGAGAGAGAGAGAGAGAGAGAGAGGAGTACTAAGCAACACATATATAAAAATATATAGAATTGAAGGTACGTATGCATGAGAATGCATGAACATGTGACATGCATAAAATAAATACATCATGGGCTCAGCCCAATCCAAACCTACCAGCACATAGCATAACAACAAAGTAAACACACATCTAAACGCATGACACATTGTTATAATGCGAGTGTGATGCAATGCATTAGGTTTTAAACTTATTTAAGCAACACCCATCCCAAAAATTGCACAAAGCCTTCATTAATTTTGAAAAACCCCAAAAATTTTCAAACAACTTAAAACCTAGATCTAAATGCATGAAATGCATGAAGAATGAGACATAGTGAGATCATACCAAGTGATTAGAGGCAAGAATAGGCTGAAAAACAAGTTGAGTGAAGGTTTAGAGAGAGAAAAGTAAGTTTGGGAGGTGAAAAGCTTGAAGTCTGTCGAGAGAGATCGAGGGAGTGAGATTTGAAATCGTGATGATTCTTTATATAGAATCCTTATAAGTTCGATCGATCGAGAGCCATCGAGCTTTAAAAAGGCGCATTTCAACTGTTGAACTAGCTATCGAGGATCAAACGAGAGATTTGTCAACAAAGAAGCTCAATGGATTGAGGTAGCTATCGAGAAGTTATCAACGAGACAAAAAGTTTCTCGATTGATCTAAATAGCTATCGAGAGCTATCAAGATTGTGATAAAGAAAAGCTGAAGAGTCTCGATAGATAGCCTATTTGTCAAGAGCTATCGAGGAGCTATCGAGATTCCTTAAGAACAGTTTTTCAGAGAAGAGAAAAACACAAATATGAATGCAATCAAGCATGCTACTCAACTAAAGATCCAAACAACATTTTAAGCTCTCAAGATCATCTCTCAATAAAGAAAAAAGTCATGCATTTAGATCCAAAACACACACACACACACACACACAACAAGTCTAACCAATTTTATATTTAAAAAACAAGTTAAGATAGTTTAGTGAGCACATTAGCACATGTAAACCTTGTGATGGCCAAATCATATTGTACTTGCACATGTATCAAAAGTAGCAAAGAATATTACGTGTTGCGTGTGAAAATATGACAAGATTGCATAAGTGTCTTTATGTTATGACGATTTGAGATATGTGTAAATCAATTTAACTCACACAAGATCATAACTGTGATGGAGACTATCACCTTTGAGATACATCCTATAACTCCAACATCTCTTAGAATACACGCTTGCAATCATATATAAAGCATTTTGAGCTTTTTACTTTTATTGTTTCTTTGCATATTTTTCTTTTATTAAGCATATCATGCATGGACATACAAAAGAGAGAAAAGAAATACCCAATTATATTAAGCTTTTTGACATTGCACTTTTGCTTACAGATGTCACTTCATGATTGGCGAGCAACCGTGGTGAGTTGGTTATTTATGCCTTTCTCTTAGGAGTTTTTAGTCATTCCCGTCAAAAAAAGTGATACAAGTGTTAAGTACAAGAGATTACTTAATCTTACTCATCACAAACAAAGAGCCACAAAACTCACTTGCTTAGTTGTGCATAGAGATGCTCATCTAAGCTGCAAGAAATACAAAGTTTGGAATACTTTGTTTCATTGGCTATTCATGGTACACAAGTACCAATGTACATAAACACACTTTTTTTTTTTTGTATTTTTCTGATTTTTCATTATTTATTTATTTTTATGAATGAAAAAAAAAACTGAAAAGCAACCAAACAAAAACAAGCCAAATAAAGCAATGCATAAAAACTAGACTGTCTAAAATAAAAAAACAAAACACACAAGTAATGCAAACATAACAAAAATAGGGAGAGAGAAAAAGTGACTAAATCACTTAGAGTTCTTTTCCTTCCACACATTGGAAGAACCTTTCCTTTGAGCAAAGTCTTGAATCGGCAGTATGGGAAAATAATTGAAACCGTTTAAATTCGAAAGGAACGTGAGGGCCTTGAGGAGATTTCCAAGGGGAGAAAGAGAGGATGAAAGCTGATTCTGGTTTCCCGATGAAATCATGCTATTACTTTGTTGAGTGGCTAACCACTTATAGCAATATGGTTGAGTATGTCCAGCTGCTCCATAGTGATGACAGAGATACTACTTCTTCTCTTTGGATTTTTGAGCATTACTCTTCTTAGTCCTAGGGTTTTTGATTTCTTTCTTAGTAAGCTTAGGGGGTGCTCCTAAGATAGATTTATCCTTATCTATGTTCTCATTAGCTATCACATTTTTAGCATCATTATTCTCAGAATCAATATTGTTAGCAGGAGAAACAAAAACAGTAGTACTAGAAGAAGTAATATTAGAAGAAGAAAAATCATATCCTAAACCGGTTCAATCGGAGTTAGATGCTAAGCATCTCATCAAGTTTTGCACTTGAAGTCCTCTCCAACTAAGCTCTCACTTGGAACAGTTCTGCCTTAAGCTTCTTGGTTCTCTCAACCAAGAAATTGTTTTCAAACCTCAGTGCTCTAATAGTCTGATTGGCTTCATCAAACTTTGAGGAGAGTTGTTCTCATTCAAGCTCCACATCATTGAGCTTTTTGGTGGCCAACCTATATAGCTTCTCATGTTTTTTCGAGACCTTGTACAATTTTGCATAGGCTGTGTGGATGTCATCTTACTCATCTATCTTCTCAAATTTTGACTCCACTAAGTTTTCTTCTTCTTCCACATCTTTTACAATCCCTTTAGTAAGATTGACAGTGGCGGTGAAGGCATTTAGAATTCCATCATCCTTATTTTCGGAATCATCGCCAGGTTTGGTGTCACTCAAGGTAGTAGCAAGTATATTGATTGCCATTCCTAGCATCCTTCTTCCCTTTTTCTTGGCTCTTAAACTGTGAAGAACTTGATTGCCTACGGTCCTTGTTGAAGCCCTTTGCATTGGCATTCTTCATGAACTTCTTGAACTGTCAGGTGATGTAGGACTTCATTTTAGAATCTTCATCATCAGAAGACTCATCAATGTCATTGCTCTTGGCCTTCAATGCCATGCTCTTGCAATTGCTTGACTTCCGGAGCCTAAATAAACCTAACTCATAGGTCTGCAGATTTTCAACAAGCTCTGTCAAAGGAATTTTATCAATATCCTTTGATTCCTCAATAGCCATGATTTTGGCATGAAATCTCTCAGGTAGAAATCTGAGCACTTTTCTCACAATCTTAGGTTCTGAAATGGTTTTTCCAAGATTAAATGCTGAATTCACTATGTCCTTGAGCCTGGCATAGAACTCATCAAATAACTTATCCTCTTCCATCTTGATTTCTTTGAAGCTAGTAGTGAGCTTCTAAAGTTTCGAGTCTTTGACAGCCTTGGTTCCTTCATAGGTTGTTTGGAGAATGGTCCACGCCTCATTTGCAGTTTCTATGAAGGAGATCTTCTTGAACTCCTCATTTGTGACCACACTGAATAAGGCATTCAATGCTCTGCTGTTGAAATTAGCCGATCTTTGCATTATCCCAATTGGCCAGTGCTTCCTTCGGCTTGGTCCAACCTATCTTCACAACTTGTTATACCTTCTCATCTAAAGACTGCAAGAAATCTTTCATGCATACTTTCTAGTATATATAGTTAGTTCCATCAAATAAATGAGGTACAATAAGTGACTGTCCTCTATCCATGACAAACAGGGGTCAATGGATCTCACAGCAAAGATTGAACCTTGGTCAGAGTGTACCTGTTCTAATACCACTTAATAGGCCAAAAATGTATTGACCCCTTGTGATGAATTAGCCAAGTGAATTAATTAGGTTCAGTTACATGTGATGAGCGTGGTAACACAAACAAATCACCAAATAACTAAATGCAGCAGAAATTAAATTTGACACGGTGATTTGTTTATGAATGGGAAAAACCTACACGACAAAAACCCTACTGGGTGATTTTAAGGTCACCATCCCGAGAATCCACTATTATCAAAACAAGCGGTTACAAGTAAAGGAATCATAATACCTTATACCAACCTATAGTTGAACCGTTACCTCAATTCCCAATTGGACTTGTTTTGTAGTGACAATCTTTCCTTGTATTGCATGGCTTCCAATACGTGACTAACCAAAAGATGCGCAGATCTCAGTATGCGACTTGATCACCACCTTGAGAAGGATGTTGGCTGCAAAGTTTTTTTGTTCTTCAACACATGAAGATCATGAAATTGTTTGGTCACAAAACTCTATCGTGTACAAACATAACAGTTTCTCAAGAACTAGGGTAAACTAGGTTTCCGGTTATACTTGAGGAATTATATTCTTGTGTAATTGTGCTCTTGGCTGTGCAACCTGATACAACCTTTAAAATAATCCTTATATATATTTAAGGTTGTGAGAAAAGAAAGCTCAAACACACACTCACGGATTGGATGAAAAATAGTCCAGAAAAACTGTGTTTCATAAACCTCGATAGATAGCCATCTATCGAGCTAGATGTTTAGCCACGGGCTTCAACAGCTTTTAAACCTTGATAGATACTAGTTGTCGAGTTTTAAAATTCAGCACTTCATTACTTGATTCTTGGACAAACTTGCATGGCTTCAATACTTAGACTTGAACTCTTATTCCTTGAAGTAGTAAACACATCCTAGATCTACCCAATTACAAGTAAAGTGCATTTTGTCAAAGGATTATCCAATACATAAAATGTTGACATATGTTCCTAACATCCATTCACATATGTCCTACCAGCATGAGCCTTTAATTGGGGAAAGTAAGGCCACTTCAGCATTTGTGTTAGGCTTGGGTGATGTCGTTCAAAAGAATTCAAGCCCACCAGGGAAGGGTGTTCAAGTGTCGCAGAATAAGCCGTGTAGTTCAGCCAAAGGCAAGAGTTTTCGTAAGGAATCTAAGGGGATTGGGAGAAGACTAGAAAAAACAATTGTTTCCTGTGAAGAGGTGATGAGAGATCAAATTGAAGATCCAAAAAGGAAATTGTGTGACTTTGTGAATTCAAACGTTGTAGATATAGTGCCTGGGAAGAAGCTGAAGCTAGATGATGCAATGTCCTTGGGGAAAGTCTTTGAGGATCAATTTGGATTAGCGGAGGTTGCTAAGCAACCCCGACGGGAGCAATGAATACTTTGAGTTGGAATTGTGGGGGGCTTGGAAACCCCGTATAGTTAAAGCACTAAAGAAGATAGTGCATGCTAAAGCTCCCAGTTTGGTTTTTCTTATGGAAACCAAACTTCCTCAAAAAGCCATGAAACGAATGTCCAGTATAAAGAATTCGCTAAGATTGACTTAGGGCCTCGTAGTACCAAGTAAGGGGAAGAGTGGTGGTCTCACTTTGCTTTGTAAGCCCAAGATTAAAGTGTAGGTACAAACTTTCTCACACTAGCATATTGATGCGGTCATTGATTCTAGTGGTTCTACGGGGCAGTGGCGTTTGACAGGATTCTATGGAAATCTTTGATACTTTTGAAGGTCAGAGTCATGGGCACACCTATCCCAACTTGGTGCAACAAGTAATCTCCCTTGGCTGTGTGTGGGAGACTTTAACGAGGTCCTCAGTGTTACCGAGAAGCAGGGTGGGTTGGTTAGGCCATCTTGACAGATTGATGGCTTTTGGTGCTGTGTCAATTCTTATGGATTAAGGACATTGGCTATATGGGTTCTTGGTTTACTTGAAGTATGTTTCGAAATGACTTGAGTTGGATTAGGGAAAGAATTGATTGTAGCTTTGCAAAAGAGAGTGGATTAATTTGTTTCCAAGCGCTAGACTTTATCACTTGGCGTCCTCGGCATCTATCATTGTTGTTTGATGTTGAGGTTCAATTAGAAGGTTCAACGCAAAAAACCAAAAAAGATGTTCAGATTTCAGTCCATGTGGCTTAAGGATGGAAAGTGTGGTGATATTGTAAAGGAAGTTTGGATAGAAGGAGAGCTGATGGGTGTGGGAGATAAATTTACTTGTTGCATGGAGAGATGTAGAGAGGCTCTGTCTAAGTGGAATAGAAGGAGTTCGGCCATATTGGGAAACAACCAGCAAAAGCACAAGACTTACTTCAAGCTTTGGAGGTAAGATCAGTGGGGATGTCAAACACTTCGTAAGTCTGTTAGCAGAGGGCGGAGGTTAATCGACTGTTGGATTTGGAAGAGAGAATGTGGAAGCAAAGGTCTTGTACCTCTTGGTTAAAAATAAAAGATTTTTTCATGAGAAGGCCTCGAATTGTAAGCAACGAAACACTATTATGGGTATCATGGATGAGTAAGATACGTGGCATGAAAATGAAGAAAAGGTGGCTGATATTATCACAGGATACTACCAGAAACTTTTTACTACATCCCAACTTGTAATTTGTCAAGAATTTCTAGATGCTATACAATCGAGTGTGACCGCACAGATGAATCACATGCTCACCAGAGGTTTTACTGCTGCAGAGGTTAAAAATGCCCTTGATCAGATGTATCCTTTAAAATCTCCGAGACTAGATGGTATATCCACTCTCTTTTATCAGCATTTTTGGACTATTGTTGGTGATAGTGTAGCAAAATGTTCTTGATTTTTTAAGTACTGGTATTGCACCACCTAATTTTCTTGAAACACATATTGTTCTTATTCCCAAGGTAAAGAGCCCCAAAGGTCTCAAAATATAGACCCATTAGTTTATCTAATGTTGTCTATAAACTGGCCTCTAAAGTTCTTGCTAATAGGCTTAAGACTCTTATACTGTATCTTATCACTGAAAATCAAAGTGCTTTCCTATCTAAACGTCTGATTACAAACAATGTGCTTGTTGCTTTTGAGGTTATGAATACTACTAGCCAAAAGAAAAGTGGAAAAATGGGGTATGTGGCTTTAAAACTTGACATGAGCAAAGCTTACTCTATTCGCATTAATGGTGTTCCTCAAGGGCGTATTGTCCCATCTAGGGGTTTACATCAAGGGATCCCCTTTCTCCCTACTTGTTTCTTTTGTGTGCAGAAAGTCTCTCAGCCTTAATACATAGAGCTTTAGATGTTGGCACTCTTCAAGGCCTTTAGGTTTGCAAACGTAGTCCCCACATCACTCACCTCTTCTTTGCGGATGATAGCTTACTTTTTTGTAATGTTACAAAGGCTGATTGTGAAGAAATCCAAAGACTTCTGAAGGTGTATGAAAGAGCAATAGGACAGTAGGTGAATGGGCAAAAAACTTCTCTCTTCTTCAGCCCCAACACACCTAAGGAAACTCAAGAATATGTCAAGCAAAGGTTTGGAGCTAACTTTATCCGCTAACATGAGAAGTACCTAGGTTTACCATCCTTGGTGGGCCGAAATAAAAGAAATACCTTCCAGCAACCAAAGGAAAGAGTAGCACATAAGCTGTCTCGTTGGAAAGAAAAGTTTTGTCCATGGCCGGTAAAGAGGTTTTAATCAAGGCTGTTGTTCAAGCTATCCCAACTCACACTATGAGTTGTTTCCTTCTTCCAAAGTCCTTGTGTGATGAGTTGAATAGTATGGTGAGCAATTTTTGGTGGGGGCAGAAAATTGATGAGCGTAAAATGGCCTAGATGAAATGGGAAAAGCTGTGTACTCCAGAGGCGAATGGTGGGATGAGTTTTAGAAACCTAAGAGCTTTCAAGCTTGCCCTTCTAGCAAAACAAGGTTGGAGGCTGCAACAAGAATCCAACTTACTCTTTTATAAAGTGTTTAAGAGCAAATACTTCCCTGACACAGACTTTCTTAATGCACAAATAGGTAGACACCCTTCATATGTTTGACGTAGTATTTTAGCTACACAACCTATTATTAATCATGGGATGCAGTGGCAAGTTGGTGATGGAAAGAGTATTCGGATTTGGAAGGATAAGTGGATCCCTATTCCATCCACTTATCGGGTTATTTCACCAAGGACCTTACTGCCAATTGATACAACAGTTGATATCCTCATTGATGTAGAACACAACACCTGGAGAGTTGATCTGGAAAGAGAGTTGTTTATCAACTTTGAGGCTGAAAATATACTAAGCATTCCACTAAGTATTTGTCTACCTCGAGACGAGCTGGTTTGGGCAGCTACACCAAATGGCATTTTCACAGTGAAGAGTGCCTATTGGATTGCTATGGTTGCAGCAAGTACAGGGCAAGTAGGAACCTCAGGTGCTAGTGGACAAAAACAACTTTGGAAAGTCATTTTGAGTGCTAAAGTGCCAAACAAAATAAAGAACTTTGTTTGGAGAGCTTGTCAGAACATAATCCCTACAAAATCCAACTTGTGTCGAAGACAGGTGCTTAGTTCTGATGCTTGTGAGCAATGTGGAAAATGCAATAAGACAACTAGTCATATTCTGCTTCATTGTGACAAGTCTTCCTTAGTTTGGGTTGCCTGCGGTTTGGTGATTGAAAGGGATTGTTCTTTTGTAGATATGTTATGGAAGGTGAGTAAGGATTTAGGCCCAACAGATGTTAACCTTACACACTTCATGGCAATTTCTTGGAATTTATGGAATGACAGAAATGGGGCGAGGCATGGTGAGGTACCAAAAACAGTGCCCAATCTGGTCTTAGAAGCTACTTGAATCGTTGAAGAGTATAAAGCTCTCCAGGACAGTCATATTCGAGCAACAAACCCTCTACTTACTCTATGGATTCCTCCTATGTCAAGTGCTTACAAAGCAAACGTAGATGGAGCTGTCTTCAATGCTCTTTCTACCATTGGTATGGGAGTGCTAATTCGGGATGACAAGGGCCGAGTGGTTAGAGCTCTGAGCCAGAATTTTCATGCTCCACTTGGTCCTCTGGAAGTCGAAGCAAAGGCAATGGAGGCTGCTGTACTTTTTGCAAGGGACTTAGGTGTTCAGGACATTACATTTGAGGGGGACTCATTGCAAGTCTGCAACTTCTTGGCTAGTAGCACAGGGGTACCGCTTGTTGTGGCTAATGTCCTTGAAGGCATTCGTTTCCATCTTCAATTTTTTTGCAGTTTTGCTTTTTCACATGTAAAAAGGGCGAGTAACAAGCCTACTCACCTATTGGCACAGCATGCTAAATTTGTTTCTAGTTATGAGGTATGGGTTGAAGAAACCCCTAGTTTCTTAGAAACTGTTATTGCCCCTGATGCATCTGGCTTGTAATTGTTTTTTCTCTTTTAGTCTAATGAAGCAGTATTCCAAAAAAAAAAAGAAAAAAAAAAGAAAAAGAAAAAAGACCGGACCTAATGTGAACTCTTTCCTTATTGACAATGTCTTCCCTTGCAAGATAAATGTACCTCCATTTAGATATGGCCGCGGGTCCCACAAAAAGTTTTTTTTTAGGTTGAAAGTGTGTTAAAATATTACTTGTATCTTTAAAAAATGAGAAAAAGTGAGAAAATATAGGAAAAACTGAGATTGTGTTTGGTAATTATTTTTGTATTTTGCTTTTAAAATCTTGTTTTTGAGAATGAAAATGAAAAAGAGTTTTATTGTGTTTCCAAAATTAAAAACACATTTGATTAGTTCAAAACAAGAGCAAGTATTTCTCATTTTCTCCTATCAATACCTATTTACTACTACTACTACTACTAATAATAATAATAATAATTTTATTTTTAATATTATTGTGTACAATGCTTAGTTAACAATAATAACCAAAACAATAATATTATGCAGAATATAAATATAAATATATATATATATATATAATAGTATACAAATATATAGATCTGTGTTTATTTAGATATTTTAGAGCAATCACACCATATCATGTAAAAATTTCCTCTATTTTACACAAAAAACCTCCTTTTAAAATTTTACACATTCATTTTTACAAATTACCCACATCAGTTCATCTATCCTACTCCATCTATTAATTAAATAATAATTTTCTCACTTTTTTATTAATTCTCTCAACTAACCAACGCGCGCCTATTCATTTCTTCTCTTCTTCGTTCTGATTAATTTCTCTCTCTCTCTCTCTCTCCTTCTCTTCATTTCTCTCTCTCTCTCACTCTCTCTCTACCCAGATCATCTCTCTCACTCTCTCTCTACCTAGAGCTCCGATCATCTCTACCCAGATCATCTCTCTTCTCGATCCGAGCTCCGATCCAGCGCTTCGAGTGCGATCCGAGCTCCGATCCAGCGCTCCGAGCGCGATCCGAGCTCTGATCCAGCGATCCGAGCTCCGATCCAGCGCTCCGAGCGCGACCCAAGCTCCGATCCAGTCGCTCCGAGCGCGATCCGATCTCCGATCCAGTCACTCCGAGCACCGATCCGAGTTCTGATCCACTCCGATCCAAGCTCCGATCTGTATTTGTGTATCTATGTTTTTTTTTTTTTTTTGAGCAAGTGTCTGTGTTGAGTTTTAGTTGGGTTGGTTGAGAACGGAAAGGAGAGAGAAAAAAAGGAGGGAACAGAAATGATAAAATAATGCTATAAACAAGCTACAGTAATCGTGTATATTTACACGGTACTGTAGCTCGGGGATGAGTTTCCACGTTTTTGCACCTTTATACACCCATTGATGTGGGTGATTTTTTGCATAAAATATGTAAAAGTTGTATTTTTTTCCATTTTACAAAATTTTAGCTGATCTGGTGTGATTGCTCTTACAAAGTAAAAAAGTGAAGATTTAAGGCCAAAAATAGGCCACGTGACTTGAGCTGGTGGAGATTTGTAAAACCCTCAATTTAGTTGACGGTGAACAAAACAAGAACAAGAAGAATACAGAGGCGAAGAAGAAAGGGAAGAAGAGTGAGAATACACACCGATGGTTGGTTCAACAATGGCAGTGCGGCAACTGGCAAGGATGATTTCATGCATGATAAGAGGAAGTGGAGGAGGGAGTAGACATGGCAAAACGGGTCAGAATTTTCTGACTTGACCCAAACTTGCTTTTTTTTTTTTTTTTTTACCCATAGCAAAAACGGATTGACATGTGACCCGACCCGTGTTTTTTTGCGGGTCAACCCAACCCGACACGCGACCTTACTCTAATCCATACCATTTTTTTAAAACTTTGTTTTTTTGGTAAAAATTATAAAATTAAGACAATATTGATTTAATTGCTTGTTGTGAGTTTTAAGGAAAAAACTGAGACATTTACATAATTACATGAAAATAATTGAAAGATGAATGATTGAGTATTCTGTAATGAGTAAAGATGTTTAGATATCAAATAACAAAGTATATGCCAAGATAATCAGGTTACAATGGAGTTAAAAACATAAATTTAAAATTGTAGACATATGAGAAACATTCACAAGTGTAAAAATAATAAAGGCAAAGTATCAAATTATCATAAATTATGAATGTTTAGACCTATTTTTTAACAATTTATGTCCAAAATAAATGACTTTTCAAAATAAATTATGATATTTCCTAGAATGTGTGTTGCTTAACAACGATATGATATTCATAAAAGAGACTATGTATAAATAAGTAAACAATCAAATTTTAATGTATATCTCAAATTGAAGTAGAGTGCCAACCACAATTGATAATAGATTATAAAATTAATTTTTAAGATTTTAAATTTCTTATATATTTTTATTCTTTGTCGAATGAGTTATCCAATAAGTCATTTGTAATTTTGTTTTATATTTTGGGATGTTGATGTTATGTAGAAGTAAAACTTATGCATTTATTTTACTTATCTTTGTGTTATTTTTTTTTTTAGATAGCAATATTAGGATTTGTATAATTTTAAAGTTATTGAATAAGTGTTTTTTTAGAGATAATTACAACATGCTGCTAACTCGGCTGCTCGAACCCTTTCTCCTCTAGACCCTAAGCACTTTGTGCATGGGAAGGTGGTAATTCAATTATAAGGCCTTTAGTAGTTATTGAATAAGTATTAATAAGTTTAACTGAGTTCATTCTTGATATAAGTGGTGAATTCAAATTAATGTATTTTATATCAAGTAATTTGTTGCATGACTTTCCAAATGGAAAATACATGTTGTTTTCTTTATAAAAAAAAAAATTCATGAGAAGATACAGGTCAACTTGACCCGACCCGCAACTCTATTGAACCAAAACCATTTTTAATCTGCTTAAAATGACCTGTTTTTATTCGCAACCCGATTGAACCAACCCGACCTGCCCGTTTTGCTATGTCTAAGAGGCAAAGAGAGTGTTGTGAGTTTGGGTTTGCCTGCACATCCCAAACTTTGTTCTTGTGCTTATGGTTTTTTTTTTTTTTTTTTTTTTTTTTTTCCAGCTAGGATTTGAAGCCTAGACCTCATTAAGTGCATTTGATTTATTGTTTTCGTTTTCTATTTATTTTGAGTAACCAAATAATTTTTTTCTTGTAGAAAATAGAAAATAGCTTTTGAAAACAAAAGATTAGTAAAAAAATAATTACCAAATATACCTTGAAATTTTGATAAGCTGTACATAAAAACTAAAAGCCAAGCTTATAAACTAATTCCAAATAGAAAATGTCACTATACTATTAGCTTTTTCTCAAATTTTTTAAGGGATAAAAAAAATGATAGTTGCTTATAAAATAAAAATCAAAATGATAGCTGATTAAATTTAAGTTAGATATTCCAATATATTTTTAAAAAAACAATCTCCGCTTAAGTTTGTTAAACTTTAATACACACACACACACACACACACACACACACATATATATATATATATATATATATATATATATATATATTTGTAGAATGCACTATGCATTAAGCTATAAAATACTTAATTTATATTTGAATTGTTTTTATACACTTTATAATACTTTTTTTTTTAATGACAAAGGAAAATTACAACAACTCTTATTGTTGATAAAACTCCTACAAATAATTGACTCCACCTAGAACAATTACCGAGTAATCTAGGGCTCTTCACCCTAACAAAGTATTGTTTTATATATTATTAGCCTCATTACACAATTTTTGCATGTGCAATGATGCTTTTTTTTTTTTTTTTTTTTTTGTACTTAAGACTAGGAATCAAGGAAACTAGAAATTCAAAAAAAAAAAAAAAAACAGAAAAATTAAATGAAAGAATCTGATGAGTCTTGTTAAAGTTAAAAAAAAATTGGAATGTGGACTTGAGGGAAATATCAAAGTGGACTGAGAAGTTTTTTTTTTTTTTTTTTTTTAAATTTTAATTTTGGATAATTTTTTTTTGAAGACATGAATTAGTAGGAGAATGTCCTCCTTTGTAGGCATTTTATGTGGTGTTAGAGATATATTTTTACCAATTTATCCTAAAGTTTTGTCTCTATTAAACCTAGGGTCTAGGCCTCTAAGAATATTTTGAACCAGAAAAAAGTCTAGTCCAAAGAGGAGAATTCTCTTATACATAGTATAGATTATACTAATAGGAATATAATATAACATAATGAAAAAACAATATAGGTATCAAATTTTTAATACATCCCTCGGTTGACAAATTCTTGGCTCCGTGATTCTTTTTTGGCATGCAATGATGCCTGTCCAAGATGTTGTCATAATATAAATATTGACAATCAATTTGTACTTCCACAAAGATATGGTATAATATTGAGAATGTCTTTTAACGTTCTTCCGCTTGCTATAATTAATTTACACATATACCGTCAAGCCCCAAACTAAACAATACAGATAGACACATGACATCGGCTGCATTCTTATAAAGTTTTTACCCTACAAATGTGCAAGACTTTCTTAACAACTAAAAATTATTCTTAAAGAAAAATTTATTAACAAATCCACAATAATCCTTAATAATGCATTTGTTAAAAGATCTCCAAAGTACCAATAGAAACGACAATCCAAACCTCATGACCCTTAAACAAAAGATATACTAATTATATCAAGATCATCTTTGTTAGGTTTTAAAAGTTTAGAACAATTGGTAGAATACAAACTTTTTTAGATATAGATCTTAGAGTCTATAGGTACTATTAGACAATACTCAAGGTGATAGAAGTCAAAATTTAAGAACATACAAGCTGTAGAAAGAAGAATTCAAAATCTGCCTGGTTCGATCAATCGAAAGACAGGCTCGACCGATTGAAATATGGTCTGCAAAATTTTAAATTTGGCCCAACAACAGTTCAAGCCCAAAAAGGATTAGGGTTTCAGATCTACTTCTTCTAGTATATAAAGAAAACCTAAAGCACGTTTTTAAGAGGCTTTTAAGAGAGAGATTAGGGTGCATCTTGTGCCTCTTTTGTAGATCTAGGTTTTTATATCCAAAAACTCTCTAGAGTCTTCTTATTTGTGTTGTGTGTTGAATCTCTTGTGAGATCTAGAGATGTTTATTTTCATACACACTTAGGGTTATTAAGATCAAGATTTATGTTAAGAACTTGGTAATCATTTTAGTTGCTATAAAAAAACATTCAAGAAGATCAAAATTCACAAGTAGGAGAACTTGTGGTTGCTATAGATCAAGGAAAGAAGTAGTCCGTGGACTCAGAGCTATTATGGGATCGTAGTAGTAAGTTTTCTACTTGAAGTAGCAATAGAATGTTAGTGATCTAAGTTCTATTGTATAAACTTTAATTATTTTATAATGGATTTGCCTTTTACCTTGAAGATAGCTAGGTTAAATCCTCCCGAGGTTTTTTACCAATTTGGTTTTCCTATGTCATCATATCGTTTTGTTATTTATTTTTCCGCTACTTTACATGATATGATTGTTATTATTTTAACCTAGATCTGAATAATAAACCTAAGTATTCACTTGGTTAATTAATCAGGATAACAATTTAGTTTTTATAGGGATCTAAAACTTAACAATCTTATTTTCAAAACTCCTAATCTCCATTCAAGCATACGTTTTCAACAAAAGTCCTAAAACTTGCTATTATTCATAATCTGAAACTGGAGGAGAAAGGGGGGGGGGGGGGTGAGTTGACAATTTAATACCAAACTTTTTTTTTTAAGAGAGAGTTTCGACCTATGGCATCCACTCTTAATGATTGTTCTTTATTATCAGACCAAGACACCAATCAATTTTTGGTGTAAGCAGTGATTGAACCCCAAATCTCTTATTCAACTATAAAAGATTTTACCAATTGAGCTAATTATAATCCATATACCAAATACCATACTAGTTGAAACAAGTATATAAATTGACAAAATAATATAAATTTAAGAGATCAAAATATTTCACATATTTTAAAGTTATAATATACTTTGGTTTAAAAAAAAAAAAAAAAAACTAAAGAAGTTTCATGGACTTAAAATAATTCATAAATTCAAACATATTCACATTCTTAACAATCTTATATATTTATGACTATGGTTATGCTTTATCTCTGTGACTAGGTATCAGATTCAGAAGAAACTAGTTCTGCGCTAATGTATATCCCCTATTAGCTGGGTCGAGAAACATGAAAGACTCATGATGCCCTAGATAGAACTAGTTTCAGTACCAATGAATAACCTCTATTGGCTGGGTATCAAAGTCAAAACATAGTCATATAGTCCAAAATCATATATATCAAATCAGAGTTCAAACAAAAATATATTTTATTCAAATACATACATGTGTGTATATATATATATATATATATATATATATATAAAATCATATATGTAGTATTCAAATATATTTGTGATAATTCTTTAGTCTTTACTTTAAATTAGTAGTATTTTAAAAAATGTAACAATTATAAACAATATTTAGATATCTCCATAAAAGAACTTCTCCCCAACACTTCCTCTAAAATCCTTAGATATCTCCTAAAATAATTTTTTTTTTTCAAATACAATTTACTCTATAATGAAATAAGTTAAGAAAACTTATAACAGTACATAGCCAGAAGAGAAATTGCTAAAAATATCCAAGAATTTCCTATTATAACTCTCCTCATAAAGGACAAAATAGCATCACAGAGGTCCAATAACATTCATTTTTATACTAAAAACCTACTTTTTATATATTACACATCCACTTTTACAAAATATCTACATTAGTTCATCTAATCTACCACATTTTTTAATTAAATAATCAATTTCCTCACATTTTTTATTATTTCTCTTAACCACCCGACATATGTACATGCGCTCTCTCTCTTCTTTCCCATTTCTGATTTGTTTCTCTATTGCTCTCTCTCTCTCTCTCTCTCTCTCTCTCGATTAACTCTTCCTAGTTCCGATTCGCTCCGATCCGAGCTCCGATCCACAATTCACCAACTCCGAGCTCTGATCCATGATCCACAGCTTTGAGCTTCGATCCATGATCCACCAGCTCCGAACTCCTATCCGAGCTCCGATCCACTAGCTTCAATCCGAGCTCCGATCCATGATCCACCAGCTCCGAGCTCCGAGCTCCAATCTGAGCTCTGATCCATGATCCACTAGCTCCGAGCTCTGATCCGCTTCGATCCGAGTTCTGATCCGCTCTGATCCACCAGCTCCAATCCACGATCCACCAACTCTGAGCTTCGATCTGAGTTTCGATCCACGATCCACTAGCTCCAAGCTCCGATCCAAGCTCTGATCTACGATCCACGAGCTTTGAGCTCCGATCCATGAGGTCCGATCCACGATCCACTAGCCATGAGCTCTGATCCAAGCTCCGATCCACTATCTGTGTTTGTGTATCTCTGTTTTTTTTTTTTTAGCAAGTGTATCTTTGTGATGATTTGTCTGTGTGTTTGTGTGCATCTGAGGAAAAAGAAGAAGATGAGCAGTTAACTGAGTTTGTTGAGCACGGAGAAGAGAGAAAAAAAAGGAGCGAATGGAAATTAATGATAAAAAAGGATAAACGAGTTACAGTAACCGTGTTAATATACATGGTTACTGTACCTCGTGGATGGATTTGCATAATTTTGCATATTTTTACACCCACTAATGTGAGTGTTTTTTTGCTCAAAATATGTAAAATTTGTAGTTTTTTATTATTTTATTTTAGAAGATTTTAGAGGGATTGATGTAGATGCTCTAACAATTTGCAATTCTAATTTCATATAAAGTTTAGATTTGACCAATGATGAGATTTCTTAGGTTCTTACCTTAAGTGTGCCATCGATTTTTCTCTACGTGAATATACTGAGAAGTCCTCCTTCAAAAATATCTATAGTTATACGCTGACTTGATTAGCTTATATATAGTTAGAATTTCAATCTAATTTTTTGAAAACTCCCTTAATAAATTAATTATAAAATTAACCCCATAAAGAGATTAACTTAAATACCCCACCTTTAAAGTCTCTCTCCTTTCTTGTTTTTCTTTATTTATTTATTTTGTGGGTATTACATATACCTTAGCTAATCCATTACGTCAATGAAATGCTTTATATCTTATTCATCAGCAGGGGAAAAAAGAGGTTCTATATCTACCTCCTTGACTAATTCAGAGAGAGAACCTCACGACCTCAGGTACCATCTATACCTACGTTTCTTTCTGTATAAAGAGAAGCAGAGTCAAGACCAATTTATCGTAGCTTTGCTCTTCCACTCTGTAAGCAATAACACATCATTTCTCTACTCTTCACTCAAATGGCAAAGGTAACACCAGGAGAAGAACACCCTGTGAAGGCTTTTGGGTGGGCTGCTAGAGACCAATCTGGCTACCTCTCTCCTTTCAACTTCTCTAGAAGGTAACGTTCATGAATATTCGCTTTGTATTGCTATCAAGAGGAGTGTATATTGCACACACAAACTTGCACACATATAGTCCTCGAAAACGAGAGAAATCGTGACTTGATTTTACTTATATTTGGAAAGTGTGTGTACTACTAGCCTTGATGAGATGAGTTGATGATTGTGTTGAAATGACAAATTGATACAGGGAAACAGGGGATGAGGATGTGAGGTTTAAGGTGCTGTATTGTGGAATATGTCACTCCGATCTTCACAGCATCAAGAATGATTGGGGCTTCTCATTCTACCCTCTTGTTCCGGGGTATTTTTTTAAAAAGTTTTCCTTCTAATATTTTTGAATTTTATTAGTTCTGTTTGTTCCTTTCGGAGAATTTTTTTTTTTTGGGCTTTTCCCGTACTTACAACTTTTAAGTGTATAGATAATTGGTGGTATAACTAATTATTATTATTATTTTTTAAATAGATATCCAAAATTGATTTTTTTTATGAGATCCAAAATGGATACGTTGATAATGGATCACATAGTAAAATAATTCCCCAATATCTTGGGATCATTTCAAATTAAACCTTAAATTTTAAAGAAATATTAAAATCAAGAAGTTAAAAAAAAAAAAAAATTATGACAAACAAGAGTATCCATTGACTATTCCCTTGGATATCCAGAACCTCATAGTTATACTGCGGTTGCAACAAGTGATGCCTTCTCCTTTTTATTTCATTTGTTTTTCTCCTTAGATCATGTGACATATTATAAGCATATTAAAATAATTACTCTAAGTGAAACTCTATTATCTTTTTATTTTTATTTTTTTGTGTTTTAATGATAATTTTTGGCATGAACACGTTGTGCTTGCAGTCTAGCTCAATATTTTTATCGAATTTTTTATTTTATTTTAGTTGAAACTTTTGTAAAATTTAAGTTTTGATTTGAAACAACAATAAACTATAATGAATTTATTACGAAATGTGTTTATTCTTTAATAAAGGATAGTAATTTGGCATAAGGGCAGTGTAGTAATTACGTTCCATTTAAAAAAGATAGTTTTATTTTTTTGGGGGAGAAGGATTGGGAAAAAAATAGTCAATTGATGCAATCAGAACTTTCAGAGGGCGTTTGGGTACGGATTATTCGCGTTGCGTTTCATTTGCTGCGTTTTCCTTTACTTTTCTTTTTTTTTTCTTTCTTTTTTTTTTTTTTTTTTCCTGGGCACGCGTTTCAGGATGCAAAGGCTACTGTTCATGCACTGTGCATGAACAGTAGCCGCAATAGTGGACCAATTTAACCGTGTACAGTACACTGTATACTGTTTATGGACCCACAAAATTCACTTTTCAGCAACTTTTTCATTAAAAATGGGTCCCACGACACTATTTACATATTTAAAAATTATTTCGCTACAGTGTTTTCAATTTTCAGTTTTCAGTTTCAACAAAATAAGTTCTATCCAAACGGACCCTCAGTAAACAACTTTATTACAAAATATAACAAATAAATGATATGATGTGATCGACCCAATTTTTTATTAAAAAAATGTATTTTCATACTTATTAGGTATCATGGACTTTGACTTATAACATTGCATCTTTTTTCATCTAAACTATGTAACCAACCAATAACAGAACCACTTAGAGGTTAGGCAACTCGTGAAGAACGAGATTTCTCGCGAAATTAATTTAGAAAGAAACCTTTCAAACTCCTGTTATATTTTTTCAATTTAAAATTTTAAAATCTCACTTCATTGTTCCTTGGGATTGGCTTTGGGCCTTTCCAGCGCAGCTTAGGTAGAACACAAAGAAGGGATTATATGTTCTTTATATTCTTTACATGCATATCGAAATCGATTGTTATTTACTATTCGAACAATGAACTTATTTTTTATGCATAATTTTTATCATAAAAAGAGAAATTTAAACATTTAATTGATGACATATTTATTAATCTTTGACATTCTTGAAATTTTGTTAGCATGGATGATATAATACAAACATGCAATCTGATGGATAAAATTTCAAAATTCACATTTAATAAAAATATATTGGCAAATTTTGAGGGGTTTCTCTACAAACTTGTTTGGAGGGAAACTTTTTCCGGCTAGGGATCTCCAAGCTCTTTGAAATTTTTTTTGATTTTTTATACTAATATATCTAGATATAGTTATTGTAAGTAATTTTAAAGAAAATTACACTTAATCTCCTCAATTTTTTTTAATAGTTATGTTATAAACATATCTATAGACAATAGCCAAACAAATTAAGTCATTATCCTCTCAAAATATATGTCAAGTGGTTATGATGGCGATGATATATATAAAGCAATATAAAAAGAAATGCTAGGTATTAAATTTAGTATAATATGGTTTTTTTTTTTTTTTTGTAAACTTTCACAATTCATCTCCAAGTTTTATTCATTGCTTATTATGCTAAGTAGTTTTCAATTGTTTTTTTAATAGTTATGTTATGAACATATCTATAGACAATAGCCAAACAAATTAAGTCATAATCCTCTCAAAATGTATGTCAAGTGATTATGATGGCGACGATATATATAAAGCAATATAGTAAGAAATGCTAAGTATTAAATTTAGTATAATATGGTTTTTTTTTTTTTTTGTAGACTTTCACAATTCAACTCCAAGTTTTAGTCATTGCTTATTATGCTAAGTAGTTTTCAATTGTTTTGATTACGTCTCTATTGTTGAGGATTGATTTAATCAAAACTTTTTTTTTCTAATAAGTTTCATCAAATTGTTAAAGAAAGTGTTTTATATAATATTCACATGACTTGTTAATCATTGATCACATGTATGATTAGCAAAAACAAAAAAAGTTTTCATTTATATAATTTTTTTATGTATAAAAAAAATCTCAAAATAACATAAATATTAAAGAATTCTTTACATTATTCCAAATATAAAAGATAACGACAAACTTTTTTCTAAAGGCTTGCATCACATACTTTGATTTTTTGGATTAAAAGTTCACTAAACTCCAATCATAATATTTTGAAGAGAAATGGATGAAAGTAGTGTGGTTACTGCATCTAAGTTCTAAATAAAAATATTTCTGATTAAACAATTTTAAAATGCATCGGCCAATGTGACTAGAAAAGAAATAATGTTGGACGAATATATGTATATTTATTTTTTAATTTATTATAACAATTTTTTTTTAGAGAGTTTTAAATTTATGGTGTCTGCTCCTAATAATAACTTTTTATTGTTAGAGTAAGATACAAATTAGTTTTTAGTGCAGGTGGAGATTGAACCTCAAATCTCTTATTTAGTTACCAGAGACTTTATTAGTCGAGCTAATTGAGACTCACATTATAACAATTTAAATGTTATACAAAGAGATTATTTCTTTAAGAATAAGAATAACATTAATTGTAAACATCATAACAAAGTAATATGTCATAGTTCAATATGATTAGTTTTATAATGAACATAACTTTGAGAATGGAAACAATAAAGTTTACATTTGGAATTCTCACAAGTAAAAATTGACATTGGAATTTTTGTGTCGAAGGCACGAACTTGTTGGGGAAGTGACAGAAGTAGGGAGCAAGGTGAATAAAGTTAAAGTTGGAGACAAAGTGGGCGTAGGATGCATGGTTGGTGCATGTCACTCCTGCGAGAGCTGCGAAAATGACCTTGAAAATTACTGTCCCAAAATGATACTCACTTACAATTCCATTTACCATGACGGAACATTCAACTATGGAGGCTATTCAGACACTATGGTAGCTAATGAGCGCTACATAGTTCATTTCCCAGAAAATATGCCACTTGATGCTGGTGCTCCACTGCTCTGTGCTGGGATCACAGTGTATAGTCCCTTGAAACATTTTGGTTTAGCCCAACCTGGTAAGCATATTGGGGTTGTGGGCTTAGGTGGGCTTGGTCATGTAGCTGTCAAATTTGCCAAGGCTTTTGGGGCTAAAGTGACTGTAATTAGTACCTCACCTAGCAAGAAGGATGAAGCTTTGGTACATCTTGGTGCTGATTCTTTTTTGGTTAGCCGTGATCCAGACCAAATTCAGGTATATTTTTAGCTTATAATACTTTCCATCTTTTAAACTCATGCTCATAATGGTTGTACTTTGAGATATTGAGTGTTGATGATGGATACATATTAAATTTGTGCAGGCTGCCATGAACACAATGGATGGTATCATTGATACTGTTTCTGCAGTGCACCCCATTTTACCATTGCTTGGTCTATTGAAGTCCCATGGAACGCTTGTCTTGGTGGGTGCACCAGACAAGCCACTTGAGTTACCTGTGTTTCCGTTGATTTCGGGTAATTGCTTATTAAGAATTTAAGACCATGATAAATTTTCCATTATTTTCCATTTTTTGTGTTTTGCACCTTTTCATCTGAAAAATGCAGAGGCTTTTTCTACCAATTTAACAGGGAAAAAAAAAAAAAAAGGAATTTTACTCGAGCCTAATTCAAATGTATACACGTCTGAAGTTCTTTTCTAGAAACTTGAACTCTAACTCTTACCCTTCACACTCTACAAGTACTTATACTTGTAGAGTGACTATTGTGCCAGGAGTGCACAGTAGTCTGAATTAGTTATAATATCACTAGTATTACTTGTTCTTATTTCTTTACTTTATTGTTTTATAAGTTTTAGCCTCAGAGGAAAGGGTGGAGAGAAGTTTTAATTTCCCCATCCTTAAGATTATCCAATAATTCTATTCATTAAGATTACTCTTAATTAGAATTTTGTTTAGATTTTTCATTATTAGTTAAGAGAGTTACTAAGATTTGCAAAAAAAAAATTCAGGAAGGAAGATGGTTGCCGGGAGTGCCATTGGAGGAATGAAAGAGACGCAAGAGATGATTGACTTTGCAGCAAAACATGGCATCACAGCAGACATTGAGGTTGTTTCAATGGATTATGTGAACACCGCAATGGAGCGTCTTGCTAAGAATGATGTTAGATACCGATTTGTCATTGACATTGGAAACACCTTGGCTGCTACCAAGCCTTGAAGAAATAGCTTTGTGTCTTAATTAATTTTCTTTTATTATTCCATTGTTCCATGGTTTTTTTGGCTGGATGGGGTGGTATTGAATTTATTATGCTTTGCTGGTGTCTCTACCATTAGCCTGTCCTTCACAGAGTCATATAATGTGTAATAAATAAAATAATATATATGGATGTTTATGTTGAAAGAGTTAAAGTTGGCCAGGATAAGTGGGGACAACAATACATGTAACAAAGTGTTCATTTTCTTTCGTCATTATAAGGTTAAAATATTATTTTCGTTTTTAAAGTTATATAAAATTCTTTTTTTCTCTTAACTTTCTAAATATTTTTTTCAATAATTTAGTAGTGAAAAATGGATAAAAAAAATTCAACAGAAATGAAACAAAAAGGGATTTTTTTTTTTTTTTTTTTAAGCTTAAAGATAGATAATGAAACATTTTTAATAGTTTAAGGAAAAAAAAAAAAAAATGAAACTTTCAAAGTCTAACTACAAATTCTACTAGATAATTGGTCATTCTATCATTTTGAACAAAAATGTGTGAGTAAATTAAGTTCTCAAGTCATAACCATGACAGGCGGGGTTCTAATCAAAGTTTTGTATTTCGTTTTGACCGCTGTTTTGGGTTGTCTATAATATTGGAGTATTTCAATATCAATGTACTCTAGTATATTAATGTTTCGATATTAACAAACATTAATCCTGCCATTTTTTTCACATGATATCAAAGCCTTCTAAATCTGTAATTTCTACTTCAAATGCCACTGCAAATCTAAACACTCTGCACCTTTCTTCTTGTTATCTATCATGTCAAATCTAATGATTATCAAGCTTGATTCAAGGAATTACGTTCTCTAGGAGCATGAGATTTGTTAGTCTATATTTGTCATAGATGGTCACACCATAATATGGTGCATTGTTACAGATGTCATAACTCTCACTTGGTAAATGGTATTGCTTCACACGTGCAATAACATCCAAATTTGTCTTTTTTTTGGTGACAAAATTCTGCAATTCACCTTTCAAATGTTTCTTCAAAAAAAAAAAACCATTCATGGACAATTTTTTCAGTTAATTTTTCAAACACATTCCCCACTTAGAATTAAAAATTTTCCTAAATAAATAATACCATAAAATAAATTCAAATATTTCCAAAATAGTAAACAATAGCTATCATATGTACACGTACATACGTACATAATACACGTACATTATCATTTTTACGGGTAATTATTGAATACTTCTGGAGTATCATAAATACATACTCCTCTCTCTCACATAATTGTGAATCCCACTAATTAAATTCATGATAGAACACATAATTCATGTGAGTGGGGGAGTATGCATTTATGGTACTCCCAGAGTATTCAATAATTTTCCTATTTTTACCTCCTCAACCATTAAGCCAAACTTAGCTAAATCAATGCAATATTTAGAGTGCCTGAAACAATCCTGGGTCTTCAAAATTAATTTGCACCTTCCAAAATCTTGCTTCCCATCAGAAAAACAATGCTCTGTAGTCTATACAATGACAAAACTTGGAGTAGATTTAATTGAGATGTTGAACTCATAAGGCAAGAGTACGCATCTAAAACCACAGTTCCACAATTACAAACCACAACAACCAACCCCTATTTGGTTAGCTGAACATGTGCATGCAACGAAGAATCATTTTTGGTGCGTGGTGTTCTCTTACCAATGTTTTGTTATTTTGTGAGAGCTGTGGATATATTGTAAAGATTGGTTAGGAGTCTGCAGTATCACATCTCATAGATGCTATGTGCACGGCATTCTACAAATGGTGATTGATGTCGTGAAAGTTTGAAGAAAGCACACACGATACTTTCTTTAATGGGCAGAAACTAAATTGTTAGTTCTTGAGTAGTAAACCTTAAATCCATGACAGATTCTTTGAATTTACAAGATGATAAACTGGAATCTACTAGAAAAAAGTTTGAGAAAATAACTATGCAATTTTGTTGATGAAAATCTCTTTTGCCTTTGATGACTATAAAACATATAAATACTAAGAAAGTAAAATCCTAAGACTATTAGGAAATGTCTAAAACCCTAATTAGCACCAATTATGAGATTAGGTGGAAAAATACCGAAATTTACCAAAAATGAAAAAATTGAGTTAAATGCAAATTTTTATAAACTATTGACCTTAAAAGTTGTCCCAAAACTAGTGGGACTTTATTCTGTATTTTGAGTAAAAAATTATTAAGGAAACAAAAATTACTATAAATGACAAAATCACAAAGGAATTCGCCAAAATCAAGGGTACATCATGGCATAGGAAAGACTATTGCTCAAAAGAACATTTTCCTTCAACCTACCAAATTTTATGCAATTTTGACTCTATTGCCCAAACGATTTCTACTAGTGTCTTTTTGCCTAGCACGATTTTAGGCATGCCTGGGAGTCCAAAAAGGCCATGGTGGTTTGCTCTAGATCGGTGGTAATACGAAAAGGGAGAATGCTAAGTATAGATAGGATTTAGTTGTTGTCCACCTTGAACCATTAACCCGTGTTGCAAAAATTTGCTTCCTAATACATGTGGCATATTGAGGTGTAAATTTATGAGGCTTGCAGAGCTAATATGTCAAAGTCAACAAAAAGTTAAATGCTTCACTCAATATATATATATATATATATATATATATATATATATATATATATATTAGCATTACTCCCATGCGTTGCACGGTTTTGGGTTATAAACTTTGGAATAATTTTATTGAAAATAACAAATTAATAATCACTTAAGTCTAGATCATATAAATTGTATATAAAGTATTGTTTTTTGGATTCAAACAATCACACAACATATTTATATGAAATAAATTTCTGAATTTAACAATTAAAAACCTAAGGAAACTTAACCAGAGGATTTTCATTTGCCAGAATATGTGTAGTACATCTAAAATGTGTTATGCACTTTATTTTGTTTTTCAAACCATTATTTAGAGTTACAATTTAATACACTAATGGCCTCTTTTATCTAAACAATGAGAAGAGAGTCATGAAGATTTAATATTAAATGAGTCTTAATTAATAAAAAGGATAAAGACAATAGTTAGAAAAAATTATTGTTCAAGCAAATAGTTGCATAATCATATTAAAATGTGAATTCCTTTTCATGATACAAATTTATTATTACTTGCTAATAGCAATCTTGTGAAGAAATATGTTGTTGATATTTATAACATGCTATGTTAAAAAAAAAAATAAAAATTCATGACCACTATTCAAATGTGTTATGGGTGATAAATATAGGTATGGATATTGATATTTGTAAAAGCCAAAATAAAAAATTAATTGCAGTGAAATTTAAAATAATAAAAAAGTTACATGCTCACAATGTTAGGCAATTTCTTTTGCACACATATAATATCATTAACAACAAAAATAAAATTGAGAAATAGTAACATAAAAATTTTACTTCTCAAGAAAGTTAATTTAATCTAATAACACACATATAAAGATAACAAAAATACAAATGGAACCCTTGTTGTAGGAGAGAATACAAAATTTGATAATTCTTAAATAATATTTATAGAGGTTTATATAATAGATTTCATGAATTTAAATTTGCATTTATGACTCATAAGCAAAACCTTTAAAAAAAAAACAAAAAACAAAAACAAAGAAGAGAAAGACATACCTGTAATAGTTTGGATGGTAGGTTTGATAAAGACATAGAAATTGTAAGAGACTAAGAATTATTGATAATGAGGGAAGAAGAAGAAGAAGAAGTTGTGCCTAAGAATATATAAAAAAAAAAAAAAAAAACACTAAAAACATTATACATATAGAGAGAAATCGAATTTTCAATTGTAAGGAACTTAGACTTCTAATCATTCTAAAAATTATAAGAGAAGAAGAATATTTGTCCAAAGAAAAAAAAATTGTCATATAGTCATTGAATGTAATGGTAAAAAAAAAAGAAAAAAAGGTAAGTAAATGTGAATGGCGATAAGGAAATAGGATAGAAATATATATATATATAAAGTTATAATCAGATTAGAAGTTTAAAATTATCCAAAGAAGAAGAAGTTAAACTCAATATAAATTTATCCAAAAAAGTGAGAAAGTCATAGAAGAAAAGTTGATAATAATAAAATTATATCTATAAAATTCTGCATGTATAGTATGTTGCTGATTTTTTTTTTAATTAAGAATTTTAATAAATGATTAGATGAAGAACTGGATTGTAATAAAATTAAAATAGAATTTGGATTATAATCAAAGTACAATTTTTATCAACTTAGAAATTATAGGAGAAAACAAAAATATATCTGTTTTTTTCTTAAAATTTTAAAAAATTTCTGCAATATGGTAAAGTCATTTGGCACAACAACGGCATCTAAGTTCAACTTTTATTTTATACTGGCATTATGCCCGTGTGATGTACGGCTTAATCAAAATTTATATGTTAATAATTTTTTTTTAGTAATTTACTTAAAATTAGATAATAGAATAGATAACAAAAATAATTAAATATTTTCTTTTAAACTATATAATAAATTCATATTGTACGAAACTAAGGTATTATGAAATGTATATATATATATATATATATAAAAGTAAGAACCTATTAAAAGAGTGCAATAAATATATTTGTTTTTGGAATGCATAAGATGATTTATTCTTTTTTTTATATATTATTTTTTGCCAATGTCATGAAACAAAATTTGTATGTTTTCTTCAAATATACGTGGAATTGAATTTGTTTATTTTTTTGCAAATTTGTCTTTATTTAAAATATATATGTATTAATTTTTTTTTGGGTTACTTTATCCTTCTTTTTTTTTTTTGGACCTAAATTAGATTTTTTTTAATTATTTTTACTTTAATGTTAACACATATTAGCTATCATTTGATTCTTTATCCACATGCAAAAAAACAGAAATTAACATTTAAATTAGGCCAAAAGTAAAAATGTTACTTTATAAAAAAAAATTGATACAATACTTATTGTTATGTTATCCAAATAAGAGTCTTACTTAAACTTAAACTTGTTATGTTTATACATATTAGCTATCATTTCATACTTTATCCACACACAAAAAATCAACAATTAATGTTTAAATTAGGTTAAAAGTAAAATTGTTATTTTATAAAAAAAAATTGATACAATACTCATTGTTACTTTATCCAAATAAGTCAATAAGAACAAATAGAATAAGAGTCTTACTTAAACTTAAACTTATTTGTTAAATGGATTAGATGAAGAATTTGGATTGTAATCAAATTAAGATTTTTATCAATTTAGAGACTATAGGAGAAGAAAAATTATATATATATATATATATATATATATATATATATATATATATTAGATCTAAAATCAAAAAACAATTCTGCAATTGGTGAAGCCACTTGGTGCAACCATAACGTTTAAGCCCAACTTTTATTTTATATACTAGTATTATGCCCATGTGATGTACAACTTAATTATAAAGTTATATGTAAATAAATCATAATTAATGAACCATACAAATAAAACTACATTAATTTATAAATATAATTGAGTCAGTTTATACAAACACCATTTAGGACTTCAAAATTTTTCTTATAGAAAATTTATGACTCCACATGTTTGGCTTTCTGCGCCACATGTTTGGCTTCATAGAACCCTTTACGAATCTTTTTGCAAAATTAAATATTTATAAGTATTAATAAAATAAATGATGAGAAAAATGAATAAAAAATTGAAACTAAATCATATGTAATATATATATATATATATATTACTCCCGTGCAGCTTAATTCACAAAGCATGAATTGCATGAAATAAACTAAAATACCGAAAGAAGAAGAAGAATGAAGATCTCAAAATAGCAATAACTTCTTATAAACAAATTTGAAATCTAAGCCATAGAGAGTATTCCAAACTACATGAAATTGTTATATGTACAAAACCTAATCAACATGACACGTGGATAAAAAAGAGGGGGAAATCATAAATAATTCTGGCTGTTATTGATTAGAATTTTAATTCTGTTAGGAGTTATTATGAAACACCATACCTTTATGTTTAGCATATATCAACCTAAATTTTCTAAGTTTCTGAAAGGAAATGACAATGCACTAAGACATGCAAATCTAAATATTAGAAACTAAAACAAAGTGATTTTTGTACGATGAAAATTAAAGATAGAGATCAAGGTTAATTTATATGATTGGCACATTCAATACCAAAATAAAAAAGCAAACTACAAACAATAAGCACCCAAACCCTTTAGGCAAAACCATTGATAAACGCACCAAATATTCTAACCCAAAGCATCGTAACGTCCCACTTCCATATCTATATAGAAATAACACCAATTATATGAGAAAAAATAGAGAAGGGTTGCAATACTTGTAGTATGTTACCTGAAATTTGGAGATCATAGCCAAAAATTGAATCACTCGTAACTGCAAGCATGTTATTAAGAGTTGTTACTTTGGCAAAAAGTTTTCATGGATAATTGAAAATACCTCCTTTAACATTAACATAAGATGAGAATTGAGTAGTAATACCTTCTGGCGAGGTCTTGCATGCCGAAAGTGCATCCTTTTATGGGCTATTCTTGTGAACAACAATTTGTATAATGAGTAAAAAAAAAATTCTATACCCTATGTAAAACAAAGCAAAGATCAAAATGAAATAGTAAAATTTTATTTAAAAATATGTGTTATATAGGTGTTAGATACATCATATAGAAGTTTGATTGAAAGAAGGCCTCTCACTTGATGTTAATGATAATACTTTTTCTGATAATCTTATCCCTTAATCAAGAGCTCTGTAGCTCAAATTCTAATAAACTATTACTATTTATATTATAATAATAATAATAATCAATATATAAAATGTAGGTTGCAACTTGAGGAAAATAAAAACAATGAAAACGTGGGATGCGATTTTAATCTAGAAAATTTTTAAAATATACTTTTAGTCAAGGTTGTTAAAATTGAGATTTTATGTAAGATCATTAGAGATAGGTGAGATTGTGGATCGTAAGATCGGATCGTGAATCGTAATACTCTACATTATTTAAGAAAAAAAAATTGGTATGTTAAATAATCACATAAATTACACATTAATAAAAAACCAAAAATTTGCATTCATTTGATTGAATTACTGATGATGCCAAAAATTCTCAGTAAGTTGAATGGTCCTCACGTGCTCAAGACAAAACCTATGAAACAAAGAAGAAGAAGAATAAGACCTTACAGAGAGTACCGATGTAGTACTGGCCAAATACTCTCCGAAGGTTAAGTTATAAAACTTTTTACAACTCTAGAGTGCTAGAATTGGGGTAAATTATGCGTACCTTGATTTGTGAGGGCTTTGAAGTTTTTATAGTAGTGTGGAGTCGACCTTAATTTCTTGGTGGGGATATTATTTCCTTGTAGGAAGTTCCTCATTAATGCTCATATTTCATGGGATCCTTTCTTTGTAGGGATTCCTCTGATTACGGTTAGGCGTAGAATGCAAGACATGTCCATATTAGGTTCCTTGGAGACTACTCAAGTCACGTGGGTGCCACGTGGCTTTGTCACCCATCTCCATTGGGTCCGTTCATCTTAAAGAGTTCGTCCCCATTAAAGAGTCTGTCTACTTTAAAGGATCTGCCTGTCCGTCTCTCTGCCTTCCATTCAAGATGAGACTTAGGTCTTTAACTGTCAGGCTATCTAGATTGTCTCTTTAAGTGTCACCGTCGCTTTATTATTAGCTCAAAAAATTGGATCTGTCTGCTATGAGACTTATCTCTATCAGCTGCTCCCTCACTCCATGGGTTCGTCGCTTGGTATACTTGACGGACATGTGGGGTGACAGTTTCACTTAGTTCTAAGAAGTTATGTTTTGATTGACAGGGCGACTGAGTGCCATTAATGCTGAGAGACACATGGCGAAATTTTCGTGGTTGGTTACACGGATCAAAGCGTCGCTTCTTCTTCCACACCATTTTCCCTATATATATGTTGCCTTTCCCATTCATTTCCACTTTTCGCTATCTAGGCCTGTTCAAGATTCTACCGATGCCAAACCAATTTGACCGATACAAAGCTCCACCACAAGTGTTCGGAAAGATGGTTGGTAGTGATCTGGGCATACCAAAGGCGGTAGGTGTGGCGATCAGTGGCCATTTTGCCCTCCAACGAGAAACCGCACCGCCCCAGTATGTATTTATATTTATTTGCTATGATTTATATGTATAGTTACAATAGGCTTCAATATACAGAATTTGTGAAAAATGAGAGTTTGAGAGAGGCAAGGAAGGAAGAAGGAAAAAGATGAAGAAGGAGAAACAGTGCTGGAGATTGGAGAGAAATAAGAGAGCGTAATAGGAAACGTTGTAGGGTGTGAAAATTTTAACTACACAATAGCAAAACGATGTTGTTTGAACTTGTGATTAATTTAATGAGTCTCAAAATGACATCGTTTTGGTATCAGATTAAAAAAAAAAAATGAAATGATCCCTAAATATAATAGTCCTCATCCCCAGTTGAGTTATTTCCCCACCTCTCTCTCTCTCTCTCTCCTCGTTAGTTTTCCTCACCCAAGCGTCTCTGCCTCTCCTCTTTCTCTACCCTCACTCTTTAGCCTGTAGCCCTCCACCACTTGCTGTCACTGTACTCTACCGCTTGATGCCATTGTTCTTAGAGTTTCACCCTCTCCCCTCCCCTTTTTTATCCTAGCTATTTAGAGAAGGTTTAGACTTTTAATGCTCCTTCTTGCAATCCTTTCTGCCCGGTTTGTTTATTTTGTTGCCAATAGTTTTGTTTCTTCTTTTATGACTCAGGTTTAGTTTAGTTTGGTTTTTCTTTTTTTCTTTTTGTGATTTGATGTGGGATATTTTTTAGAGAGATTTTGAATTTGTTTGTATTTTGTTTGTTTTCTTTCATGTTTGTTTTTTCTTTGGAATATTTAGGTTCTTTCGTGACTATATTGTATTTGGATCTTGAGAAAATTGAGGAATTCACCGAATGAACCACACCAAACTAATATTGTGCACCGCACCTCCTGTAGACCGGTTTTACCCCTCTACTGGTGAGGTGCGGTCAAGCACGAGGGAAAACCACACCCTATAGATGTGGTGCAAAAAACGCTCTAGTAACCGGCCGCACCACACCGTGTACAGGCCTAGCGCTATCATTTCTTCAGTCAAAGCATATTCGTCTCTTGCTAGAATTTGTCAATACGTTTTCTCGACGCATCCATTCATCACAATTTCTTCGTCCCTTCTCTACACTGTACACTTGTAATTGTTCTCTGTCTTGCTTATGTCTTTTCTCTTCTTTTTTTTATTTAAGTGGTATATGTTCGTCGTGCATATAGATTATAGATTCTTACGAGTTTATCCGTCACTTGTAGGTGTAATAATGTCTAGTGAAGCATCGAGTGAACAATCATGTGTTCGAGAAGGAGTGGGCTACGGTGATGTGTACCCGTCAGGTGGAGGGGACCCTAACACCTCTTCTCTAGAAAGGGTTCCATTTGACAACTCACCTTTCAAGAGGGAGGATAAGGATATGGGCGTGGATGGGTTCAAGAATGACATGAACGAAGACTTAAGATGTGAAGAAGGCTTTGAATCTCCTTTTAGAACCGTTGTCGGCCATGACGGCCTTAGGAATTTTGTTCTTCCCCCTTTGTGGACAGTCAATGATTTCAATTCCACCATTAAAAGTAGTCACTTCAATACCTTGTGTGAGAGGTATCAGATTCTCCTCGACATCCCCATCCATCTGCCCCTTAGGTTTGAAAAGTGTTATTACTGCGGTGTTGATGACATCAGGGTGTATGAGCAAATATTCAAGGTGGGATCGAGACTGCCCTTAGTGCTGTCCACTGTTGCTTACTCCAATACCTAGGGCTAGCCGTCACCCAAATAGCTTTGGATGCTTGGAGAATCCTCCTTGGTGCTGAGGTCCTATATGTGGTTCTAAGCAAAGGGAGACATCAACTAACCATGGAGGAGTTCTTCCATTGTTACCGTTCTTCTGAGATTGTCAAGTCTAGGGGGATTTACAGTTTTCTGCTGAGGAAATCATCACTTAGGCTAGTGTACGAAACACCTGGTTCCAACCGAAATTGGAAGAGATAGTATTTCTTCATCCAGGGAGACAATTGGGCGTGTCACCCTGAGGAATGGGGGAACATGCCCCTGGTTGATAGAACGTGAGGCATATTGCCTCCGTCTAGTGGGTGTCCGTTTGCTTAGTTTTTTGCTCATTTATCTTTTGTTTGTTTTACTTGTTAGTCTAACCATTTCTTATTACACCTCAAGAACATTCAGAAGTTGATCTTGAACAGCAGAGCTTTTTGGAGAAGATTTTCAAAATTTCTTTGAAAGAGAGGACATGGAAGAAGCTTGTCACCTTGGACACCCTACACTAGTATTGTGACGGTCCCGAGCCTATAGCCACTGCACATTGTTATGACTCACAGGCACGCTAACGTGAGTCAGTCGCCTATTCCTTACTTTCTCCTTTATCTTCGTTAACTTTTTAGCCATTCTTGTCTATCTTTTTCTTTTGTCCTCTTTGGTGTAGAAATAGAAGACGATAAGAGGAAGGCTTATATTCACCAATAAGCCATCATGCAAGCGAAGAAAAAATTGGATGAGGTCATGCCCCCAGCTGTAAGGATGGGTCCCCTAAAGCCATTCCTAAAGAGGAAACCAATGGACAAGGTTGACCGTCCTCCCAAGAAGTTGAAGGTGGTGACTAGTCCAATTGTCAGGGAGATGCCTTCGACTACTAAGCTGCCTCCTCCTCCCCCCTCCTCCCCCCCCCCCCCCCCCCCGTCATGGAAAAGGGAAAGGTTTAATGACAGCCTATGGTCCCATTGCTGAGCAGCGCCCTCCCCCCATCCTCCATCAAGACGCGTGTGATGCCATTGGGTAACTCTCATCCATTATCAAGGACGATGATTACAAAGACTTGGGAAACCATGCAACTGAGAATATAGGGGAGACAGGCCTCTTCAGCTTGGCTCAAGTATGTGCCTATCCTCTTTCTCTCCTGTTTCTCTGTTATCCTCACTTCTAACCTTGTTTTGGGTTTCTTTTTGCAGGGGGTGCTAATAATGAAGGGCTTGATGGACCATTGTATGGCCCGTGAAGAGTTGGTTGGTCGTCTGAAAGAGAGGGCTGAGACTGTAATGACGGGGTTGAATGAGCTCAAGGCCTGGAGAGAGGTGCAAATCAAGAAGCTTGACCTGACAAAGAAAACCCTAAAGGAGTCGGAAAGACAAACCGAGGCGTTGACAAATGTACTTAACAAGGAGGGAGAGATCTCCTCGTTAAGAAAGACGGAGTTTCGTAACTCCGACAGCATCCTTTACGAGCATGACAGTTGTTATGCCGACGGCTTCAACGAGTGCCTCCGTTAGGTCAAGGCTTCCTTCCTTTATCTGGATGTGTATTCCATCTCAATTAATGCCATGGCCTAAACCCTAGCCAGATCCATTGATCTAGAAGGTACCAATGAGCTGTTTGAGGCTGATCCAAATCCCAACACCCAAGGTGACGGAGAAATTGCAATTCAAAATGAACAAGTTAAGTCCGTCGAGAATAAGAATTGTCCCCTTGATGAAGCTAAGACGGCTGGTCTCGAGAAGGTCACGGATGAGGAGGCCCCCGTTGACCAACCTTAGATTTTATTTTTGTTTTTATGAAAACCCTTTAGGAGAACAATATTTTTGTAATTTCTTTAACGTTGCCTACCTTTTTGGGTTTTGTATGTAAACATTTTCTTTCCATGGGCCTTTATCCATTATCTTTTTCCATACCTGTCACTTACATTTTTACTTGCATTGTTTAAACATGCTTTTGTTATTAAATTTCAATGGATTTTTTCGACCATATTGAGGTTAGGTGGGACCAACCATTCTCCCTCATCCATGTTGGGTGTTGGTTCACATCTGTCCACTTAGTGGACTTATAATGTAAGTTAGAGTCCGTTGACATTATGGACTTGTTAAATTTTTGAATATCAGTCGTACCTGTCAACCCAAGGGGTTGTATTTAACCACTTATGGACTCAGGTAAATTTTAAGTTGTCCTTGGATGTGTCCGTTCGCTTATGAACACGAATTCTAAGTCATCCCTTATGATGTATTCATCCCTTTATGGACGTGTATAAGTTCTAAGGCATCCCTTGGAATGCATCCGTTCACTTATGGACGTATATAAATTCTATGACACCCCTTTGGGATGCATCCGTCCACTTAGGGACTTGTATAAATGTTAAGGTGTCTTTGGGGATTGCCCGTCCACTTAGGGACTTCAGCAAATTGCAAGGCATTGCTTGTGAGGCATCCATCCCCTTATGGACGTGTATAAGTTCTAAGGCATCTCTTGGAATGCATCTGTCCACTTATGGATGTATATAAATTCTATGGCACCCATTTGGGATGCATCCGTCCACTTATGGACATATATAAATTTTATGGCACCCCTTTGGGATGCATCTGTCCACTTATGGACTTGTATAAATGTTAAGGTATCTTTGAGGATCGCCCATTCACTTAGGGACTTGGGATCACTTGGGATGCGTCTGTCCACTTATGGACGTATATAAATTTTATGGCATCCTCTCGAATGCATCAGTCCCGTTAAGGACTTAGACGTAGACATGGCTTTGTGGAGATGTACATACATATGAAATATTTGAATAACTCCTCTTATTATGATAAATACATGCATAAGCCAAAAAAATTTCATAAAGAAATAAAAAGCTGCCCTTTGGGCTTAAAAATTATTGTAGATAGTAATAAAAAACTAGAAAGGAATAAACTGGAAAAGAGGAGTGGTTCGTATGCCATCGTCTACTAGTAGTATTTCTTTAGGTGCTCAGTATTCCATGCATGGTGCAACTTCTATCTATCGAGTGTCTCCAAGTGATAGGTGTCTTTTCTTTGCCATGAAGTGATTCTGTAGAGTCTTTCCTAATTAGGTCCTAGTTTTCCCTATGATGGATCCTTTATGGCACCCATCACCTTTCTAAGGACGAGGTCTCCTACTTGGAAGTCCCTGTGCCTAACCTCTGTTCAGTTGTTGATCTAACTTCGTCTACAAAGTCCAATTGTAGGCCTATGGCTTTGTCGTTTTTGCTCTCGTCGTGATTCTCCATCCTGTAGCTTGTAAGTCCGACCTCGACTGGGATGACGGCCTCGCTCCCGTACACTAGCCTAAATGGTGTCTCTCTTGTTGGTGTTCTAGCCGTTGTCTTATATGCCCATAGTACACTTGGCAGCTTGTTTGGCCATATATCCTTTGCCCCCTCAAGCTGAGTCTTGATGATTTTAAGCAAGGATCGGTTCATGACCTCAACTTGTCCATTGGCCTGAGGGTGGGCGGGTGAGGAGTAATGATTCTTAATCCCTAATTATGAGCAAAAATCCCTAAACAACTTGTTGTCAAACTGCATTCCATTGTTTGAGACCAATACTCTAAGGATCCCGTACCTGCAGATGATGTTTCTCCAAATGAAGCTTCGTACGTTTTTCTCCGTAATAGTAGCTAGTAGCACTTCAGCTTCCACCCATTTGGTAAAGTGATCTATACCAACCACTAGGAATTTTTGTTGTCTTACCACCATTGAGAATGGGCCCATGATATCTAACCCCCATTGAGTAAAAGGCCACAAAGCTGTCATCGGGGTAAGCTCTTCTATTGGCTTTCTGATGATATTGTCAAACCTCTAACACTTGTCACAAGCTTTGATGTAGGCATGGGCGTCCTTCTACATGGTAAGCCAATAGTTTCTTGCCCAAAGCAGCTTATGCACTAATGACCATGACCACGAATGGTTCTCGCAGATCCCTTCGTGAACTTCCCTCATGACATAATCTGCTTCCTCGAGGTTTAGTAATCTTAGGTATGGTCGAGAGAAGCCTCTCTTGTACAGGACGTCCTTTACTAAGATGAATCGTGCTGTTTGAACCTTTAGCTTTCTTGCGGCCTCCATACCGTTAGGTAGTGTGCCATCTTTCAAGTAGGAAACAATTGTTGTGGTCCAAATACTGTCCAAGCCTATTTCCTTCATATCGATGCCCTCTATCAAAGGCAAAGCTGAACAAAAGAAAGTGGCCTGGGGATCAGCATGTGTTCTGCAAACGCGGCCTTGGCGAGATGGTCGGTTTGCTCGTTCTCTTCCCTTGGGATTTGAACGAACTTGGCTTGTAGGTCAACCATCCGTCTCTTCACTTACTCTGCTTCATTGTTGATCATAGAGAAATCGAGACGTATCATGCACTCGATCTTGTCCCCTTCTAGAGAGTGAGGTACTATACCTACTCCCCTTGCTTGCCTATTGGATGACCTGTCCGTGTGGACACTTCATTAAGGATGCTCTTTTGCCCCCTAGCCTTCCATATTGGTGAACTTCGTGATAAAGTCAGCAACTACCTGTCCCTTCATGGCCATGCATAGACGATACTATATGTAGAATTCACTTAACTCGATCACCCATAGTGCTATCTGTCCAACAGCTTCAAGATTACTCATTGCTCTCCGTATGGGTTTGTCTATCAAAACAACTATAGTGTGTGCTTGGAAGTATGGTTTGAGCTTGCAAGCTGCGGTCATTAAAGCAAAGGCTAGCTTCTCCATTGGGGGATACCTTTCTTCTACGTCTTAGATTTCTTGGCTAGTATAGTACACGGGCTTCTGTACCGTACCTTGTCTTCTTATCCAAGGCCACACTAACGGAAACTAGCAAGACGGCCAGGTAGAGGAGTAGCTTCTTTCCCGACTTGGAAGGACTTAACAGCGGTGGAGAAGAAAGGTATGCTTTTAGGTCTTCAAATTCTCACTAACATTCATCTGTCCATTCTAAGAACTTCTTTAATATATGGAAAAAAGGTAAGCATTTGTCTGTTGCTCTTGACACGAACCTGTTCAGTATTGCTACCTTGTTGTTGAGGCTCTGTACTTCTTTGGTATTCCTAGGTGGTGCCATCTCGATAATGGCTCGGATCTTGTCTGGGTTGACTTCAATGCCCCTTTGAGACACTATGAACCCTAGGAATTTTCTAGCCATTACCCCAAATGTATAATTTCTTGGATTGAGCTTCATGTTATAAGAGCGGGGTGTATTAAAGGTCTCCTTAAGGTCATCCCAATGGTCGTCTTCTCTTTGGCTCTTAACTAACATGTCGTCTATGTAGACCTGAACATTCCTTCCAATCTAATGCATAAACATTTTGTTAATGAGCTTCTGATATGTTGCGCCCACATTCTTAAGGCCAAACATCACCATTCTGTAACAAAAAAGGCCTTGGCTGGTGATGAATGAGGTCTTCTCTTGGTCAACCTCGTCCAGCCTTGTCCAGCTTGATTTGGTTATAACTAGAAAAAGCGTCCATAAAGCTTTATAGTTGGTGTCTTGCTGTTGAGTCTACCAAGACATCAACCTGTGGGAGTGGGTAGCTGTCCTTTGGGCACACCTTGTTTAAGTCCATGAAGTCCACACACATCTGCCACTTTCTGTTGGCTTTCTTTACCATCACTACATTGGCTAGCCAGTCAGGGTATTATACCTCTCTAATAAATTCTGCATCTTGCAATTTGTAGACTTCTTCTGCTATAGCCTTGTCTCGCTCTTGGACGAATACTTACTTCTTCTGACGGATGGGGGGGAAAAAGAGGACGATACATTCAACCTGTGCACCATGATTGAGGGGTCAATCTCGGGCATGTCTTCATGGCTCTAGGCAAAGACATCCTGGTTTCTCTTAGGAATGTCGTAAGCGCTTGACAGACTGGCGAAGACTCCGATTTTATTTTTTCGCTCAGGCTTGGAGTTATCGAGGAGTATCTCCTTTAACCCCTCAACAGGCTCTGCAACCGTCTGTTCTTCTTCTATGGTCATGGTTTGTAAATGGCCGTCCATCTCCAGCTAGCTGCTACCGAGTCCTTGTGTACTTCTCCTACTCCGTACTCAGTGGGGAACTTGATCATTAGATGATAGGTCGATGTTACGACTTTCCATGAATTGAGGGTAGGTCGACCTACTATAGCTTTGTATGCAGATGAACAGTTAATAACGAGGAATGTAATGTCTATAGTGATTTGTTGTGGGTAATCACCAACCATCACAGGCATTGTGATTGCACCGAGGGAGTATACTCTTATTCCTTCGAACCCAACGAGCGGTGCGTTAGTTGGCAGTAGCCATTCTCTCTCAATCCTCATCTGCCAGAACACTAGGTAGTAGAGGATATTAGCGGAGCTTCCATTGTCAACGAGGACCAGGTGTGTGTTGTAGTCCTCTACTCGTATATTAACAACGAGCGCATCGTCGTGCAGGTGGTGTGGAGGCGTCGTGCATCTTCTTCCGTAAAGCCGATTACAGGGTTGTCGATTCGTGCCATCTTCAAGACAAAACCCATCAGCTAGACATTCTTAACCATCCTAAGGTAGGTCTTGAGCGCCTTCTTGGACGAAACAAAAGCTCCGGTATCTCCTATGATCATCCTTATGTCCTCTAGAGGTGGCCTAGGGCACTCGTTTTCCCTCTGGGCAGCATGCTCTTATGGTGGGTTCGTCATTTCCTTGCTGATGAATCGTTGTAGTTTTCCCTATCTGATAAGGGCCTCTATCTGTTGCTTTAAATCGTAGCATTCAGACATGTTGTGATCATGATCATGATGAAAGGGGGCAGTTAACAGGGTGAAGCTTGCGAACTTTCCAGTGGGGGGTTTGAAGCGTCTATCCTCCCGTCAATCTCCAATCCTTATTGTCTTTCAGCCCTTATCCTGCCGTTAATCTACTTGCCTTTCCCTCTTTTTGGGCTTCTCCTCTTAGGCTAGTAGCGCGTCTTCTACGTTCATCTACTTAGTAGCTTGATAAAGGACATCCGACATGCTTTTTGGGTCATTTTTGTATAAGGAAAACAAAAAATTCCCCTTCCTTAATCCATTGGTGAATGCAGTAACAAGTATCTTGTTGTCAGCTTCGTCAATTGAGAGGGCTTCTTTGTTAAAATAAGTTATGTAAGACCTCAACATTTCATCCTCCTGTTGCTTGATGCTCATCAAGCATGTAGTGGACTTCTTATACCTGTGCCTTCCTATGAAGTGTGAGGCAAACTACGCACTTAGCTCCTTGAAGGTACTGATGGAGTTTGGCATCAACCTACTGAGCCATACTCTTGCGGGGCCTTTTAGTGTGGTTGGGAAAGCCCAGCACATGATCTCGTCCGCCATGCCTTGCAACTGCATAAGGGTTTTGAATGACTCCAGGTGGTCTAATGGATCCTTCGACCCATTGTAGGCTTCTACCTGCGGCATGCAGAACTTCGGCGGTAGGGGGAAAGAAGTGACGGGTGCAGTAAATGGTGAGTTCATTCGATGGACCAACTCGTTTTAGTCACTTGGTACCCATCCTCTGAGGGCGTTCATCATGAAGTCCATCCGTTCCTTCATCATCTGCATCTCGGCAACCATGTATGGTGGAGCCAAATATGCTATGGATGGTCGGCTAGTGTCTTGCCGCTCTTGTCTGCTTGGGGTGTTGCTGCCTTCGGGTCCTTTTCATTTCCTTCTCTCCGCATTGGTACCTTTCTGCTTGCCCTTATGATTGTTAGATTCTACATTCCTTTGGTGCAGTTGTTCCTCCAAATCATGGTTTTGCTTGGTGAGGCGTTCCATGGTTGCGGCTAGAGTCTGTATTTGTCTTTCAAAGGTGGTAGTATGCGGTTTGTCTCCTTGGTTGTTGGTGGTAGCCATCAAGCAAGTGAGTACCATACAACTCTTTGTCCAAGAAGTGGTAGTACATCTTCTACTACAATGAAGTTGGTGCTACTTGGTTTCCTATATATGGTGCCAACTAATGATGCCAAAAATCCCTAGTAAGCTAAATGGTCCTTATGTTCCATAGATAAAACCTGCAAAACAAAGAAGAAGAAGATCCTACAGAGAGTACCAGTGTGGTATCGGCCAAATACCCTCTGAAGGTTAAGTTAGGGAACTTTTTATAACACTAGAGTGCCAGAGTTGGGGTAAATTATGCATACCTTGATTTATGAGGGCTTTGAGGTTTTTATAGTAATGTGGAGTTGACCTCAATTTCTTGGTGGAGAGGGTATTTTCTTGTAGAGAAGATCCTCATTTATGCTCGTATTTCATGGGATCCTTTCCTTGTAGGGATTCCTTTGATTATGGTTGGACGAAGAATGCAAGACATTTCCATATTAGGTTCCTTGGAGACTACTCAGGTCACGTGGGTTCCACGTGGCTTTGTCACTTGTCTCCAACGGGTCCGTCCACCTTAAAGAGTCCATCCCCATTAAAGAGTCCGTCTACTTTAAAGGGTCCGCCTATTCCTCTCTTTGCCTTCCATTCAAGATGAGACTTCGTCTACCAGGTCTTTGACTGTCAGGCTATCCAAATTGTCCCTTTAGGTGTCATCGTTGCCTTATCATTAGCTTAGCAAATTGGATTTGTCTGCTATGAGATTTATCCCTATCAATTACCATACATCATCACATCTATTTGTAAGCATCATTTAAAGAGGCAAAAAATATCAACATGTGACACTCTATTGGGATGTTATTTTTCGTTTGGTTCAACTCACTTTATTTCTCTATAGTAGAATAGCAAAACTTGGTCTATTGGAAATGGAATCAACCACGATAAAATTAGTGGGACCTATTATTGTCTCCATGGTTGGCATGCCGTTTAACGTTTGGCACTTAGTTATAGGTACCATTCCCACAAAAAATAGTAGGGGTACCTTTGAATTTCCCTTTAACATGTATCACTAAATTAAGCTTTAAACATGAATCCTAAGTAGAATCATAAACATGTGTGTGTGGCTTTTTTTTTTAGTTCTGTCACTTAATTAGTTAATTTTGATAAATTGAATTCGGACCAAATTTAGTCTCCGAACGGAGATAATCTTAGAATTTGAGTAATTGATTTCGATCAATTTTTTCAAAATATTGCTTATTATTATTATTATTTACTGCACTTTACGTATGCTTTGAACTGACCCTTCATCCGGTGTTGTAAAGAAAGCCGAATATGATATACTATATATGTATCTCATATGGTAGGCCCGGACTGTTTGGATTCCATTTCTTGTTGGTACTTATTTTTATTAATTATCTCCCAGCTTTTATATATCGTAATTATTATCTGTTTTCAAAACCAAAAAAAAAAAAAAAACTTGATTAAAAAGAAAATGAAGAAGTTGGTGTAACAGAGTCCATGGAAGGTTAGGAATTAGGATATCCATGATAGTTTGTGGGTTCTCTTTATTTTTATTTTTATTTATAATTTGATAGTTTTGTTTTTGATACAGATGATAGTTGAAAGACAGTAGATTTGAATTATACTAGGGTGCAAAAACACCATAAATGCCAATTAAACTTTAATACTCGTTACCTTTGAGGGTTAAAGTTACCTATTCGCAACATCAAATTTGTTGAATCCCTCATTAGAGCACTTAACAATCAAATAGTCCCTCACTAGCGCAGTTCACTCTAAAAATTAAAAAAAATAAACAAATTTTTTTTTGAGAACACTAGCGCTGATCACTTATTAATGACAAAAACACGGTTGTTAGGGCCCTATTTCATAATTTGATCATATGACTTTAGATTTTAGTGGCACCGAGGTTGTTAGGGAAACATACAAGAATCAACAAATGCAGTCCTGCGAAATTTTTTGAATAAAAAACAACTCAAGACTTTGATCATTGATGTTGGAATTTTTTATTTTTATTTTTGGATGAACATTGATGTAGGAATCTGGAATTGTTTATAGACGTGAAAAAAGTCTTGTCTCATTAACTTCAAGACAAGAAGACAGGAAAAAAAATTGGGGATGGGACCATGAGAAGTGCTAGATGCATCAGCATTATTATTGTTATTTTTTTTCAGAAGCCACCCCAGAAAGGGGGGAAGAAGACTTTTATTACTAAGGAATTTCAGAAGAGTACACAGAAACAAAATTAGGCGGAATTTCCTCCATCCATGCCTGGAAAGGGAGGAACTTATAAGTTGATCTGGCTAAGCTACGCACTACTCTATTCCCTTGCCTACGGGTATGACAAAATGATAAGCTCTGAAAGGCTGTGGATAATAAGCTGATGTCTTTCATGATGTGGCCGAAACTTGAGTAATCCATACCACCATTAGTGAGAGCTTTGATGATCACTTCCGAATCACCTTCTATTAGTACCTTGTTTAGACTTAGCTCTTTCGCAAAGCCAATAGCATTACGCGTTGCCAACAGTTCCACCATCTCTACAGATGTAGGCAGTGGAATAGTTTGTGTAAAGGCAGCCATTACATGACCTTGGTCATTTCAAATAATACCTCCAAGACCTGCAAGGTTCTTTTCTTTGAAAATTGCCCCGTCAAAATTTACTACCTGGTGATTCTCAGTGTCGTCGGGGTAGCTTGGGGGTAGATGAAGCTTTCTAGAACTCGAGTAGGTTGTCCGCAGCCAAGGCATTGATTTTTATCAATGGGGTCACACTTTCGCCTACGCGGAGCTTATTCCTACGGGTCCAAATCAGAGACCCCATCATGGCGAATAATTCCAAGAGGACACTCTGCTCTTGGTAGAGCTAAATGACTTCCAACAAAGACTCGCAATTACTGGTCATCTTTTTTAGCCAAGCAGACCTGACCTCCCAAACTAAGGAGAGCGTAGGGCACGACCAAATGGCATGGTGTGTGGTCTCACTCTCAAGGTTGCACCCTGGGCAAAGGTCTCTGTTGACAATTTTTCTCTTCTTTAGGTTAGCCCGTGAGGGCAGTGCATCAGACCCTGCTTTCCACAAAATTGTCTTGACCCTGTTAGGGACGCGAAGACCCCAAACACCTTTCCATAACCTCCTAGTAGGCGTCAAATCCGAAGATGAGGGTTCCCCCTTCAACTCATCCTCCAAGAGTATTCTGTAACCCGATTTTACTGAGTATGTACCATTAGGGGAATGAGACCAAAAAATCTTGTCCTTACATTCATGGAGGCTGAGTGGAATTGATTGGATCAGAGTAACTTCGCAAAGTAAGAAGATGTTGTTAATGGCTTCGCTCAACCAGCATTGATGGTCTCTATCAATTAGAATAAAGACACGGGCATCACTGCCCAGGAAATCCCTTGGCGGCACCACCTTCTTGTTATGAGAGTCAAGGAGCCAATTTTCATGGTAGATTCGAATCAAGGACCCATTTCCCACCCTCCATTGCACACCTTTCTTGATCACCTCTTTACCCATTAGAATGCTTCTCCAGGCGAATAACCCATTGGCTACTTTAGCGTCAAATATGGAACCATTTGGGAAAAAATTAGCTTTAAAAAATCTGTAAAACAGGGTGGTTTTATTGTCCAGTAGCTGCCAGACTTGTTTGGCTAGCATGGCGTCATTAAATTTTTGAAGCTTCTTAAACCCCATGCCTCCCAAACTCTTAGAATGACAAAGAGAGCTTCACTTGGAACAATGTATCTTTCTTTGATTTCCTCTTTGACCCCACTAGAATTTCCTTATGAAGACCTCAATGTCATTGCAAAGGGTGATCGGAAGCTTGAAACAACTCATGGTGAAGGTGGGAATTGCTTGAACAACAACTTTGAAGAGAATTTTGTGGCTTGGTTGAGAGAGGAGCCGTTCTTTCCACCCTTGGAGCTTCACCTCAACCCTTTCCTTGATGAAGAGTAAGCTTGCTTTCTTATTTCTTCCTACTATAGAGGGAAGACCAAGGTATTTTTCATACTGTTTAATTCCTTGAACCCCTAAAGCATCTTTAATCTAATCTAGAATTAGAAGGAGCGTGGACTTGTTGAAGAAAAGGCCAGTTTTGTTACGGTTCAGCTGCTGGCCCAAGGCCCTCTCATAACAATCCAACAATTCTTGAAGTCTATGGCATTCATCAAAGGAAGCTCTACAGAAGACCAAGCTATCGTTGGCGAAAAATAGGTGGGTTACGTGAGGCCCCTTTTGCAAATGGACATTCCCCAGATCTGCTTGGACTTCACTGCCTGATGCAATAGGCTGTGCAAACCCTCAAAACAAAGAAGGAATAAGTATGGTGACAGTGGGTTGCCCTGGCGGAGACCCCTTGAGGGATGGATTACTGGAGAAGGTTCGCCATCGATGAGGATAGAATAGCTGACGGTCGTGATGCATTCCATGATAAGATTAACCCATCTTGTGTCAAAACCCATTTTCTTCATAATCACCTCTAAATAAACCCATTTGACCCGGTTGTAGGCCTTGCTTATGTCGAGCTTTAGTGCCATGAATCCTGACTTACCCTTTTGGTGATGCTTCATGTAGTAGATGTTTCAAAGGCCATCAAAATATTGTCTGTCATGACCCTGCCTGCCTGAAAGGCACTCTGGTTCTTTGAAATTACCAAGGGGAGAACAACTCTAAGTCAGTTAGCAAGGACCTTTGAGACTATCTTATACACAACATTACATAGGTTGATCAGCCTATAATTAGTGATAAACTCAGGGGATTTGACCTTTGGCATCAGGGTGATATTGGTATTATTAATTTCTCTAGGATTTTGCAGTTATTCAAACAGTCAAGCACAGCAAAGCAAATATCCTCACCAATTAGTGACCAAAAGGAGTGATAGAACAGGGGTGGCATACCGTCAGGGCCTGGGGCGGTAATGGGTTCCATCTGTTTGACGGCTTCATCCACTTCTTCCTTGAGAAAAGGTCTAAGAATATGAGTAAATATGTCCTCCGTTACAATGGGTTTGACTACCTCCAGAATTGACGTAAAATCCTCCGGCATGGATGAGGTGAAAAGGGAGTGGTAGTACTCCCATGCAATATCTCTAATCAGGGTATCCTCCGTACACCACAAGTTGGACGAGTTTCACAAGCCAGTGATTCTGTTTCTTCTAAAATGATGGGAGGCCTTATTGTGAAAATAGCTAGTGTTCCAATCACCACGTTTTAGGAAAAGAGCCCTTAAGCGTTGCTGCCACATTTGATTTTCCTTATCAAGCAAATTGTTAACTTCTGCTTTTAGGATTTTGACCGATTCATAGTCTATTTTTCCCTTGGCTGCATCAATTTCGGCTTTGGAGAGAAGTTTTCCCTTAATTTCAATTTGCTTTTTATGTTGCCTGATATGCATGAAATATATACAATAAAGTACTCACATATCTACATATTTAGCCCCACTTTTATGTTATTTTGTTACTGATTATATAATATCTTTGTGTTATAGGTAACAAGAGCTTTACATCCAAAGTGGGGCTAAGCCAATTGAATCAAGCCAACTTTCATCCAGCCAAGTATGAATTCAAGAGAAGATCAACCCAATTAAATTCAAGTCCAAGTGGAGCAAGGAATCAAAGGAAATTTGCACCAAATCCAAGTCCAATTCGGATTAGGATTCCAGCCTGCACATCAGTAGTATTTTTGGGATAACTTTCGGCTCAGATATCCAATCGAGATGATTCAACTTTGTAGTTTACCAAAAGTCCAAATTCTGACATTAAATGGGCAAACATCGTTGGTTAAGTGAAGCCTAAAAATCTGGGATTTTCTCCAAACGGGAATAGGATTCCTTGACCTATTTAAAGGCTCATTAGGGAAAAAAGAAAAAAACCTGAGAGAAAAAGGGGGCGCCGCATAGAAGAACTTGTTTTGGTAGTCATTATGAAGAAGAGGATCTGAGGACAAAGGCGAGAGCTTCATGTTGGTGAACCAATTCAAATGAAATACATAAGTTTTATTTGTTTTCTTTTCAATTTTATTATGAACTAAATCTATTTTCTAGAGCGTTGATGTAGTCTAGCAATGAACACACAATTTATATTCTGAGTTATTTTATTTTTAATATTTCCATGATTGAGTGTTTAATTCTTATTCTTAATGCTTACTATTTTTTTTTTATGAATTATTGTTTGATCAATTGAATTACAATGAGACCGAGAGGTGATTTGTTATTTTAGTTCTAGAATTAAACATCATTAGTTGAGCGAAAGTAGAGATGCTTTGCCGACTAATGATGCGAGAGTCGTAGTGAATTTTCTATGAAAGAATATCTTCTCCCGATTTGGCACTCCAACGGCAATGATCAATGATGGTGGAAAGCATTTTTGCAATCACCAATTTGAAGCACTACTGACTAAGTATGGAGTTACACAACATGTGGCAACACCATTCCATCCTCAAACAAGTGGACAAGTCGAGGTATCTAATTGAGAGCTGAAGTGTATATTGGAAAAGACTGTGAATATGTCTCGTACAAACTGGACAAGAAAGTTAGATGATGCTTTATTGGCCTATAGAATAGCATTCAAAACACCGATCGGGATGTCACCATACCCGCTCGTTTATGGAAAAGCATGCCATCTACTTGTGGAACTAGAACACAGAGCCTATTGGGCAACAAGGATACTGAACTTTGATCTAAAAGCAGCTGGCAAGAAGAGAATATTGCAAATCAATGAGATGGATGAGTTCCGCAATGATGCTTATGAGAGTGCTCGAATTTACAAAGATAAAACTAAGAGATGGCATGATAAGCATATTCTTAGTAGGGAATTCGAAGTCAGGTAAAAAGTTCTATTATTTAACTCAAGACTTCGACTCTTTCCAGGAAAGCCGCGCTCTCGATGGTCAGGACCGTTTGTGGTAACCCAAGTTTTTCCCTATGGGGTGGTTGAAGTCCATCATGAACAAAAAGAGACATTTAAAGTAAATGGATAGAGATTAAAACCCTATATGGATGGAGACTTTAACTTAGAAAAATGCTCCATTGATCTCATCTATAAAAAAGGATGAAAGGATAATGTCTAGCTACAAACGTTAAATAAATCTCTTTTGGGAGGCAACCCAAGTTTTTCATTTTTTGTTTCTGTTTTGATTTTTTTGGTTTTTTTTTTTCTCTTTATCTTATTGTTTTGTTTTCTTCCATTTTGTAGGAATAAAGAGACTACAGAAATCTTCACTGGGTACACGGCTGGACTTCAAGGAAAAATATTCAATTAGAAATTAGGGGAGCATCTCTTCTCCTTTCTCATTCTTTTATTTAGTTTTTCTTCCTTTTTCCCATTGAGGACAATGTGAAATTTAGGTTTGGGGGAAGGGAATTTATTTTATTTATTCAAAAAAAAAAAAAAACTTTCTTTTGCCTAGCTTGAGGTTTGTGTTTTAAGTTCATGATACTACTCTTGCTTAAAGAATGTCATTGCTTTCATGCTCAATTCATTGCACATGCACGTAGCCACTTAGACACAACTTGTTGTTGAAGGATAAAAATGATTAGAAATTCTTGATGATAACAATATGGAGATTGTAACCCCTGTAAGTTTTGAACCAATCATAATTTTTCAAGGGTTATTATTTTTTTTTTCTAATCTTAAAGTTTATTTGGAAGTGCGTAACATATCTCTCTTATTGTAGTCTCATTGTTCTTTCTTTTGGCCAATAAAAAATGATTTTATGCCATACTTGAACCTTTTGAAGTTATTGATGTTGAATGAACTATACTAGTCTTTGAGAGATGAGATTAGGCCACTTTTGTCTACTTTGAGCCATATATGTGTTTTTTTTTTTTTTTTTTGATACATTATCGCTAGTCACCTCATTGATCCTTTTAATTAGCCTTTCTTTCTTAAAGCCCTTGTCCATAGTGTTTCAAGATGGAATTTGATCAGTTTGTTTCAATATGGTGGTTTGTACGAGAATTCAAAGAAGAAAGGAAAAAAGAAGAACTAGGGATTTGTACAGAGTTCCATTTACTCCAATGTTTTGAGTTGCTTAGTAACTAGGGGTATTCATTACCAATGTTTACTCTTACGTCAAACCGTAACTTGAAATATGAGTATGCAAAAGTACTTTAAGTTTGTGACTTGTTGAGTAACTGGGCGCATCCATTACAAATGCCTGCATTCACGTCAAAAGATAAGTGATGACTTGAAGTAAGTAAAAAAAAAAAAAAAAAAAAAAAAAGAGAAGTAAAAAAAAAAAGGGTTCTCATCAAATTTTGAGAAGTGAAATGTAAAGGAGTATTGCTTTAAAGAAGAAGAGTTGAAAAAAATAATGTTGAATGGAAATTTTAAAAAGAGTTGACATTCTGACAAATCTTGAAAACACTTCTTATATTTACCTTTACCCATTTTTATTTCATTCCCTTTACTTTTACCCTACATTACGTCCTAATAAAGTCCTTATTTGATCTTGAAGATTGTGTAGTTCAGATATTGATATGACTAAATAAAAAGTATGGTATAAATTCTTTTTGGCATCTTTTCAGGAGACTACTTGTTCTTTCTTGATTAAGCATTTTTCATGTGATTTATATGTGAGATTTTTATTTTGCTTACATTATTCCACTCACATATATTGTTGAGAGTGTTGTACCCCATTTCAGAGTGATTTCATTTGTTGAGTGATAACACCGGAAAGGTTTGAGTTGAAGCATACTTTCAAATAGAAATTTGAGTAAAGTTTATTCTAAAACTAAGAGTATGTTTGGATTGGCTACAACTTTTCACTCACATTGAGTTTTGATGGCATGAGAAATTTCTTTAGCATTTGTAGTGTTTTTGAACTTGAACTAATTCTTTTTGCATAAGGAAATTGAAATTAAAATATATATATATATATATATTTTTTTTTTCTTTGTTTTGTTTATTTTAGTATTCATTCTCTGAATTTTGTGGGTATATTCCCTGCAAACCCTCACGAGACTACAACTCATCTACTAGTGTAAGCTAAGGGTTTAAAGGCTTGTTGCATACGCTAAATGCAATCGAAATTTCCAGCGAAAGTGGATTAGTTAGGATATTTTCTTTGTTTTGTTTTACTCTTTATCTGTTTTGCTTAAGGACTAGCAAAATGTAGGTTTGGGGGTATTTGATGTGCATGAAATATCTACAATAAAGTGCTCACATATCTACATATTTAGCCCTACTTTTATGTTATTTTGTTACTAATTATATAATATCTTTGTGTTATAGGTAACAAGAGCTTTACATCCAAAGTGGGGCTAGGCCAATTGAATCAAGCCAACTTTCATCCAGCCAAGCATGAATTCAAGAGAAGACCAACCCAATTAAATTCAAGTCTAACTGGAGCAAGGAACCAAAGGAAATTTGCACCAAATCCAAGTCTAATTTGGATTAGGATTCCAGCCTGCACATCAGTAGTATTTTTGGCATAACTTTTGGCTTAGATATCCAATGGAGATCATTCAAGTTGGGCTGAAAAGTTAGCTTAAAAGGCTACAACTTTGTAGTTTACCAAAAGTCCAAATTCTGACGTTAAATGGGCAAAAATCATTGGTTAAGTGAAGCCTAAAACTCTGGGATTTTCTCCAAATAGGAATAGGATTCCTTGACCTATTTAAAGGTTCTTTAGGGAAAAAAGAAAAAAAACCTGAGAGCAAAAGGGGGCGCCGCATAGAAGAACTTGTTTTGGGAGTCATTATGAAGAAGAGGATCTAAGGACAAAGGCAAGAGCTTCATGTTGGTCAACCAATTCAAATGAAATACATAAGTTTTATTTGTTTTCTTTTCAATTTTATTATGAACTAAATTTATGTTCTAGAGTGTTGATGTAGTCCAGCAATGAACACACAATTTATATTCTAAGTTATTTTATTTTTAATATTTCCATGATTGAGTGTTTAATTCTTATTCTTAATGCTTACTTTTTTTTTTACTAATTATTGTTTGATCAATTGAATTACAATAAGACCGAGAGGTGATTTGTTATTTTAGTTCTAGAATTAAACATCATTAGTTGAGCGAAAGTAAAGATGCTTTACCGCGATTAGTGTGATTTTTCAGAAAATTCAAAGTACGTAATGAGTCTCCAATTAATTAAATTCACATAGAGATATGGAATTGTTAGTTGAAGATATTTTTGATATTATTTGAGAGAAGATATTGAATACTCAAGGAATTTTTAATCATCAACGGGAGATTATTAGAATTTAATAATTAGGAAGAATAAATTGTGTGGGATTTGTTAGGTGAAATCACATATGCTGCACCCTCCCTCCTAAAGCCACATTTGCTCAAATTTGAAAGGGCGGTTTGGACGAGGTGTTATACCGTCAGGTTTAATTACAAGTGCTTTGTGATCAGAGGAGTGGGTGAGGAGGTGTTGTACCTTAGAGCCTGGGTAGAGAGAAAACCAACCCAAGGTGTATTTCCCCCGATTGACAAATTCTTGGCTCCTTGATTTCTTCTTTGGCATGCAAAGATGCTTGCCCAAGATGTGTCATAATATAAATATTGACAATCATTTTGTACTTTCGCAAAGATATGGTATAATATTGTGAATGTTTTTTAACGCTCTTCCACTTGGCTCCATGATTTCTTTTTTGGCATGCAAAGATGTGTCATAATATAAATATTGACAATCATTTTGTACTTTGGCAAAGATATGGTATAATATTGTAAATGTTTTTTAATGCTCTTCCACTTGACTCCGTGATTTCTTTTTTGTCATGCAAAGATGTGTCATAATATAAATATTGACAATCATTTTGTAATTTCGCAAAGATATGGTATAATATTGTGAATGTTTTTTAACGCTCTTCCACTTGGCTCCATGATTTCTTTTTTGGCATGCAAAGATGTGTCATAATATAAATATTGACAATCATTTTGTACTTTGGCAAAGATATGGTATAATATTGTAAATGTTTTTTAATGCTCTTCCACTTGACTCCGTGATTTCTTTTTTGTCATGCAAAGATGTGTCATAATATAAATATTGACAATCATTTTGTAATTTCGCAAAGATATGGTATAATATTGTGAATGTTTTTTTTAACATTCTTCCACTTGCTATAATTAATTTACATATATACTGTCACGCCCAAACCTTACAATACAGATAGGCACGAGACAACGGTTGTACTGTTATAAAGTTTTCACCCTACAAATTTGCAAGACTTTCTTAGCAACTAAAAATTATCCTCAAAGAAAAGTGCATCAATAAATCCACAATCATCCTTAATAATGCATTTGTATAAAGATCTCCAAAGTACCAATAGAAACAACAATCCAAAACCTCATGACTACGATATATTCATTATTACAAGATCATCTTTTTTTAAAAATTCATAATCTCCATTCCAGTGTACACCCTTAGCAAAAGTCTCAAAACTTGCTATTCTTCATAAACTGAAATTGGAGGGGAAAAGAGGGGGGGGGGGGGGTGAGTTGACAACTCAATAAGTAACCAAATACCAAACTTTTTTTTTTTTGAAAAAAGTTTCAACTTATAGCGTCCACTCTTGATGATAGTCTTTTATCATCAGACTAAAACACCAATCAGTTTTTGGTGTAGGTAGGGATTAAATCTTAGATCTCTTATTCAACCATTAGAGGTTTTACTAGTTGAGCTAACTAGAACCTACTTACCAAATACCAAACTAGTTGAAACAAGTATATAGATTGAAAATAATATAAATTTATGAGAACAAAATGTTTCACATATGCCCAAGTTATAATATACTATGGGTTTTCAAAAAATAAACTAAAAAAGTTTCATAGACTTAAAATAATTCATAAATTCAAACATATTCACATTTTTAACAATCTTATATATTTATGACTATGGTCTTGCTATATTCATGTGACTAGGCATTAGATTTAGAAAAAACTAGTTCTGTTCTAAAGTATATCCTTCATTAACTGGGTTCCAAAAACGTGAAAGGCTCTTAATGCATGTAGACACTCAATTTTGTACTCATAATTTAATCAAGGAGAATGACTCGAATGACCATCCATGTACCCAAAAAAAATCATTCTTGCATCACATGCATCATTTTGTTCTTGCATCACATGCATTAATTTGTTCTTACATTATATGCATCATTTCATTATTTACATATCATAACAATGATCATGAGATTCTAACGATCGCAACGGTTTGTCCTATTTCTAAATCGAACCATTGGATCGAAAGATATCGCATGATCAAGTTTGCATGGTCCATATGTATTGTGTCTAGGAAGAGTCAACTGCACACGATTAATTTAAATTAATTCTGATTGGTTGAACAATTAAAATTAATTAAATAATTTTGTGATTGGTTGATAATTAGTGTTTAAAATAGGAATGCATGCATAGGAATAAAAAGGGTGATTGGATAACAATAAAATTGAACTTTATCAAGATCTACTTTAAGGGATTTATCCACACGATAATTGTCCAAGATAACGGTTCAAGATAATTGTTCTTAAGAAACTTGAATTGTCCAGAAAAGAGATAATAAAATCATAGACGGTGGATGAAAACATGTCCAGATACAAGGATCGGCCAAAAAACCCTAGAAGAGGAGTCTAAATGGCACCCGAACACGAAAATGCGTTTGGCCTACAAGAGCCAATTCGGCACATTTGGAGTGCCGAACGACACTCTAAAAGTGCCAAATTGCACTGGATTGGGCTTTGGCCCAACGACCTTCGAGTGACGATAATGCACACACTTTATGACCTTTTCGCAAAATGATGCGTTCGGATTCAAACTCTAATTGTCCGTACTTATTTTTTAGAGTCCTTTGACTTCTATAAATAGAGATTGAATCTCATAATTCAACACTTTTTTGCTACACTTTATGAGGCATACGTTTTAGACTTTCAAATCCCATATTTTCTGATCCCTTCTCTGAGTGTTGCTGCTTACATTAGGGTTTTTAGGTTTCAAAGAGAATTGATCAAATTTCTTTGAACTAAAACATCCCTTCAAGAATAAAGTGTGCTCATGCAAGAGGTTGTTCCCTAACCCTTTTGTTCTTATATTTCTCTAATCATGATGATGTATGCTCTTTTGTTTTTAAACATTCATATTTTGACTTGTTAATGTAAATTGTGAAAATATGATCTTGTTTTTATTGTTACTATAATCTGTTTCTTAGTTTTAAAGATTTGCATGCAATTAACTTTTTTTTCCTTCAAAACAAAACAGATCTTTATTGGATATAGATTTGAATTTTCTTCAAAACAAAATAGATCTACACCTTTCTTAGCTGTAGATCTGAGTTTTTCTTAAAATGAAAATAGATTTTGTATCTTCTTTAGGTACATATCTGACTTTTTAATGCATGTAGATTTTTTAAATAAAGAAGGAGATCATATACTGTTGTTTGTTTTATTTGACTCGTGAAGCATGAAATTATTTGGTGAATGAGATCCTCTTCACATAAAAAATCTTTAAAAAAATAAAAAATAAAAATAGATCTGAATTTTTTTAAAACCAATCAAAATACTTTGCTTTTATTAAGCAAAAACAGATCTGAATTTTTTTTTAATAAAAAAGAGGATGCATTCATAAATGGTTTAATGTAATTATTTTATTTCACATGTTCAACATATCATACATAACATATATAAAATTGTACATAGGTCACAAGAGTTTAGAAGACCAGACTTTGTTTGGGCAGAATATGTGTCTAACACCTTTCCATTCAGTAACCTGCCTTCGGATTTAGATTTTTGGTTAAGTAAACTTAGCTTTATCCTTTGTTTTTATTTTGGGTAGGTTGTAACTAGGACCAAAAAGCCATGTAAAGTTCAAAATTTCGAACTTGTATTTTTATTTATTCAATCAATGAACGAAACATTCAATCATGAAAATTTGTATTTAGTTTTTATTATTTTTTGTACATAAAAATTAAGTGGGGATTCCATACCACTTACCCAAAAAGAGAGGTGCCCTAAAAAGCACTACAAAAATCTCTCTGTTTTTTAGAGGCAATTTTCTTGGTCTCTCACAATGCTTAAGATAGAACTAGTTTTAGTACCAATGAATAACTCCCATTGGCTGGGTATCAGAGTCAAAACATAATCATATTGTCCAAAATCATATATATCAAATCACAGTTCAATAAAAAATATATCTCATTCAAACACACACACACATTATATATAAAATCATATTTTTACTAATCAAATATATTTGTAATAATTCTTTATTCTTTTCTTTAAATCAGTTAGTACATTTGAAATTAAAATGTAATAATTATAAACAATATTCAGTAATTAAAATACAGTAGTATAAGCAAAATAAAACCAATTAGGATAAGGTTACCTACCTCAACTAACTCACCATAAAAGAACTTCTCGCTAACACTTCCTCTAGAATTCTTAGATATCACCTAAAACATTTTTTTTAGGTACCATTTTTACTCAATAATCAAATAATTTTAAAAGTACTTATAATAGTACCCGATCAGAAAAGAAACTGATAAAAATATTCAATAATTTCTAATTATTAACTCTCCTTATAAAGGACAAAATAGCATCTGAGAGGGTCTGTCCATATTTTGGAACCATCAAAAATATATATATATTCCCTTTACCTTTGCCACTAATAGTTCCATAGGAATAAAGCCTATTGAATACATATAGTCAAGTAGGGTCAAAAGTCATTGTAAAAGAACACCACCTCAAATTCTTCTATACAAGGAGTAGGTATACCGTGCATTCAATGCTTGGTATATTTTCTCCTTTTATACAAATGTACCTTCCCTTTTTTCTTTTTTCTTTTTCAACCAATCCAACACTTCAATACAACTTCTTAAAGAGAAACCTGTGCAAAAATTGGACATATCATGCTTAACAATCCGCAATTCTATCCAGACTTACACGCAACAATGGGCATAGAAAAAAAATATTAAATAAACAAGACAGTGATAGGTACTTAGTGTACAAATTATAGAAAATCTATTCTAAATCCTTCTTTGTTTACGTCATAAAACTCATTGAATATTTTAATAGTCTCACTACTAGCCAAAAATACCCACCTAAAAATATTTTAATTTCATATAAAGCTTAGATTTGATGAAAGATGAGATTTCTTAGATTCTTACATCAAGTTTGCCATCAATCCCTCTTTAAGTGAAGATACTGAGAAGTTCTCCTTTAAAAATATCTATAGTTATATGCTGACTTAATTAGCTTATATATTACTAGGATTTGAACCTAATTCTCCTAAAACTCCCTTAATAATAGTAAGGCCAAAATACAAAAATCACCCTTTAAGTTTCATCATTTTTCATTTAAATCTTTTAAGTTTGAGTTTTGTCATTTCAATCCTCTAAGTTTTAAATTTCTTCAATTCAGCCCTCTGTTAACCTGTCATCCATACTTGCCGTTAACTTCTCCAAAACGATGTCATTTTGGAGATAATTTAAAATTTAATTTTTATTTAATAATTTCCTTCTTAATTAAAAAAAAGACAAAAAAATTTATCAAAGTAAGCCATCTCAGCTGAAAAATGGTGATTATTTGTGAACTAATCACTGTGAAATCAGTAACTATCGGAAAATTTTCATCCTTGATTGCGCAATAAACAAAAACAACAATAATAAAAAAAATTTAAAAAGAGGAATTAAGAAAGAAATTGAAAGAGGAGCATCCTTGATTGCACAATAAACAAAAACAACAATAATATATATTTTAAATTTTTTTTAACAGAGTAATTAAGAAAGAAATTGAAGGAGCAAGAAAGATCAAACGGTAGTGCATGTTATAGAAATCATCAAGTTGTGATATATACAGACTTGTATGGATAAACATCATCGCGCCTCTTTTGCGGGATTACTAGTATTTTTTGGGGGATTACCATGAAGCATCAAATAGAGAGATGCTTGTAAGATTGGGGTGAACACAAGTATTATCATCATCTGCCTATTGTTTATGTTCCTACAAAACCACACACAAATCGAGACAAACAGAGAGGTTCTCAGCATCTCAGCTCCAAGGTTTCTTGACAGTTCACTCCTCTCTCTCGATCTCTTGCTCTCCTCTCCCTCTCAATCTTTCTTTCTCTCTTTTTTTCTCTCTTATGGCCTATTTGGATGGAGGAAAGAAGGAAGGGAAGTGAAGTAGAATTGACAAAAAATAAGTTAATTTTGTATTAAATTTACTCTACTTTACTCTATTCTCCCTCCTTCTCCCTCAATCCAAACAAACCATTAATCTCTCACTTATTGATGGGTTAAGCTAGGGATTTCGTGTTCTTTAGAGTTTAGATGAGATGGGTGGGTTTATTTTGATTTCTAGTTTTTTAATTAACGTTATTTTAATTAAAAAGTAAATAATAAAATAAAAATTAAGTTAAAACGGTGTAGTTTTAGTAAGTTGACAATAGCAACTAACAGAATACTAATGGAGAACTCAATTGAGAATGAATGAAACATAGAGAGCTGAAATAACAAAACCAAAATTTAGATGGTTGAAATGAAAAATTGTGAAACTTAGAGGATAAGTTTTGCATTTTGGTCTAATATTAATTATAAAATTAAACCCACAAAGAGTTTTACTTATATACCCCACCTTTAAACTCTCTCTCTCTCTCTCCTCTCTCTCTCCTCTCTCTCTCTCTCTCTCTCTCTCTCTCTCTCTCTCTCTCTCTCCTCTCTCTCTCTCTCTCTCTCTCTCTCTCTCTCTCTCTCTCTCTCTCTTCTCTCTCTCTTCTCTCTCTCTCTCTCTCTCTCTCTCTCTCTCTCTCTCTCTGTGGGTATTACATATACCTTAGCTAAGCCATTACGCCAATGAAATGCTTTATTTTTTATTCATCAGCAGGATTAAAAAAAAAGGTTCTATTCAAAAAAAAAGAAAAAGAAAAAAGAGGTTCTACATCTTTCTCCCTGACTTATTCAGAGAGAGAATCTCACTACCTCAGGTACCATCTATACCTACGTTTCTTTCTGTATAAAGAGACGCAGAGTCAGGACCAATTCATCGTACTTTTGCTTTTCCACTCTGTAAGCAATAAGAAAATCAGTTCTCTACTCTTCGCTCAAATGGCAAAGGTACCACCAGAAGAAGAACACCCTGTGAAGGCTTTTGGGTGGGCTGCTAGAGACCAATCTGGCTATCTCTCTCCTTTCAACTTCTCTAGAAGGTAACGTTCATGAACTTTCGCTTTGTATTACTATCAAGAGGAGTGTATATTACACACACAAACTTGCACACATAGTCCTCCAAAACGAGAAAAATCGCGACTTGATTTTACTTATTTTTGGAAAGTGTGTACTACTAGCCTTGATGAGATGAGTTGATGATTGTGTTGAAATGACAAATTAATGCAGGGAAACAGGGGATGAGGATGTGAGGTTTAAGGTGCTGTATTGTGGAATATGTCACTCCGATCTTCACAGCATCAAGAATGATTTTGGCTTCTCATTCTACCCTCTTGTTCCAGGGTATTTATTTTATTTTTATTTTTTTTTTAATTTTTCCTTCTAATATTTTTGAATTTTATTAGTTCTGTTTGTTCCTTTCGGCGGATTTTTTTTTTTTTTTTTCTGGGCTATTACTTAAAACTTTTAAGTGCATAGATAAATGGTACTACTATTATTATTATTATTATATAAAACTGAAACTTCTAAAACTCTCACAATTTTTCATATTAATATAATATTTAAATAAAATTATTTTTGTTTAGTCTAAATTTAATAATGAGTGAAACTCTATCTTTTTAACAGGTTCAACTTAAACTCAAACTCATCATTTTAACTTAACAAGGAGTGAAACTCTATTTCTCTAACAAATTTAAATTAAACTCAAACTCAAACGTTAATATTATTATTATTATTATTATTATTATTATTATTATTATCTCTCTACTTCATTAACGTAACATTTTATGATTAGGTGCAAACTTATAGTTATGAATTATTCTTTTGAATGTAACCTAATATTTTTCTTATATTTTTCTATTTTTAGTCATTTTTTTTTTGTTTCAATAATTTCTAAGCCGTGAATAATTTGATTCTTTTATATTTTTTGGTCTTTTAGAAGTTTTAATATCTAAATTTTTAAGTTATTTTTTGTAGTTTTTAATCAATTTAATATTTTATAAAATTATTTTAGTCTACCTATAAATAGGTAGATTCTCATGCATAGTACAGGTTAGCGACTAGTTGTTGTTATTATTATTATTATTATTTTAGAGAGTTTTAACCTATGGCGTCCGCCCCTGATAATAGTTCTTTATTATTAGATCAAGACACTAATTAGTTTTTAGTATAGGCAGGGATTGAACTCTAGACCTTTTATACAACCATCAAAAATTTTACCAGCTTATTATTATTAATTTTAAATAGATATCCAAAATTGATATTTTTTTATGAGATCCAAAATGGATACGATGATAATGGATCATATAGTAAAATAACGTATTAATATATATATATATATATATATATATAGAGAGAGAGAGAGAGAGAGAGAGAGAGAGAGAGGTGAATAAATTAAATAATTCCCCAATATTTTGGGATCATTTCAAATTAAACCTTAAAATTTAAAGAAATATTAAAATGAAGAAGTTTTTTTTTTAAAAAAAAAAATTTGACAAGAGTATCCATTGACTATTCCCTTGGACATCCAGAATCTTATAGTTATACTGCAGTTGCAACAAGTGATGCCTTCTCCTTTTTTATTTCATTTGTTTTTCTCCTTAGATCATGTGACATATTATAAGCATATTAAGATAATTACTCTAAGGTTCTGTTTGGATAGAATTTATTGTTAAAAATTGAAAATTAAAAACTGAAAATACTGTAGTAAAATAATTTTTAAATATGTGAATAGTGTTGCGGGACCCATTTTTGATAAAAAAAATTGCTGAAAAATACGTGAACAGTGCGCACATTACATGAACAGTGTGCACAATATACACACAGTGCGTGAACAGTGCTATTTGTCCCCCGCAGCAGAAACGAAGAAAAAAAAAAAAAAAAGGGAAAACGCAGCCAGCAAAATGCTGGATCCAAACGGGCAATAAGTGAAAGTCTATTATCTTCTTTGTGTGTGTGTGTGTGTGTTTTAATGATAATATTTGGCATGAACGCTTTGTGCTTGCAGTGTAGCTCAATATTTTTATCAAAATTCTTTTATTTTCATCTAAACTTTCGTAAAATTTAATTTTTGATTTGAAACCACAATAAACTATAATGATTTTATTATGAAATTTGTTTATTCTTTAATAAAGGTTCGTTATTTGGCACAAGGGCAGTGTAGTACTTACATTCCATTTAAAAAGGATAGATTTTTGTGGGGGTGGGGTGGGGGGAGGAGGGAAGGATTGGGAAAAAAATAGTCAATTGTGGCAATCAGAACTTTCAGTACACAACGTTATTATAAAATATAACCAATAATTGATATGATGTGATCGACCCACTTTTTTATTAAAAAAATTATTTTCTTACTTAAAAGGTCTCATGGACTTTGACTCATAACATCTAAACTATGTAACCAACCAATAACAGAACCACTTGGAGGTCAGGGAACTTAGGGAGGCAAGGTTCCTCTCCAAATTAACCTTTCAAATCCTGCTATATCTTTTTATTATATTTAAAATTTTAAAATCTCATTTCACTGTACTCTGGGATTGGCTTAGGGCCTTCCCTGCGGTGGAGGGTGAAAAAGAGATTGCATGTTTTTTATATTTTTCACATGTATATCAAAATCAAATGTTATTTATTATTTGAATAATGAACTTATTTTTTATACATAATTTTTATCATAAAAAAAGAAATTTAAACATTTGATTTATGATGTTTATTAATCTTTGACTTTCTTGAAATTTTGTTAACATACAGGATATAATACAAACATGCAATTTAATGGATAAAATTTCAAAATTCACATTTAATAAAAATATATAGGTGGAGTTTGTAGGGTTTCTCTACAAACTTGTTTGGAGAGACATTTTTCGGCTAGGGATCTCCAAGCTCCTTGCATTTTTTTTAATTTTTTATACCAATATATCTAGATATAGTTATTGTAAGTAATTTTTAAGAAAAATTAATCTCCTCATTTTTTTAATAATTATGTTATAACCATTTCTATAGACAATAGCCAAACAAATTAAGTCATAATCCTCTCAAAATGTATGTCAAGTGATTATGATGACGATGATATATATAAAGCAATAGAAAAAAAAATGCTAGGTATTAAATTTAGTATAATATGGTTTCTTTTTTGGTAAACTTTCACAATTCATCTCCAAGTTTTATTCATTGCTTATTATACTAATTAGTTTTCAATTGTTTTGATTACGTCTCTATGATTGAGGATTGATTTAATCAAAACTATTTTTTCTAATAAGTTTTCATCAAATTGTTAAACAAAGTGTTTTATATAATATTCACATGACTTGTTAATCATTGAGCACATGTATGATTAGCAAAAAAAAAAAAAATCATTTATATAATTTTTTTTATGTATAAAAAAAATCTCAAAATAACACACATACACACACACATATATATATATATAAAAGAATTCGTTACATTATTCCAAATATAAAAGATCGTGACAAACTTTGTTCTAAAGGCTTGCATCACATACTTTGATTTTTAAATTAAAAGTTCACTAAATTCAAATCACAATATTCCAAGAGAAATAGATGAAAGTGGTGTGGTTAATGCATCTAAGTTATAAATCAAAATAATTCTGATGATTAAACAATTTTAAAACACAATAGCCAATGTGACTAGAAACGAGATAATGTTGGACGAATATATTTATATTTATTTTTTAATTTATTATAATAATTTTTTTTTTGAGAGAGTTTTAAATTTGTAGCTTCCGCTCCTGATGATAACTCTTTATCATTAAAGCAAGACACTAATTAGTTTTTGGTGTAGACGGGAATTAAACTTTATCTCCTATTCAGTTATCGAAGACTTTACTAGTCGAGCTAATTAAAATTTACATTATAACAATTTAAACGTTATACAAGGAGATTATTTTTTTAAGAATAAGAATATACATTAATTGTAAACATCTTAACAAAGTAATATATCATAGTTCAATATGATTAGTTTTAATGAACATAACTTTGAGAATGGAAACAAGAATGTATACATTTTGAAATCTCACAAGTAAATATTGACCTTGGAATTTTTGTGTCGAAGGCACGAACTTGTTGGGGAAGTGACAGAAGTAGGGAGCAAGGTGAATAAAGTTAAAGTTGGAGACAAAGTGGGCGTAGGATGCATGGTTGGTGGATGTCACTCCTGCGAAAGCTGCAAAAATGACCTTGAAAATTACTGTCCCAAAGTGATATTCACTTACAATTCCATTTACCATGACGGAACATTCAACTATGGAGGCTATTCAGACACTATGGTAGCTAATGAGCGCTACATAGTTCATTTCCCAGAAAATATGCCACTTGATGCTGGTGCTCCACTGCTCTGTGCTGGGATCACAGTGTATAGTCCCTTGAAACATTTTGGTTTAGCCCAACCTGGTAAGCATATTGGGGTTGTGGGCTTAGGTGGGCTTGGTCATGTAGCTGTCAAATTTGCCAAGGCTTTTGGGGCTAAAGTGACTGTAATTAGTACCTCACCTAGCAAGAAGGTTGAAGCTTTGGAACATCTTGGTGCTGATTCTTTTTTGGTTAGCCGTGATCCAGACCAAATTCAGGTATATTTTTTTAGCTTATATTACTTTCCATCTTTTAAACTCCTGCTCATAATGGTTGTACTTTGAGATATTGGGTGTTGATGATGGATACATGTTAAATTTGTGCAGGCTGCCATGAACACAATGGATGGTATCATTGATACTGTTTCTGCAGTGCACCCCATTTTACCATTGCTTGGTCTATTGAAGTCCCATGGAACGCTTGTCATGGTGGGTGCACCGGACAAGCCACTTGAGCTACCTGTGTTTCCGTTGATTACGGGTAATTGCTTATTAAGAATTTAAGACCATGATAAATTTTCCATTATTTCCACTTTTTGTGCTTTGCACCTTTTCATCTGAAAAATGCAAAGGCTTTTCCTACCAATTTAACAGGGAAAAAAAAAAAAAAAGGAATTTTACTCGAGCCTAATTCAAATGTATACACGTCTGAAGTTCTTTTCTAGAAACTTGAACTCTAACTCTTACCCTTCACACTCTACAAGTACTTATACTTGTAGAGTGACTATTGTGCCAGGAGTGCGCAGTAGTCTGAATTAGTTATAATATCACTAGTATTACTTGTTCTTATTTCTTTACTTTATCATTTTATAAGTTTTGGCCTTAGAGGAAAGGATGGAGAGAAGTTTTAATTTCCCCATCCTTAAGATTATCCAATAATCCTATCCAATAAGATTACTCTTAATTAGAATTTTGTTAAGATTTTTCATTATTAGTTTAGAGAGTTACTAAGATTTGCAAAAAAATGCAGGAAGGAAGATGGTTGCCGGGAGTGCCATTGGAGGAATGAAAGAGACGCAAGAGATGATTGACTTTGCAGCAAAACATGGCATCACAGCAGACATTGAGGTTGTTTCAATGGATTATGTGAACACCGCAATGGAGCGTCTTGCTAAGAATGATGTTCGATACCGGTTTGTCATTGACATTGGAAACACCTTGGCTGCTTCAAAGCCTTGAAGAAATAGATTTGTGTCTTAATTAATTTTCTTTTATTGTTCCAATGTTCCATGGTTTTTTTGGTTGGATGGGGTGGTATTGAATTTATTATGTTTTGCTGGTGTCTCTACCATAAGCCTGTCCTTCAAACTTTCATATAATGTGTAATAAATAAAATAATATATATGGATGTTTATGCTGAAAGATTTAAATTTAACTAGGACAAGTGAGAACAACAATACATGTAACAAACTATTTTCTTTTGTCTGTCAAAAGCTTTATAACTAAATTGGCACCTCTTCATGTACAAAGTATTTGGGGGTCTAGGAGAAAAGAGTTTGAGCTGTGGGATTAACAGTATCTTGTAATTATTTTTCTAAAAAAAAAAGTATTTTCTTTTGTCACTATAAAGTTAAAATATTATTTTCGCCCCTAAAATTTGTATGGAATTCTTTTTCTCTCAACTTTCTAAATAATTTTTTCAATAGTTTAGCAGTGAAAAATGGATAAACAATTCAATAAAAAGGGAATTTTTTAAAGTTAAAAGATAGATAATGAAATATTTTTAATAGTTTAAGAAAAAAAAATGAAACTTTCAAAGTCTAACTACAAATTCTACTAGATAATTGGACATTCTATCGTTTGAACAAAAATGTATAAGTAAATTAAGCTCTCAAAGTCTTAACCATGACAGGCGGGGTTCTAAACAAAGTTTTGTATTTCGTTTTGACCGCTGTTTTGGGTTGTCTATAATATTGGAGTATTTCAATATCAATGTATTCTAGCATTTCAATGTTTCGATATTACCAAACATTAATCCTGCCATGTTTTACACATGATATCAAAGCCTTCTAAATCTGTAAATTCTACTTCAAATGCCACTGTAAATCTAAACACTCTGCACCTTTCTTCTTATTATCTATCATGTCAAATCTAATGATTATCAAGCTTGATTCAAGGAATTACATTCTCTAGGAGCATCTAATTGTTAGTGTATATTTGTCATAGATGGTCACACCATAATATTGTGCATCATCATACATGTCATAACTCTCACTTGGTAAATGGTATTGCTTCACACGTGCAATAACATCCAAATTTGTCCTTGTTGGTGACAAAATTCTACAATTCACCTTTCAAATGTTTCTTCAACCAAAAAAAAACCATTCATGGACAATTTTTTCAGTAATTTTTCAAACACATTCCCCACTTAGAATTAAAATTAAAATTGTCGTAAATAAATAATACTGTAAAATAAATTCAAATATTTCTAAAATAGTAAACAACAGTTATCATATTCATATGTACATGTACATTATACACGCTCTCTTAATTTCAAGCAAAGACACTTCGAGGAAGTTATCCATTATCATTTTTACATCCTCAACCATTAAGCCAAATTCAGTTCAATCAATGCAATCTTTAGAGTGCCTGAAACAATCTTGGGTCTTCACAATTAATTTGCACCTTCCAAATAATCTTGCTTCCCATCAGAAAAACAATGCTCCATAGTCTATACAGTGACAAAACCTGGAGTAGATTTAGTTGAGGTGTTGAACTCATGAGGCAAGAGTACGCATCTAAAACCACAGTTCCACAATTACAAACTACAACAACCAACCCCTATTTGGTTAGCTGAGCATGTGCAGGCAACTAATTAAGGATTATTTTTGGCATGTAAGAACATTCTCATCAAGAATGCTAAATGCTATAAATGTTATCTTTTAGTATCTGAAACCCAAAAAATCCACTCCATCAAAACTTGTATATGCTATAGAATTTGCAATCTTGCTACAGTGCACTCTCATTTTCGAGAGCGCATTGTAGCAAGATTGTATAATATTTTATTGATTTCTAATTCTCTCTCTCCTTAGGCACGACATCATCTCCCTTCCCTTTCTCAGACACTCCCTCTCATTCTTTGGTTCTCCCTCACAACCTAGGCATCGTTTCCCTTCCCTTTTCATCACACTGCCTCCGTTCTGAAACTCATTTGCTCTCTGATAAGCTTTAAGGGTTTGTGGTCGGCGATTGTGGTCATGATTTGGTGGGTATTGATGGTGCCTAGCAACAGTTTTGATGGGGTTGAAATTGGGGTGGTAGGTTTTGGTTGGGGTTGAGAATGAGGTGGGTGGGTGGTGGTGGGTTTTGGTTGGGGTTAAGGTCAGGGTGGGTGGGTGGTTAATGAGGCTGGTTGTTGTGGCTGAGGCATGGCAATGGTTGACCGTGACTGAGGTGTGGTTGTTGTGGCTGAGACATGGTTGTTATGGTAAGGCGGTACTAGTTATGGCAGTCGTGGGTCTCTAGGTTGTTTCTGTTTTCGTTTTTCTAGTTGATGGTGGTATGAGGATGTGGGTTTGGGTGGTGATGAGGTTGTGGGTTTGGGTTTGTGATTTTGGTGATTGGGGATTGTGGTGGTTGCCGGCTGGTGGTTTTTTTTAATTTTTAATTTTTTGCGATGGTGGTGTCTGTCAGTGGCTAGCCATGGGTGTGGCTATGACTGGGGTTGCTTGGACTGAGAAGAAACTGGTGGAAAGAGAGACATAGTAGTAAAATAAAAATACTATTATTTAAATGAAGTTGTAAAAAAAATAGAATGTTTGATGTTTGGTAGATTGTAAAGTGGTTTTTTTTTTAAATTGATAAGGTAGGATTTTGAAATGGTAGATGCTAAAATATTTAGCATTCTTGATGAGAATACTCTAATATTCTTTTACCAATGTTTTGTTACTTTGTGACAGCTATGGATATTGTAAAGATTGGTTAGGAGTTAGCAGTATTACATCTCATAAATGCTATGTGCACGGCATTTCACACAAATGGTGGTTGACGTCACGAAAGTCTAAAGAAAACACACATGATGCTCTCCTTAATGGACAAAAATTAAACTGTTAGTTTTTGGGTAGTAAACCTCGAATCCATGAGGAGTTCTTTGAATCCACGAGGTCATAAACTAGAATCCGTTAGAGAAAAGTTTGAGAAAAAAAAAACTATGCAATTTTATTGATGATAATTTTTTTTTTTTTTTTATGGCTACAAAACATATAAATACTGAGAAAATAAAACCCTAAGATCATTTGGAAACATTTGAAACCATAATTCGAATTAATTATGAGATTAGGTGGCAAAATACCGAAATTTATCAAAAATGACAAAATTGAGTTAAATACAAAATCATAAACTACTGACCTTAAGGGTTGTCCCAAAACAAGCGGAATCTTATTCTAACTTTTGAGAAAAAAGTTATTAAGAAAGCAACTATTACTATAAATAGCAAAACCACAGTTTTCGGTGCCTAAATAGAGGAATTTATCAAATTTAAGGGGTACCTCATGGCAAAACGATGACTATTGCTCAAAAAGTCATTTCCCTTCAACTTGCCAAATTTCATGCAATTCCAACTATCGCCTAAATGATTTCTACTAGTTTTTTTTTTTTTTTTTTTTTTTTTTTCCTTACATGATTTTAGGTGCGCTTGGGAGTCTAGAAAAATCATGGTGGTCTGTTCCATGCTAGTGGTAATACAAAAAGGGAGACTTCTAAGTATAGATAGGATTTAGTTGTTGTCCACCTTTAACCATTAACCCGTGTTGCAAAAATTTGCTTTGTGATACATGTCAAAATCAATGGTAAATTTATTATTGAGGTGTAAATTTATGAGGCTTACAAAGCTAATGTGTCAAAATCAACAAAAAGTCAAATATATATATACCCCGCTAAATTCCAGTTGCAAGTATGATCAATTTCATATAAGTGCCAAGACGGCCAAGTAATGTCATTGTCTTTTACTCTTTCTTTTTTTTTTTTTTCTTTTCTTTTTTTTTTTCTTTGGAGAAACAAGTAATGTCTCTTACTTAAACTAAATCACTGATATATATATATATATATATATATATCAGTGATTTAGTTTAAGTAAGAGACATTACTTGTTTCTCCAAAGAAAAAAAAAGAAAAGAAGAAAGAGTAAAAGACAATGACATTACTTGGCCGTCTTGGCACTTATATGAAATTGATCATACTTGCAACTGGAATTTAGCGGGGCCTATTTTTGTCTCCATGGTTGGCATGTCATTTCACGTTTGGCACGCACTTATAGGTACCATACCCACGAAAGATTGTACAGGTACCTTAGAATTTCCCTTTAACATGAATCACTAAATTAAGTTTTAAACATGAATCACAAGTAGAATCATAAACATGTGCATTATTGCGGAGGTAATTTTCCAACTAGCATGCAATTAGGAGAAAATATCGTTAGTTACTATGTGTTAGAAATGATTAAGTAAATTAGCATCTCGAGTCTCTTAGACTCAAGTTTACTGTAGCAACTTCAACCTAAAATACTCGAGTTCTATGTGCTAGCACAGTTGAGATGGAGTCTAAAATCCATGTGGAATTTGAGTTTTAGACATTCAAGTTCCGTTTTCTCTTCAATCTCCATGGAATTCGAGTTTTAGACACTTGAGTTGCGTTTTTTCCTTCTCCGTTTTCCCCTCTTTGTTTTTCCCTTCGCCCTGTTCCCCAATGATTTCTCTAACTCTCAAAACGCCAAACCCACTTCCGAAGACAACAAACCCAGAAAACAACAAAACCAAGCAACAATACTAGACAGGAACATCAAACCTAAGCGCGCTTCGGTGCCGAGATCAATAAACCCAAGTCGCTTTGATGCTGAGATCAACAAACCCAAGCTTAGGGAGTTGCTTTGGTGCCGAGATTGTGATTTTTGGGTTTGGATTTTTGCTCTAGTGCCAAGATATTATGAATCCATGGGTTTGGGTTGTTGCTCCAGTGTCGAGATTTGATGAATCCATGGGTGAGGTATAAGGAGAAAAGGAAGAACAGGGAGAATGAAGGAAGGAAGGAGAAAATGAAGAAACGGAACTCAAGTGTCTAAAATTCAAGTTCTACGTGATTCCATGTGGAGAATTGTCCACATCAAGTGTTTCCCAGCTTCGAAAACCAGGATTTAAGACTTGAGTTCCACCCTGAACTCAAGTTTTTAAGTGCCCGTTTGGTAAAAGATTCCTAGTAACGTTGTTTGTATTTTTGGAAATACATATGGGTAAAAAAGTGTGTGAAAATACGTGTAATATTGTTTAAACAATAGTAAAAAACAGGCACTAAAACTCAAGATGTTTTTTTCCAACTTTGTTTTGCCAACATGCCCAGTAATGAAATTATAAGAAATTTAAAGTTAAATGAAAAAAAAAAAAAAAAACCCTTATTGTGTGTGGCTTTTTTTGTTTTTTTTATTTATTTATTTTTTCTTTACCTTTAAAAACTATGTGACTTAATTAGTTAATTTTGATAAATTGAATTCGGACCAAATTTAGTCTCCTAACGGAGATAATCTTACACTCTGAGCCTAATTGATTCCGTTTAATTTTTCTTTTTTTAATATTGCTTATTATATATATATATATATATACTGTATTTTACGTATGCTTTGAACTGACCCCTCACCGGGTGTTGTAAAGAAAGCCAAATATGATATACTATATATGCATCTCATATGGTAGGCCCGGACCGTTTGGATTCCATTTCTTGTTGGTATGTGTTTGTATTAATTATCTCCCAGATTTTATCATAATTATTATCTGTGTTCAAACCAAACAAAAAAAAAAAAAAAAAAATACTTGATTAAAAAGAAAATGAAGAAGTCGGTGTAACAGAATCCATATATGGAAGGTTAGGATATCCTTGATAGTTTGTGGGGTGTTTTTTTTAGTTGAGAGACAGTAAATTTGAATTATACTAGGGTTCAAAACACCAAAAAAGCCAATTAAATTTAATACTCGTTACCTTTGAGGGTTAAAGTTACCTATTGGCAACATCAAAGTTGTTGAATCTCTCATTAGAGCACTTAACAATCAAATAGTCCCTCACTAATACAGTTCACTCTAAAAAGAAAAAAAAAAAAAAAAAATGGTTGAGAACACTAGCGCTGATCACTTATTAATGACAAAAACAAGGTTGTTAGGGCCCTATTTCATAATTTGATCATATGACTTTAGATTTTAGTGGCACCGAGTTTGTTAGGGAAACATACAAGAATCAACAAATGCAGTCCTGCGAAATTTCTCGAATAATAAACAACTCAAGACTTTGATCATTGATGTTGGAATTTTTTATTTTTGGATGAACATTGATGTAGAAATCTGGAATTGTTTATAGACGTGAAAAAAGTCTCCTATCATTAACTTCAAGACAAGAAGACAGGAAAAAAAAAAAAAATTTGGGATGGGACCACGAGAAGTGGCTACTGGCTAGATGCATCAGCATAAAAATTTACTTCAAAAGAGGTCATTGAATATGAAAAGGGTGAAAAAAATCGTACGGCTTTGACCAGCCATCAGAACACTTTTTTTTTTTTTGTTAAACTTCTCGTACGCAATTTATTTTACAAACATGCAAAAAACAATTCAATTACTTTTTTTTTTTTTTTGGCAGAAATAATTGAATTACTTCATAAGTTTTAAAAATCACGTCTTCCAATTTATTTGGGAATAATTTATTTAGTTAAAACTCAAAATTTTTTATTAAAAATATTGTAAATAAAACAAAAATGTAGCTAAAATAGTACAATAAGATTCATGAATAGTACTAAAAAAATATAATGAAACCCATAAATAGTAGCAAAAAAATACATGTAACAAAGTGTTTTCTTTCGTCTTCCAAAGATCTTGTAACTAAATTGGCACCTCATCATGTACAAAGTGCTTGAGAATCTAGGGGAAAAGGGTTTGAGCTACAGAATTAGCAGTATGTTGTAATTATTAGTATGTTGTAATTATTTTTCTAAAAAAGAAAAAAGTTTTCTTTGATCACTATAAAGTTAAAATATTATTTTCGCCGCTAAAATTGGTATGAAATTCTTTTTTTTCTCTCAACTTTCTAAATAATTTTTTCAATAATTTAGCAGTGAAAAAAGGATAAACAGTTCAATAAAAAGGGAATTTTTTTAAGTTTAAAGATAGATAATGAAATATTTTTTATAGTTTAAGGAAAAAAAATGAAACTTTCAAAGTCTAACTACAAATTCTACTAGATAATTGGTCATTCTATCATTTGAACAAAAATGTAGAAGTAAATTAAGCTCTCAAAGTCTTAACCATGACAGGCGGGGTTCTAAACAAAGTTTTGTATTTCGTTTTGACCGCTGTTTTGGGTTGTCTATAATATTGGTGTATTTCAATATCAATGTATTCTAGCATATTAATGTTTCGATATTACCAAACATTAATCCTGCCATGTTTTTCACATGATATCAAAGCCTTCTAAATCTGTAAACTCTACTTCAAATGCCATTGCAAATCTAAACACTCTGCACCTTTCTTCTTGTTATCTATCATGTCAAATCTAATGGTTATCAAGCTTGATTCAAGGAATTACATTCTCTAGGAGCATCAAATTGTTAGTGTATATTTGTCATAGATGGTCACACGATAATATTGTGCATCATCATACATGTCATAACTCTCACTTGGTAAATGGTATTACTTCACACGTGCAATAACATCCAAATTTGTCCTTTTTGGTGATAAAATTCTGTAATTCACCTATCAAATGTTTCTTCAACCAAACAAAAAAAAAAAAAAAAAACCCCATTCATGGACAATTTTTTCAGTAATTTTTCAAACACATTCCCCACTTAGAATTAAAATTAAAATTGTCCTAAATAAAAAATACCGTAAAATAAATTCAAATATTTCTAAAATAGTAAACAATAGTTATCATATTCATATGAACACGTACATAATACAGGCTCTATTAATTTCAAGCAAAGACACTTCGAGGAAGTTATCCATTATCATTTTTACATCCTTAACCATTAAGCCAAACTCAGTTCAATTAATGCAATCTTTAGAGTGCCTGAAACAATCCTGGGTCTTCATAATTAATTTGCACCTTCCAAAATCTTGCTTCCCATCAGAAAAACAATGCTCTGTAGTCTATACAATGACAAAACTTGGAGTAGATTTAATTGAGATGTTGAACTCATAAGGCAAGAGTACGCATCTAAAACCACAGTTCCACAATTACAAAACACAACAACCAACCCCTATTTGGTTAGCTGAACATGTGCATGCAACGAAGAATCATTTTTGGTGGGTGGTGTTCTCTTACCAATGTTTTGTTATTTTGTGAGAGCTGTGGATATATTGTAAAGATTGGTTAGGAGTCTGCAGTATCACATCTCATAGATGCTATGTGCACGGCATTCTACAAATGGTGATTGATGTCGTGAAAGTTTGAAGAAAGCACACACGATACTTTCTTTAATGGGCAGAAACTAAATTGTTAGTTCTTGAGTAGTAAACCTTAAATCCATGACAGATTCTTTGAATTTACAAGGTGATAAACTGGAATCTACTAGAAAAAAGTTTGAGAAAATAACTATGCAATTTTGTTGATGAAAATCTCTTTTGCCTTTGATGACTATAAAACATATAAATACTAAGAAAGTAAAATCCTAAGACTATTAGGAAATGTCTAAAACCCTAATTAGCACCAATTATGAGATTAGGTGGAAAAATACCGAAATTTACCAAAAATGAAAAAATTGAGTTAAATGCAAAATTTTATAAACTATTGACCTTAAAAGTTGTCCCAAAACTAGTGGGACTTTATTCTGTATTTTGAGTAAAAAATTATTAAGGAAACAAAAATTACTATAAACGACAAAATCACAAAGGAATTCGCCAAAATCAAGGGTACATCATGGCATAGGAAAGACTATTGCTCAAAAGAACATTTTCCTTCAACCTACCAAATTTTATGCAATTTTGACTCTATTGCCCAAACGATTTCTACTAGTGTCTTTTTGCCTAGCACAATTTTAGGCATGCCTGGGAGTCCAAAAAGGCCATGGTGGTTTGCTCTAGATCGGTGGTAATACGAAAAGGGAGAATGCTAAGTATAGATAGGATTTAGTTGTTGTCCACCTTGAACCATTAACCCGTGTTGCAAAAATTTGCTTCCTAATACATGTGGCATATTGAGGTGTAAATTTATGAGGCTTGCAGAGCTAATATGTCAAAGTCAACAAAAAGTTAAATGCTTCACTCAATATATATATATATATATATATATATATATATATATATATATATATTAGCATTACTCCCATGCGTTGCACGGTTTTGGGTTATAAACTTTGGAATAATTTTATTGAAAATAACAAATTAATAATCACTTAAGTCTAGATCATATAAATTGTATATAAAGTATTGTTTTTTGGATTCAAACAATCACACAACATATTTATATGAAATAAATTTCTGAATTTAACAATTAAAAACCTAAGGAAACTTAACCAGAGGATTTTCATTTGCCAGAATATGTGTAGTACATCTAAAATGTGTTATGCACTTTATTTTGTTTTTCAAACCATTATTTAGAGTTACAATTTAATACACTAATGGCCTCTTTTATCTAAACAATGAGAAGAGAGTCATGAAGATTTAATATTAAATGAGTCTTAATTAATAAAAAGGATAAAGACAATAGTTAGAAAAAATTATTGTTCAAGCAAATAGTTGCATAATCATATTAAAATGTGAATTCCTTTTCATGATACAAATTTATTATTACTTGCTAATAGCAATCTTGTGAAGAAATATGTTGTTGATATTTATAACATGCTATGTTAAAAAAAAAAAAAAAAATTCATGACCACTATTCAAATGTGTTATGGGTGATAAATATAGGTATGGATATTGATATTTGTAAAAGCCAAAATAAAAAATTAATTGCAGTGAAATTTAAAATAATAAAAAAGTTACATGCTCACAATGTTAGGCAATTTCTTTTGCACACATATAATATCATTAACAACAAAAATAAAATTGAGAAATAGTAACATAAAAATTTTACTTCTCAAGAAAGTTAATTTAATCTAATAACACACATATAAAGATAACAAAAATACAAATGGAACCCTTGTTGTAGGAGAGAATACAAAATTTGATAATTCTTAAATAATATTTATAGAGGTTTATATAATAGATTTCATGAATTTAAATTTGCATTTATGACTCATAAGCAAAACCTTTAAAAAAAAACAAAAACAAAAACAAAGAAGAGAAAGACATACCTGTAATAGTTTGGATGGTAGGTTTGATAAAGACATAGAAATTGTAAGAGACTAAGAATTATTGATAATGAGGGAAGAAGAAGAAGAAGAAGTTGTGCCTAAGAATATATAAAAAAAAAAAAAAAAAACACTAAAAAACATTATACATATAGAGAGAAATCGAATTTTCAATTGTAAGGAACTTAGACTTCTAATCATTCTAAAAATTATAAGAGAAGAAGAATATTTGTCCAAAGAAAAAAAAATTGTCATATAGTCATTGAATGTAATGGTAAAAAAAAAAGAAAAAAAGGTAAGTAAATGTGAATGGCGATAAGGAAATAGGATAGAAATATATATATATATAAAGTTATAATCAGATTAGAAGTTTAAAATTATCCAAAGAAGAAGAAGTTAAACTCAATATAAATTTATCCAAAAAAGTGAGAAAGTCATAGAAGAAAAGTTGATAATAATAAAATTATATCTATAAAATTCTGCATGTATAGTATGTTGCTGATTTTTTTTTTAATTAAGAATTTTAATAAATGATTAGATGAAGAACTGGATTGTAATAAAATTAAAATAGAATTTGGATTATAATCAAAGTACAATTTTTATCAACTTAGAAATTATAGGAGAAAACAAAAATATATCTGTTTTTTTCTTAAAATTTTAAAAAATTTCTGCAATATGGTAAAGTCATTTGGCACAACAACGGCATCTAAGTTCAACTTTTATTTTATACTGGCATTATGCCCGTGTGATGTACGGCTTAATCAAAATTTATATGTTAATAATTTTTTTTTAGTAATTTACTTAAAATTAGATAATAGAATAGATAACAAAAATAATTAAATATTTTCTTTTAAACTATATAATAAATTCATATTGTACGAAACTAAGGTATTATGAAATGTATATATATATATATATATATAAAAGTAAGAACCTATTAAAAGAGTGCAATAAATATATTTGTTTTTGGAATGCATAAGATGATTTATTCTTTTTTTTATATATTATTTTTTGCCAATGTCATGAAACAAAATTTGTATGTTTTCTTCAAATATACGTGGAATTGAATTTGTTTATTTTTTTGCAAATTTGTCTTTATTTAAAATATATATGTATTAATTTTTTTTTGGGTTACTTTATCCTTCTTTTTTTTTTTTGGACCTAAATTAGATTTTTTTTAATTATTTTTACTTTAATGTTAACACATATTAGCTATCATTTGATTCTTTATCCACATGCAAAAAAACAGAAATTAACATTTAAATTAGGCCAAAAGTAAAAATGTTACTTTATAAAAAAAAATTGATACAATACTTATTGTTATGTTATCCAAATAAGAGTCTTACTTAAACTTAAACTTGTTATGTTTATACATATTAGCTATCATTTCATACTTTATCCACACACAAAAAATCAACAATTAATGTTTAAATTAGGTTAAAAGTAAAATTGTTATTTTATAAAAAAAAATTGATACAATACTCATTGTTACTTTATCCAAATAAGTCAATAAGAACAAATAGAATAAGAGTCTTACTTAAACTTAAACTTATTTGTTAAATGGATTAGATGAAGAATTTGGATTGTAATCAAATTAAGATTTTTATCAATTTAGAGACTATAGGAGAAGAAAAATTATATATATATATATATATATATATATATATATATATATATATTAGATCTAAAATCAAAAAACAATTCTGCAATTGGTGAAGCCACTTGGTGCAACCATAACGTTTAAGCCCAACTTTTATTTTATATACTAGTATTATGCCCATGTGATGTACAACTTAATTATAAAGTTATATGTAAATAAATCATAATTAATGAACCATACAAATAAAACTACATTAATTTATAAATATAATTGAGTCAGTTTATACAAACACCATTTAGGACTTCAAAATTTTTCTTATAGAAAATTTATGACTCCACATGTTTGGCTTTCTGCGCCACATGTTTGGCTTCATAGAACCCTTTACGAATCTTTTTGCAAAATTAAATATTTATAAGTATTAATAAAATAAATGATGAGAAAAATGAATAAAAAATTGAAACTAAATCATATGTAATATATATATATATATATATTACTCCCGTGCAGCTTAATTCACAAAGCATGAATTGCATGAAATAAACTAAAATACCGAAAGAAGAAGAAGAATGAAGATCTCAAAATAGCAATAACTTCTTATAAACAAATTTGAAATCTAAGCCATAGAGAGTATTCCAAACTACATGAAATTGTTATATGTACAAAACCTAATCAACATGACACGTGGATAAAAAAGAGGGGGAAATCATAAATAATTCTGGCTGTTATTGATTAGAATTTTAATTCTGTTAGGAGTTATTATGAAACACCATACCTTTATGTTTAGCATATATCAACCTAAATTTTCTAAGTTTCTGAAAGGAAATGACAATGCACTAAGACATGCAAATCTAAATATTAGAAACTAAAACAAAGTGATTTTTGTACGATGAAAATTAAAGATAGAGATCAAGGTTAATTTATATGATTGGCACATTCAATACCAAAATAAAAAAGCAAACTACAAACAATAAGCACCCAAACCCTTTAGGCAAAACCATTGATAAACGCACCAAATATTCTAACCCAAAGCATCGTAACGTCCCACTTCCATATCTATATAGAAATAACACCAATTATATGAGAAAAAATAGAGAAGGGTTGCAATACTTGTAGTATGTTACCTGAAATTTGGAGATCATAGCCAAAAATTGAATCACTCGTAACTGCAAGCATGTTATTAAGAGTTGTTACTTTGGCAAAAAGTTTTCATGGATAATTGAAAATACCTCCTTTAACATTAACATAAGATGAGAATTGAGTAGTAATACCTTCTGGCGAGGTCTTGCATGCCGAAAGTGCATCCTTTTATGGGCTATTCTTGTGAACAACAATTTGTATAATGAGTAAAAAAAAAATTCTATACCCTATGTAAAACAAAGCAAAGATCAAAATGAAATAGTAAAATTTTATTTAAAAATATGTGTTATATAGGTGTTAGATACATCATATAGAAGTTTGATTGAAAGAAGGCCTCTCACTTGATGTTAATGATAATACTTTTTCTGATAATCTTATCCCTTAATCAAGAGCTCTGTAGCTCAAATTCTAATAAACTATTACTATTTATATTATAATAATAATAATAATCAATATATAAAATGTAGGTTGCAACTTGAGGAAAATAAAAACAATGAAAACGTGGGATGCGATTTTAATCTAGAAAATTTTTAAAATATACTTTTAGTCAAGGTTGTTAAAATTGAGATTTTATGTAAGATCATTAGAGATAGGTGAGATTGTGGATCGTAAGATCGGATCGTGAATCGTAATACTCTACATTATTTAAGAAAAAAAAATTGGTATGTTAAATAATCACATAAATTACACATTAATAAAAAACCAAAAATTTGCATTCATTTGATTGAATTACTGATGATGCCAAAAATTCTCAGTAAGTTGAATGGTCCTCACGTGCTCAAGACAAAACCTATGAAACAAAGAAGAAGAAGAATAAGACCTTACAGAGAGTACCGATGTAGTACTGGCCAAATACTCTCCGAAGGTTAAGTTATAAAACTTTTTACAACTCTAGAGTGCTAGAATTGGGGTAAATTATGCGTACCTTGATTTGTGAGGGCTTTGAAGTTTTTATAGTAGTGTGGAGTCGACCTTAATTTCTTGGTGGGGATATTATTTCCTTGTAGGAAGTTCCTCATTAATGCTCATATTTCATGGGATCCTTTCTTTGTAGGGATTCCTCTGATTACGGTTAGGCGTAGAATGCAAGACATGTCCATATTAGGTTCCTTGGAGACTACTCAAGTCACGTGGGTGCCACGTGGCTTTGTCACCCATCTCCATTGGGTCCGTTCATCTTAAAGAGTTCGTCCCCATTAAAGAGTCTGTCTACTTTAAAGGATCTGCCTGTCCGTCTCTCTGCCTTCCATTCAAGATGAGACTTAGGTCTTTAACTGTCAGGCTATCTAGATTGTCTCTTTAAGTGTCACCGTCGCTTTATTATTAGCTCAAAAAATTGGATCTGTCTGCTATGAGACTTATCTCTATCAGCTGCTCCCTCACTCCATGGGTTCGTCGCTTGGTATACTTGACGGACATGTGGGGTGACAGTTTCACTTAGTTCTAAGAAGTTATGTTTTGATTGACAGGGCGACTGAGTGCCATTAATGCTGAGAGACACATGGCGAAATTTTCGTGGTTGGTTACACGGATCAAAGCGTCGCTTCTTCTTCCACACCATTTTCCCTATATATATGTTGCCTTTCCCATTCATTTCCACTTTTCGCTATCTAGGCCTGTTCAAGATTCTACCGATGCCAAACCAATTTGACCGATACAAAGCTCCACCACAAGTGTTCGGAAAGATGGTTGGTAGTGATCTGGGCATACCAAAGGCGGTAGGTGTGGCGATCAGCGGCCATTTTGCCCTCCAACGAGAAACCGCACCGCCCCAGTATGTATTTATATTTATTTGCTATGATTTATATGTATAGTTACAATAGGCTTCAATATACAGAATTTGTGAAAATGAGAGTTTGAGAGAGGCAAGGAAGGAAGAAGGAAAAAGATGAAGAAGGAGAAACAGTGCTGGAGATTGGAGAGAAATAAGAAAGCGTAATAGGAAACGTTGTAGGGTGTGAAAATTTTAACTACACAATAGCAAAACGATGTTGTTTGAACCTGTGATTAATTTTAATGAGTCTCAAAATGACATCGTTTTGGTATCAGATTAAAAAAAAAAAAATGAAATGATCCCTAAATATAATAGTCCTCATCCCTAGTTGAGTTATTTCCCCACCTCTCTCTCTCTCTCTCTCCTCGTTAGTTTTCCTCACCCAAGCGTCTCTGCCTCTCCTCTTTCTCTACCCTCACTCTTTAGCCTGTAGCCCTCCACCACTTGCTGTCACTGTACTCTACCGCTTGATGCCATTGTTCTTAGAGTTTCGCCCTCTCCCCTCCCCTTTTTTATCCTAGCTATTTAGAGAAGGTTTAGACTTTTAATGCTCCTTCTTGCAATCCTTTCTGCCCGGTTTGTTTATTTTGTTGCCAATAGTTTTGTTTCTTCTTTTATGACTCAGGTTTAGTTTAGTTTGGTTTTTCTTTTTTTCTTTTTGTGATTTGATGTGGGATATTTTTTAGAGAGATTTTGAATTTGTTTGTTTTCTTTCATGTTTGTTTTTTCTTTGGAATATTTAGGTTCTTTCGTGACTATATTGTATTTGGATCTTGAGAAAATTGAGGAATTCACCGAATGAACCACACCAAACTAATATTGTGCACCGCACCTCCTGTAGACCGGTTTTACCCCTCTACTGGTGAGGTGCGGTCAAGCACGAGGGAAAACCACACCCTATAGATGTGGTGCAAAAAACGCTCTAGTAACCGGCCGCACCACACCGTGTACAGGCCTAGCGCTATCATTTCTTCAGTCAAAGCATATTCGTCTCTTGCTAGAATTTGTCAATACGTTTTCTCGACGCATCCATTCATCACAATTTCTTCGTCCCTTCTCTACACTGTACACTTGTAATTGTTCTCTGTCTTGCTTATGTCTTTTCTCTTCTTTTTTTTATTTAAGTGGTATATGTTCGTCGTGCATATAGATTATAGATTCTTACGAGTTTATCCGTCACTTGTAGGTGTAATAATGTCTAGTGAAGCATCGAGTGAACAATCATGTGTTCGAGAAGGAGTGGGCTACGGTGATGTGTACCCGTCAGGTGGAGGGGACCCTAACACCTCTTCTCTAGAAAGGGTTCCATTTGACAACTCACCTTTCAAGAGGGAGGATAAGGATATGGGCGTGGATGGGTTCAAGAATGACATGAACGAAGACTTAAGATGTGAAGAAGGCTTTGAATCTCCTTTTAGAACCGTTGTCGGCCATGACGGCCTTAGGAATTTTGTTCTTCCCCCTTTGTGGACAGTCAATGATTTCAATTCCACCATTAAAAGTAGTCACTTCAATACCTTGTGTGAGAGGTATCAGATTCTCCTCGACATCCCCATCCATCTGCCCCTTAGGTTTGAAAAGTGTTATTACTGCGGTGTTGATGACATCAGGGTGTATGAGCAAATATTCAAGGTGGGATCGAGACTGCCCTTAGTGCTGTCCACTGTTGCTTACTCCAATACCTAGGGCTAGCCGTCACCCAAATAGCTTTGGATGCTTGGAGAATCCTCCTTGGTGCTGAGGTCCTATATGTGGTTCTAAGCAAAGGGAGACATCAACTAACCATGGAGGAGTTCTTCCATTGTTACCGTTCTTCTGAGATTGTCAAGTCTAGGGGGATTTACAGTTTTCTGCTGAGGAAATCATCACTTAGGCTAGTGTACGAAACACCTGGTTCCAACCGAAATTGGAAGAGATAGTATTTCTTCATCCAGGGAGACAATTGGGCGTGTCACCCTGAGGAATGGGGGAACATGCCCCTGGTTGATAGAACGTGAGGCATATTGCCTCCGTCTAGTGGGTGTCCGTTTGCTTAGTTTTTTGCTCATTTATCTTTTGTTTGTTTTACTTGTTAGTCTAACCATTTCTTATTACACCTCAAGAACATTCAGAAGTTGATCTTGAACAGCAGAGCTTTTTGGAGAAGATTTTCAAAATTTCTTTGAAAGAGAGGACATGGAAGAAGCTTGTCACCTTGGACACCCTACACTAGTATTGTGACGGTCCCGAGCCTATAGCCACTGCACATTGTTATGACTCACAGGCACGCTAACGTGAGTCAGTCGCCTATTCCTTACTTTCTCCTTTATCTTCGTTAACTTTTTAGCCATTCTTGTCTATCTTTTTCTTTTGTCCTCTTTGGTGTAGAAATAGAAGACGATAAGAGGAAGGCTTATATTCACCAATAAGCCATCATGCAAGCGAAGAAAAAATTGGATGAGGTCATGCCCCCAGCTGTAAGGATGGGTCCCCTAAAGCCATTCCTAAAGAGGAAACCAATGGACAAGGTTGACCGTCCTCCCAAGAAGTTGAAGGTGGTGACTAGTCCAATTGTCAGGGAGATGCCTTCGACTACTAAGCTGCCTCCTCCTCCCCCCTCCTCCCCCCCCCCCCCCCCCCCGTCATGGAAAAGGGAAAGGTTTAATGACAGCCTATGGTCCCATTGCTGAGCAGCGCCCTCCCCCCATCCTCCATCAAGACGCGTGTGATGCCATTGGGTAACTCTCATCCATTATCAAGGACGATGATTACAAAGACTTGGGAAACCATGCAACTGAGAATATAGGGGAGACAGGCCTCTTCAGCTTGGCTCAAGTATGTGCCTATCCTCTTTCTCTCCTGTTTCTCTGTTATCCTCACTTCTAACCTTGTTTTGGGTTTCTTTTTGCAGGGGGTGCTAATAATGAAGGGCTTGATGGACCATTGTATGGCCCGTGAAGAGTTGGTTGGTCGTCTGAAAGAGAGGGCTGAGACTGTAATGACGGGGTTGAATGAGCTCAAGGCCTGGAGAGAGGTGCAAATCAAGAAGCTTGACCTGACAAAGAAAACCCTAAAGGAGTCGGAAAGACAAACCGAGGCGTTGACAAATGTACTTAACAAGGAGGGAGAGATCTCCTCGTTAAGAAAGACGGAGTTTCGTAACTCCGACAGCATCCTTTACGAGCATGACAGTTGTTATGCCGACGGCTTCAACGAGTGCCTCCGTTAGGTCAAGGCTTCCTTCCTTTATCTGGATGTGTATTCCATCTCAATTAATGCCATGGCCTAAACCCTAGCCAGATCCATTGATCTAGAAGGTACCAATGAGCTGTTTGAGGCTGATCCAAATCCCAACACCCAAGGTGACGGAGAAATTGCAATTCAAAATGAACAAGTTAAGTCCGTCGAGAATAAGAATTGTCCCCTTGATGAAGCTAAGACGGCTGGTCTCGAGAAGGTCACGGATGAGGAGGCCCCCGTTGACCAACCTTAGATTTTATTTTTGTTTTTATGAAAACCCTTTAGGAGAACAATATTTTTGTAATTTCTTTAACGTTGCCTACCTTTTTGGGTTTTGTATGTAAACATTTTCTTTCCATGGGCCTTTATCCATTATCTTTTTCCATACCTGTCACTTACATTTTTACTTGCATTGTTTAAACATGCTTTTGTTATTAAATTTCAATGGATTTTTTCGACCATATTGAGGTTAGGTGGGACCAACCATTCTCCCTCATCCATGTTGGGTGTTGGTTCACATCTGTCCACTTAGTGGACTTATAATGTAAGTTAGAGTCCGTTGACATTATGGACTTGTTAAATTTTTGAATATCAGTCGTACCTGTCAACCCAAGGGGTTGTATTTAACCACTTATGGACTCAGGTAAATTTTAAGTTGTCCTTGGATGTGTCCGTTCGCTTATGAACACGAATTCTAAGTCATCCCTTATGATGTATTCATCCCTTTATGGACGTGTATAAGTTCTAAGGCATCCCTTGGAATGCATCCGTTCACTTATGGACGTATATAAATTCTATGACACCCCTTTGGGATGCATCCGTCCACTTAGGGACTTGTATAAATGTTAAGGTGTCTTTGGGGATTGCCCGTCCACTTAGGGACTTCAGCAAATTGCAAGGCATTGCTTGTGAGGCATCCATCCCCTTATGGACGTGTATAAGTTCTAAGGCATCTCTTGGAATGCATCTGTCCACTTATGGATGTATATAAATTCTATGGCACCCATTTGGGATGCATCCGTCCACTTATGGACATATATAAATTTTATGGCACCCCTTTGGGATGCATCTGTCCACTTATGGACTTGTATAAATGTTAAGGTATCTTTGAGGATCGCCCATTCACTTAGGGACTTGGGATCACTTGGGATGCGTCTGTCCACTTATGGACGTATATAAATTTTATGGCATCCTCTCGAATGCATCAGTCCCGTTAAGGACTTAGACGTAGACATGGCTTTGTGGAGATGTACATACATATGAAATATTTGAATAACTCCTCTTATTATGATAAATACATGCATAAGCCAAAAAAATTTCATAAAGAAATAAAAAGCTGCCCTTTGGGCTTAAAAATTATTGTAGATAGTAATAAAAAACTAGAAAGGAATAAACTGGAAAAGAGGAGTGGTTCGTATGCCATCGTCTACTAGTAGTATTTCTTTAGGTGCTCAGTATTCCATGCATGGTGCAACTTCTATCTATCGAGTGTCTCCAAGTGATAGGTGTCTTTTCTTTGCCATGAAGTGATTCTGTAGAGTCTTTCCTAATTAGGTCCTAGTTTTCCCTATGATGGATCCTTTATGGCACCCATCACCTTTCTAAGGACGAGGTCTCCTACTTGGAAGTCCCTGTGCCTAACCTCTGTTCAGTTGTTGATCTAACTTCGTCTACAAAGTCCAATTGTAGGCCTATGGCTTTGTCGTTTTTGCTCTCGTCGTGATTCTCCATCCTGTAGCTTGTAAGTCCGACCTCGACTGGGATGACGGCCTCGCTCCCGTACACTAGCCTAAATGGTGTCTCTCTTGTTGGTGTTCTAGCCGTTGTCTTATATGCCCATAGTACACTTGGCAGCTTGTTTGGCCATATATCCTTTGCCCCCTCAAGCTGAGTCTTGATGATTTTAAGCAAGGATCGGTTCATGACCTCAACTTGTCCATTGGCCTGAGGGTGGGCGGGTGAGGAGTAATGATTCTTAATCCCTAATTATGAGCAAAAATCCCTAAACAACTTGTTGTCAAACTGCATTCCATTGTTTGAGACCAATACTCTAAGGATCCCGTACCTGCAGATGATGTTTCTCCAAATGAAGCTTCGTACGTTTTTCTCCGTAATAGTAGCTAGTAGCACTTCAGCTTCCACCCATTTGGTAAAGTGATCTATACCAACCACTAGGAATTTTTGTTGTCTTACCACCATTGAGAATGGGCCCATGATATCTAACCCCCATTGAGTAAAAGGCCACAAAGCTGTCATCGGGGTAAGCTCTTCTATTGGCTTTCTGATGATATTGTCAAACCTCTAACACTTGTCACAAGCTTTGATGTAGGCATGGGCGTCCTTCTACATGGTAAGCCAATAGTTTCTTGCCCAAAGCAGCTTATGCACTAATGACCATGACCACGAATGGTTCTCGCAGATCCCTTCGTGAACTTCCCTCATGACATAATCTGCTTCCTCGAGGTTTAGTAATCTTAGGTATGGTCGAGAGAAGCCTCTCTTGTACAGGACGTCCTTTACTAAGATGAATCGTGCTGTTTGAACCTTTAGCTTTCTTGCGGCCTCCATACCGTTAGGTAGTGTGCCATCTTTCAAGTAGGAAACAATTGTTGTGGTCCAAATACTGTCCAAGCCTATTTCCTTCATATCGATGCCCTCTATCAAAGGCAAAGCTGAACAAAAGAAAGTGGCCTGGGGATCAGCATGTGTTCTGCAAACGCGGCCTTGGCGAGATGGTCGGTTTGCTCGTTCTCTTCCCTTGGGATTTGAACGAACTTGGCTTGTAGGTCAACCATCCGTCTCTTCACTTACTCTGCTTCATTGTTGATCATAGAGAAATCGAGACGTATCATGCACTCGATCTTGTCCCCTTCTAGAGAGTGAGGTACTATACCTACTCCCCTTGCTTGCCTATTGGATGACCTGTCCGTGTGGACACTTCATTAAGGATGCTCTTTTGCCCCCTAGCCTTCCATATTGGTGAACTTCGTGATAAAGTCAGCAACTACCTGTCCCTTCATGGCCATGCATAGACGATACTATATGTAGAATTCACTTAACTCGATCACCCATAGTGCTATCTGTCCAACAGCTTCAAGATTACTCATTGCTCTCCGTATGGGTTTGTCTATCAAAACAACTATAGTGTGTGCTTGGAAGTATGGTTTGAGCTTGCAAGCTGCGGTCATTAAAGCAAAGGCTAGCTTCTCCATTGGGGGATACCTTTCTTCTACGTCTTAGATTTCTTGGCTAGTATAGTACACGGGCTTCTGTACCGTACCTTGTCTTCTTATCCAAGGCCACACTAACGGAAACTAGCAAGACGGCCAGGTAGAGGAGTAGCTTCTTTCCCGACTTGGAAGGACTTAACAGCGGTGGAGAAGAAAGGTATGCTTTTAGGTCTTCAAATTCTCACTAACATTCATCTGTCCATTCTAAGAACTTCTTTAATATATGGAAAAAAGGTAAGCATTTGTCTGTTGCTCTTGACACGAACCTGTTCAGTATTGCTACCTTGTTGTTGAGGCTCTGTACTTCTTTGGTATTCCTAGGTGGTGCCATCTCGATAATGGCTCGGATCTTGTCTGGGTTGACTTCAATGCCCCTTTGAGACACTATGAACCCTAGGAATTTTCTAGCCATTACCCCAAATGTATAATTTCTTGGATTGAGCTTCATGTTATAAGAGCGGGGTGTATTAAAGGTCTCCTTAAGGTCATCCCAATGGTCGTCTTCTCTTTGGCTCTTAACTAACATGTCGTCTATGTAGACCTGAACATTCCTTCCAATCTAATGCATAAACATTTTGTTAATGAGCTTCTGATATGTTGCGCCCACATTCTTAAGGCCAAACATCACCATTCTGTAACAAAAAAGGCCTTGGCTGGTGATGAATGAGGTCTTCTCTTGGTCAACCTCGTCCAGCCTTGTCCAGCTTGATTTGGTTATAACTAGAAAAAGCGTCCATAAAGCTTTATAGTTGGTGTCTTGCTGTTGAGTCTACCAAGACATCAACCTGTGGGAGTGGGTAGCTGTCCTTTGGGCACACCTTGTTTAAGTCCATGAAGTCCACACACATCTGCCACTTTCTGTTGGCTTTCTTTACCATCACTACATTGGCTAGCCAGTCAGGGTATTATACCTCTCTAATAAATTCTGCATCTTGCAATTTGTAGACTTCTTCTGCTATAGCCTTGTCTCGCTCTTGGACGAATACTTACTTCTTCTGACGGATGGGGGGGAAAAAGAGGACGATACATTCAACCTGTGCACCATGATTGAGGGGTCAATCTCGGGCATGTCTTCATGGCTCTAGGCAAAGACATCCTGGTTTCTCTTAGGAATGTCGTAAGCGCTTGACAGACTGGCGAAGACTCCGATTTTATTTTTTCGCTCAGGCTTGGAGTTATCGAGGAGTATCTCCTTTAACCCCTCAACAGGCTCTGCAACCGTCTGTTCTTCTTCTATGGTCATGGTTTGTAAATGGCCGTCCATCTCCAGCTAGCTGCTACCGAGTCCTTGTGTACTTCTCCTACTCCGTACTCAGTGGGGAACTTGATCATTAGATGATAGGTCGATGTTACGACTTTCCATGAATTGAGGGTAGGTCGACCTACTATAGCTTTGTATGCAGATGAACAGTTAATAACGAGGAATGTAATGTCTATAGTGATTTGTTGTGGGTAATCACCAACCATCACAGGCATTGTGATTGCACCGAGGGAGTATACTCTTATTCCTTCGAACCCAACGAGCGGTGCGTTAGTTGGCAGTAGCCATTCTCTCTCAATCCTCATCTGCCAGAACACTAGGTAGTAGAGGATATTAGCGGAGCTTCCATTGTCAACGAGGACCAGGTGTGTGTTGTAGTCCTCTACTCGTATATTAACAACGAGCGCATCGTCGTGCAGGTGGTGTGGAGGCGTCGTGCATCTTCTTCCGTAAAGCCGATTACAGGGTTGTCGATTCGTGCCATCTTCAAGACAAAACCCATCAGCTAGACATTCTTAACCATCCTAAGGTAGGTCTTGAGCGCCTTCTTGGACGAAACAAAAGCTCCGGTATCTCCTATGATCATCCTTATGTCCTCTAGAGGTGGCCTAGGGCACTCGTTTTCCCTCTGGGCAGCATGCTCTTATGGTGGGTTCGTCATTTCCTTGCTGATGAATCGTTGTAGTTTTCCCTATCTGATAAGGGCCTCTATCTGTTGCTTTAAATCGTAGCATTCAGACATGTTGTGATCATGATCATGATGAAAGGGGGCAGTTAACAGGGTGAAGCTTGCGAACTTTCCAGTGGGGGGTTTGAAGCGTCTATCCTCCCGTCAATCTCCAATCCTTATTGTCTTTCAGCCCTTATCCTGCCGTTAATCTACTTGCCTTTCCCTCTTTTTGGGCTTCTCCTCTTAGGCTAGTAGCGCGTCTTCTACGTTCATCTACTTAGTAGCTTGATAAAGGACATCCGACATGCTTTTTGGGTCATTTTTGTATAAGGAAAACAAAAAATTCCCCTTCCTTAATCCATTGGTGAATGCAGTAACAAGTATCTTGTTGTCAGCTTCGTCAATTGAGAGGGCTTCTTTGTTAAAATAAGTTATGTAAGACCTCAACATTTCATCCTCCTGTTGCTTGATGCTCATCAAGCATGTAGTGGACTTCTTATACCTGTGCCTTCCTATGAAGTGTGAGGCAAACTACGCACTTAGCTCCTTGAAGGTACTGATGGAGTTTGGCATCAACCTACTGAGCCATACTCTTGCGGGGCCTTTTAGTGTGGTTGGGAAAGCCCAGCACATGATCTCGTCCGCCATGCCTTGCAACTGCATAAGGGTTTTGAATGACTCCAGGTGGTCTAATGGATCCTTCGACCCATTGTAGGCTTCTACCTGCGGCATGCAGAACTTCGGCGGTAGGGGGAAAGAAGTGACGGGTGCAGTAAATGGTGAGTTCATTCGATGGACCAACTCGTTTTAGTCACTTGGTACCCATCCTCTGAGGGCGTTCATCATGAAGTCCATCCGTTCCTTCATCATCTGCATCTCGGCAACCATGTATGGTGGAGCCAAATATGCTATGGATGGTCGGCTAGTGTCTTGCCGCTCTTGTCTGCTTGGGGTGTTGCTGCCTTCGGGTCCTTTTCATTTCCTTCTCTCCGCATTGGTACCTTTCTGCTTGCCCTTATGATTGTTAGATTCTACATTCCTTTGGTGCAGTTGTTCCTCCAAATCATGGTTTTGCTTGGTGAGGCGTTCCATGGTTGCGGCTAGAGTCTGTATTTGTCTTTCAAAGGTGGTAGTATGCGGTTTGTCTCCTTGGTTGTTGGTGGTAGCCATCAAGCAAGTGAGTACCATACAACTCTTTGTCCAAGAAGTGGTAGTACATCTTCTACTACAATGAAGTTGGTGCTACTTGGTTTCCTATATATGGTGCCAACTAATGATGCCAAAAATCCCTAGTAAGCTAAATGGTCCTTATGTTCCATAGATAAAACCTGCAAAACAAAGAAGAAGAAGATCCTACAGAGAGTACCAGTGTGGTATCGGCCAAATACCCTCTGAAGGTTAAGTTAGGGAACTTTTTATAACACTAGAGTGCCAGAGTTGGGGTAAATTATGCATACCTTGATTTATGAGGGCTTTGAGGTTTTTATAGTAATGTGGAGTTGACCTCAATTTCTTGGTGGAGAGGGTATTTTCTTGTAGAGAAGATCCTCATTTATGCTCGTATTTCATGGGATCCTTTCCTTGTAGGGATTCCTTTGATTATGGTTGGACGAAGAATGCAAGACATTTCCATATTAGGTTCCTTGGAGACTACTCAGGTCACGTGGGTTCCACGTGGCTTTGTCACTTGTCTCCAACGGGTCCGTCCACCTTAAAGAGTCCATCCCCATTAAAGAGTCCGTCTACTTTAAAGGGTCCGCCTATTCCTCTCTTTGCCTTCCATTCAAGATGAGACTTCGTCTACCAGGTCTTTGACTGTCAGGCTATCCAAATTGTCCCTTTAGGTGTCATCGTTGCCTTATCATTAGCTTAGCAAATTGGATTTGTCTGCTATGAGATTTATCCCTATCAATTACCATACATCATCACATCTATTTGTAAGCATCATTTAAAGAGGCAAAAAATATCAACATGTGACACTCTATTGGGATGTTATTTTTCGTTTGGTTCAACTCACTTTATTTCTCTATAGTAGAATAGCAAAACTTGGTCTATTGGAAATGGAATCAACCACGATAAAATTAGTGGGACCTATTATTGTCTCCATGGTTGGCATGCCGTTTAACGTTTGGCACTTAGTTATAGGTACCATTCCCACAAAAAATAGTAGGGGTACCTTTGAATTTCCCTTTAACATGTATCACTAAATTAAGCTTTAAACATGAATCCTAAGTAGAATCATAAACATGTGTGTGTGGCTTTTTTTTTTTAGTTCTGTCACTTAATTAGTTAATTTTGATAAATTGAATTCGGACCAAATTTAGTCTCCGAACGGAGATAATCTTAGAATTTGAGTAATTGATTTCGATCAATTTTTTCAAAATATTGCTTATTATTATTATTATTTACTGCACTTTACGTATGCTTTGAACTGACCCTTCATCCGGTGTTGTAAAGAAAGCCGAATATGATATACTATATATGTATCTCATATGGTAGGCCCGGACTGTTTGGATTCCATTTCTTGTTGGTACTTATTTTTATTAATTATCTCCCAGCTTTTATATATCGTAATTATTATCTGTTTTCAAAACCTAAAAAAAAAAAAAAAAAAAACTTGATTAAAAAGAAAATGAAGAAGTTGGTGTAACAGAGTCCATGGAAGGTTAGGAATTAGGATATCCATGATAGTTTGTGGGTTCTCTTTATTTTTATTTTTATTTATAATTTGATAGTTTTGTTTTTGATACAGATGATAGTTGAAAGACAGTAGATTTGAATTATACTAGGGTGCAAAAACACCATAAATGCCAATTAAACTTTAATACTCGTTACCTTTGAGGGTTAAAGTTACCTATTCGCAACATCAAATTTGTTGAATCCCTCATTAGAGCACTTAACAATCAAATAGTCCCTCACCAGCGCAGTTCACTCTAAAAATTAAAAAAAATAAACAATTTTTTTTTTGAGAACACTAGCGCTGATCACTTATTAATGACAAAAACACGGTTGTTAGGGCCCTATTTCATAATTTGATCATATGACTTTAGATTTTAGTGGCACCGAGGTTGTTAGGGAAACATACAAGAATCAACAAATGCAGTCCTGCGAAATTTTTTGAATAAAAAACAACTCAAGACTTTGATCATTGATGTTGGAATTTTTTATTTTTATTTTTGGATGAACATTGATGTAGGAATCTGGAATTGTTTATAGACGTGAAAAAAGTCTTGTCTCATTAACTTCAAGACAAGAAGACAGGAAAAAAAATTGGGGATGGGACCATGAGAAGTGCTAGATGCATCAGCATTATTATTGTTATTTTTTTTCAGAAGCCACCCCAGAAAGGGGGGAAGAAGACTTTTATTACTAAGGAATTTCAGAAGAGTACACAGAAACAAAATTAGGCGGAATTTCCTCCATCCATGCCTGGAAAGGGAGGAACTTATAAGTTGATCTGGCTAAGCTACGCACTACTCTATTCCCTTGCCTACGGGTATGACAAAATGATAAGCTCTGAAAGGCTGTGGATAATAAGCTGATGTCTTTCATGATGTGGCCGAAACTTGAGTAATCCATACCACCATTAGTGAGAGCTTTGATGATCACTTCCGAATCACCTTCTATTAGTACCTTGTTTAGACTTAGCTCTTTCGCAAAGCCAATAGCATTACGCGTTGCCAACAGTTCCACCATCTCTACAGATGTAGGCAGTGGAATAGTTTGTGTAAAGGCAGCCATTACATGACCTTGGTCATTTCAAATAATACCTCCAAGACCTGCAAGGTTCTTTTCTTTGAAAATTGCCCCGTCAAAATTTACTACCTGGTGATTCTCAGTGTCGTCGGGGTAGCTTGGGGGTAGATGAAGCTTTCTAGAACTCGAGTAGGTTGTCCGCAGCCAAGGCATTGATTTTTATCAATGGGGTCACACTTTCGCCTACGCGGAGCTTATTCCTACGGGTCCAAATCAGAGACCCCATCATGGCGAATAATTCCAAGAGGACACTCTGCTCTTGGTAGAGCTAAATGACTTCCAACAAAGACTCGCAATTACTGGTCATCTTTTTTAGCCAAGCAGACCTGACCTCCCAAACTAAGGAGAGCGTAGGGCACGACCAAATGGCATGGTGTGTGGTCTCACTCTCAAGGTTGCACCCTGGGCAAAGGTCTCTGTTGACAATTTTTCTCTTCTTTAGGTTAGCCCGTGAGGGCAGTGCATCAGACCCTGCTTTCCACAAAATTGTCTTGACCCTGTTAGGGACGCGAAGACCCCAAACACCTTTCCATAACCTCCTAGTAGGCGTCAAATCCGAAGATGAGGGTTCCCCCTTCAACTCATCCTCCAAGAGTATTCTGTAACCCGATTTTACTGAGTATGTACCATTAGGGGAATGAGACCAAAAAATCTTGTCCTTACATTCATGGAGGCTGAGTGGAATTGATTGGATCAGAGTAACTTCGCAAAGTAAGAAGATGTTGTTAATGGCTTCGCTCAACCAGCATTGATGGTCTCTATCAATTAGAATAAAGACACGGGCATCACTGCCCAGGAAATCCCTTGGCGGCACCACCTTCTTGTTATGAGAGTCAAGGAGCCAATTTTCATGGTAGATTCGAATCAAGGACCCATTTCCCACCCTCCATTGCACACCTTTCTTGATCACCTCTTTACCCATTAGAATGCTTCTCCAGGCGAATAACCCATTGGCTACTTTAGCGTCAAATATGGAACCATTTGGGAAAAAATTAGCTTTAAAAAATCTGTAAAACAGGGTGGTTTTATTGTCCAGTAGCTGCCAGACTTGTTTGGCTAGCATGGCGTCATTAAATTTTTGAAGCTTCTTAAACCCCATGCCTCCCAAACTCTTAGAATGACAAAGAGAGCTTCACTTGGAACAATGTATCTTTCTTTGATTTCCTCTTTGACCCCACTAGAATTTCCTTATGAAGACCTCAATGTCATTGCAAAGGGTGATCGGAAGCTTGAAACAACTCATGGTGAAGGTGGGAATTGCTTGAACAACAACTTTGAAGAGAATTTTGTGGCTTGGTTGAGAGAGGAGCCGTTCTTTCCACCCTTGGAGCTTCACCTCAACCCTTTCCTTGATGAAGAGTAAGCTTGCTTTCTTATTTCTTCCTACTATAGAGGGAAGACCAAGGTATTTTTCATACTGTTTAATTCCTTGAACCCCTAAAGCATCTTTAATCTAATCTAGAATTAGAAGGAGCGTGGACTTGTTGAAGAAAAGGCCAGTTTTGTTACGGTTCAGCTGCTGGCCCAAGGCCCTCTCATAACAATCCAACAATTCTTGAAGTCTATGGCATTCATCAAAGGAAGCTCTACAGAAGACCAAGCTATCGTTGGCGAAAAATAGGTGGGTTACGTGAGGCCCCTTTTGCAAATGGACATTCCCCAGATCTGCTTGGACTTCACTGCCTGATGCAATAGGCTGTGCAAACCCTCAAAACAAAGAAGGAATAAGTATGGTGACAGTGGGTTGCCCTGGCGGAGACCCCTTGAGGGATGGATTACTGGAGAAGGTTCGCCATCGATGAGGATAGAATAGCTGACGGTCGTGATGCATTCCATGATAAGATTAACCCATCTTGTGTCAAAACCCATTTTCTTCATAATCACCTCTAAATAAACCCATTTGACCCGGTTGTAGGCCTTGCTTATGTCGAGCTTTAGTGCCATGAATCCTGACTTACCCTTTTGGTGATGCTTCATGTAGTAGATGTTTCAAAGGCCATCAAAATATTGTCTGTCATGACCCTGCCTGCCTGAAAGGCACTCTGGTTCTTTGAAATTACCAAGGGGAGAACAACTCTAAGTCAGTTAGCAAGGACCTTTGAGACTATCTTATACACAACATTACATAGGTTGATCAGCCTATAATTAGTGATAAACTCAGGGGATTTGACCTTTGGCATCAGGGTGATATTGGTATTATTAATTTCTCTAGGATTTTGCAGTTATTCAAACAGTCAAGCACAGCAAAGCAAATATCCTCACCAATTAGTGACCAAAAGGAGTGATAGAACAGGGGTGGCATACCGTCAGGGCCTGGGGCGGTAATGGGTTCCATCTGTTTGACGGCTTCATCCACTTCTTCCTTGAGAAAAGGTCTAAGAATATGAGTAAATATGTCCTCCGTTACAATGGGTTTGACTACCTCCAGAATTGACGTAAAATCCTCCGGCATGGATGAGGTGAAAAGGGAGTGGTAGTACTCCCATGCAATATCTCTAATCAGGGTATCCTCCGTACACCACAAGTTGGACGAGTTTCACAAGCCAGTGATTCTGTTTCTTCTAAAATGATGGGAGGCCTTATTGTGAAAATAGCTAGTGTTCCAATCACCACGTTTTAGGAAAAGAGCCCTTAAGCGTTGCTGCCACATTTGATTTTCCTTATCAAGCAAATTGTTAACTTCTGCTTTTAGGATTTTGACCGATTCATAGTCTATTTTTCCCTTGGCTGCATCAATTTCGGCTTTGGAGAGAAGTTTTCCCTTAATTTCAATTTGCTTTTTATGTTGCCTGATATGCATGAAATATATACAATAAAGTACTCACATATCTACATATTTAGCCCCACTTTTATGTTATTTTGTTACTGATTATATAATATCTTTGTGTTATAGGTAACAAGAGCTTTACATCCAAAGTGGGGCTAAGCCAATTGAATCAAGCCAACTTTCATCCAGCCAAGTATGAATTCAAGAGAAGATCAACCCAATTAAATTCAAGTCCAAGTGGAGCAAGGAATCAAAGGAAATTTGCACCAAATCCAAGTCCAATTCGGATTAGGATTCCAGCCTGCACATCAGTAGTATTTTTGGGATAACTTTCGGCTCAGATATCCAATCGAGATGATTCAACTTTGTAGTTTACCAAAAGTCCAAATTCTGACATTAAATGGGCAAACATCGTTGGTTAAGTGAAGCCTAAAAATCTGGGATTTTCTCCAAACGGGAATAGGATTCCTTGACCTATTTAAAGGCTCATTAGGGAAAAAAGAAAAAAACCTGAGAGAAAAAGGGGGCGCCGCATAGAAGAACTTGTTTTGGTAGTCATTATGAAGAAGAGGATCTGAGGACAAAGGCGAGAGCTTCATGTTGGTGAACCAATTCAAATGAAATACATAAGTTTTATTTGTTTTCTTTTCAATTTTATTATGAACTAAATCTATTTTCTAGAGCGTTGATGTAGTCTAGCAATGAACACACAATTTATATTCTGAGTTATTTTATTTTTAATATTTCCATGATTGAGTGTTTAATTCTTATTCTTAATGCTTACTATTTTTTTTTTATGAATTATTGTTTGATCAATTGAATTACAATGAGACCGAGAGGTGATTTGTTATTTTAGTTCTAGAATTAAACATCATTAGTTGAGCGAAAGTAGAGATGCTTTGCCGACTAATGATGCGAGAGTCGTAGTGAATTTTCTATGAAAGAATATCTTCTCCCGATTTGGCACTCCAACGGCAATGATCAATGATGGTGGAAAGCATTTTTGCAATCACCAATTTGAAGCACTACTGACTAAGTATGGAGTTACACAACATGTGGCAACACCATTCCATCCTCAAACAAGTGGACAAGTCGAGGTATCTAATTGAGAGCTGAAGTGTATATTGGAAAAGACTGTGAATATGTCTCGTACAAACTGGACAAGAAAGTTAGATGATGCTTTATTGGCCTATAGAATAGCATTCAAAACACCGATCGGGATGTCACCATACCCGCTCGTTTATGGAAAAGCATGCCATCTACTTGTGGAACTAGAACACAGAGCCTATTGGGCAACAAGGATACTGAACTTTGATCTAAAAGCAGCTGGCAAGAAGAGAATATTGCAAATCAATGAGATGGATGAGTTCCGCAATGATGCTTATGAGATTGCTCGAATTTACAAAGATAAAACTAAGAGATGGCATGATAAGCATATTCTTAGTAGGGAATTCGAAGTCAGGTAAAAAGTTCTATTATTTAACTCAAGACTTCGACTCTTTCCAGGAAAGCCGCGCTCTCGATGGTCAGGACCGTTTGTGGTAACCCAAGTTTTTCCCTATGGGGTGGTTGAAGTCCATCATGAACAAAAAGAGACATTTAAAGTAAATGGATAGAGATTAAAACCCTATATGGATGGAGACTTTAACTTAGAAAAATGCTCCATTGATCTCATCTATAAAAAAGGATGAAAGGATAATGTCTAGCTACAAACGTTAAATAAATCTCTTTTGGGAGGCAACCCAAGTTTTTCATTTTTTGTTTCTGTTTTGATTTTTTTGGTTTTTTTTTTTCTCTTTATCTTATTGTTTTGTTTTCTTCCATTTTGTAGGAATAAAGAGACTACAGAAATCTTCACTGGGTACACGGCTGGACTTCAAGGAAAAATATTCAATTAGAAATTAGGGGAGCATCTCTTCTCCTTTCTCATTCTTTTATTTAGTTTTTCTTCCTTTTTCCCATTGAGGACAATGTGAAATTTAGGTTTGGGGGAAGGGAATTTATTTTATTTATTCAAAAAAAAAAAAAAACTTTCTTTTGCCTAGCTTGAGGTTTGTGTTTTAAGTTCATGATACTACTCTTGCTTAAAGAATGTCATTGCTTTCATGCTCAATTCATTGCACATGCACGTAGCCACTTAGACACAACTTGTTGTTGAAGGATAAAAATGATTAGAAATTCTTGATGATAACAATATGGAGATTGTAACCCCTGTAAGTTTTGAACCAATCATAATTTTTCAAGGGTTATTATTTTTTTTTTCTAATCTTAAAGTTTATTTGGAAGTGCGTAACATATCTCTCTTATTGTAGTCTCATTGTTCTTTCTTTTGGCCAATAAAAAATGATTTTATGCCATACTTGAACCTTTTGAAGTTATTGATGTTGAATGAACTATACTAGTCTTTGAGAGATGAGATTAGGCCACTTTTGTCTACTTTGAGCCATATATGTGTTTTTTTTTTTTTTTTTTGATACATTATCGCTAGTCACCTCATTGATCCTTTTAATTAGCCTTTCTTTCTTAAAGCCCTTGTCCATAGTGTTTCAAGATGGAATTTGATCAGTTTGTTTCAATATGGTGGTTTGTACGAGAATTCAAAGAAGAAAGGAAAAAAGAAGAACTAGGGATTTGTACAGAGTTCCATTTACTCCAATGTTTTGAGTTGCTTAGTAACTAGGGGTATTCATTACCAATGTTTACTCTTACGTCAAACCGTAACTTGAAATATGAGTATGCAAAAGTACTTTAAGTTTGTGACTTGTTGAGTAACTGGGCGCATCCATTACAAATGCCTGCATTCACGTCAAAAGATAAGTGATGACTTGAAGTAAGTAAAAAAAAAAAAAAAAAAAAAAAAAGAGAAGTAAAAAAAAAAAGGGTTCTCATCAAATTTTGAGAAGTGAAATGTAAAGGAGTATTGCTTTAAAGAAGAAGAGTTGAAAAAAATAATGTTGAATGGAAATTTTAAAAAGAGTTGACATTCTGACAAATCTTGAAAACACTTCTTATATTTACCTTTACCCATTTTTATTTCATTCCCTTTACTTTTACCCTACATTACGTCCTAATAAAGTCCTTATTTGATCTTGAAGATTGTGTAGTTCAGATATTGATATGACTAAATAAAAAGTATGGTATAAATTCTTTTTGGCATCTTTTCAGGAGACTACTTGTTCTTTCTTGATTAAGCATTTTTCATATGATTTATATGTGAGATTTTTATTTTGCTTACATTATTCCACTCACATATATTGTTGAGAGTGTTGTACCCCATTTCAGAGTGATTTCATTTGTTGAGTGATAACACCGGAAAGGTTTGAGTTGAAGCATACTTTCAAATAGAAATTTGAGTAAAGTTTATTCTAAAACTAAGAGTATGTTTGGATTGGCTACAACTTTTCACTCACATTGAGTTTTGATGGCATGAGAAATTTCTTTAGCATTTGTAGTGTTTTTGAACTTGAACTAATTCTTTTTGCATAAGGAAATTGAAATTAAAATATATATATATATATATATTTTTTTTTTCTTTGTTTTGTTTATTTTAGTATTCATTCTCTGAATTTTGTGGGTATATTCCCTGCAAACCCTCACGAGACTACAACTCATCTACTAGTGTAAGCTAAGGGTTTAAAGGCTTGTTGCATACGCTAAATGCAATCGAAATTTCCAGCGAAAGTGGATTAGTTAGGATATTTTCTTTGTTTTGTTTTACTCTTTATCTGTTTTGCTTAAGGACTAGCAAAATGTAGGTTTGGGGGTATTTGATGTGCATGAAATATCTACAATAAAGTGCTCACATATCTACATATTTAGCCCTACTTTTATGTTATTTTGTTACTAATTATATAATATCTTTGTGTTATAGGTAACAAGAGCTTTACATCCAAAGTGGGGCTAGGCCAATTGAATCAAGCCAACTTTCATCCAGCCAAGCATGAATTCAAGAGAAGACCAACCCAATTAAATTCAAGTCTAACTGGAGCAAGGAACCAAAGGAAATTTGCACCAAATCCAAGTCCAATTTGGATTAGGATTCCAGCCTGCACATCAGTAGTATTTTTGGCATAACTTTCGGCTTAGATATCCAATGGAGATCATTCAAGTTGGGCTGAAAAGTTAGCTTAAAAGGCTACAACTTTGTAGTTTACCAAAAGTCCAAATTCTGACGTTAAATGGGCAAAAATGATTGGTTAATTGAAGCCTAAAACTCTGGGATTTTCTCCAAATAGGAATAGGATTCCTTGACCTATTTAAAGGTTCTTTAGGGAAAAAAGAAAAAAAACCTGAGAGCAAAAGGGGGCGCCGCATAGAAGAACTTGTTTTGGGAGTCATTATGAAGAAGAGGATCTAAGGACAAAGGCAAGAGCTTCATGTTGGTCAACCAATTCAAATGAAATACATAAGTTTTATTTGTTTTCTTTTCAATTTTATTATGAACTAAATTTATGTTCTAGAGTGTTGATGTAGTCCAGCAATGAACACACAATTTATATTCTAAGTTATTTTATTTTTAATATTTCCATGATTGAGTGTTTAATTCTTATTCTTAATGCTTACTTTTTTTTTTACTAATTATTGTTTGATCAATTGAATTACAATGAGACCGAGAGGTGATTTGTTATTTTAGTTCTAGAATTAAACATCATTAGTTGAGCGAAAGTAAAGATGCTTTACCGCGATTAGTGTGATTTTTCAGAAAATTCAAAGTACGTAATGAGTCTCCAATTAATTAAATTCACATAGAGATATGGAATTGTTAGTTGAAGATATTTTTGATATTATTTGAGAGAAGATATTGAATACTCAAGGAATTTTTAATCATCAACGGGAGATTATTAGAATTTAATAATTAGGAAGAATAAATTGTGTGGGATTTGTTAGGTGAAATCACATATGCTGCACCCTCCCTCCTAAAGCCACATTTGCTCAAATTTGAAAGGGCGGTTTGGACGAGGTGTTATACCGTCAGGTTTAATTACAAGTGCTTTGTGATCAGAGGAGTGGGTGAGGAGGTGTTGTACCTTAGAGCCTGGGTAGAGAGAAAACCAACCCAAGGTGTATTTCCCCCGATTGACAAATTCTTGGCTCCTTGATTTCTTCTTTGGCATGCAAAGATGCTTGCCCAAGATGTGTCATAATATAAATATTGACAATCATTTTGTACTTTCGCAAAGATATGGTATAATATTGTGAATGTTTTTTAACGCTCTTCCACTTGGCTCCATGATTTCTTTTTTGGCATGCAAAGATGTGTCATAATATAAATATTGACAATCATTTTGTACTTTGGCAAAGATATGGTATAATATTGTAAATGTTTTTTAATGCTCTTCCACTTGACTCCGTGATTTCTTTTTTGTCATGCAAAGATGTGTCATAATATAAATATTGACAATCATTTTGTAATTTCGCAAAGATATGGTATAATATTGTGAATGTTTTTTAACGCTCTTCCACTTGGCTCCATGATTTCTTTTTTGGCATGCAAAGATGTGTCATAATATAAATATTGACAATCATTTTGTACTTTGGCAAAGATATGGTATAATATTGTAAATGTTTTTTAATGCTCTTCCACTTGACTCCGTGATTTCTTTTTTGTCATGCAAAGATGTGTCATAATATAAATATTGACAATCATTTTGTAATTTCGCAAAGATATGGTATAATATTGTGAATGTTTTTTTTAACATTCTTCCACTTGCTATAATTAATTTACATATATACTGTCACGCCCAAACCTTACAATACAGATAGGCACGAGACAACGGTTGTACTGTTATAAAGTTTTCACCCTACAAATTTGCAAGACTTTCTTAGCAACTAAAAATTATCCTCAAAGAAAAGTGCATCAATAAATCCACAATCATCCTTAATAATGCATTTGTATAAAGATCTCCAAAGTACCAATAGAAACAACAATCCAAAACCTCATGACTACGATATATTCATTATTACAAGATCATCTTTTTTTAAAATTCATAATCTCCATTCCAGTGTACACCCTTAGCAAAAGTCTCAAAACTTGCTATTCTTCATAAACTGAAATTGGAGGGGAAAAGAGGGGGGGGGGGGGGTGAGTTGACAACTCAATAAGTAACCAAATACCAAACTTTTTTTTTTTTGAAAAAAAGTTTCAACTTATAGCGTCCACTCTTGATGATAGTCTTTTATCATCAGACTAAAACACCAATCAGTTTTTGGTGTAGGTAGGGATTAAATCTTAGATCTCTTATTCAACCATTAGAGGTTTTACTAGTTGAGCTAACTAGAACCTACTTACCAAACACCAAACTAGTTGAAACAAGTATATAGATTGAAAATAATATAAATTTATGAGAACAAAATGTTTCACATATGCCCAAGTTATAATATACTATGGGTTTTCAAAAAATAAACTAAAAAAGTTTCATAGACTTAAAATAATTCATAAATTCAAACATATTCACATTTTTAACAATCTTATATATTTATGACTATGGTCTTGCTATATTCATGTGACTAGGCATTAGATTTAGAAAAAACTAGTTCTGTTCTAAAGTATATCCTTCATTAACTGGGTTCCAAAAACGTGAAAGGCTCTTAATGCATGTAGACACTCAATTTTGTACTCATAATTTAATCAAGGAGAATGACTCGAATGACCATCCATGTACCCAAAAAAAATCATTCTTGCATCACATGCATCATTTTGTTCTTGCATCACATGCATTAATTTGTTCTTACATTATATGCATCATTTCATTATTTACATATCATAACAATGATCATGAGATTCTAACGATCGCAACGGTTTGTCCTATTTCTAAATCGAACCATTGGATCGAAAGATATCGCATGATCAAGTTTGCATGGTCCATATGTATTGTGTCTAGGAAGAGTCAACTGCACACGATTAATTTAAATTAATTCTGATTGGTTGAACAATTAAAATTAATTAAATAATTTTGTGATTGGTTGATAATTAGTGTTTAAAATAGGAATGCATGCATAGGAATAAAAAGGGTGATTGGATAACAATAAAATTGAACTTTATCAAGATCTACTTTAAGGGATTTATCCACACGATAATTGTCCAAGATAACGGTTCAAGATAATTGTTCTTAAGAAACTTGAATTGTCCAGAAAAGAGATAATAAAATCATAGACGGTGGATGAAAACATGTCCAGATACAAGGATCGGCCAAAAAACCCTAGAAGAGGAGTCTAAATGGCACCCGAACACGAAAATGCGTTTGGCCTACAAGAGCCAATTCGGCACATTTGGAGTGCCGAACGACACTCTAAAAGTGCCAAATTGCACTGGATTGGGCTTTGGCCCAACGACCTTCGAGTGACGATAATGCACACACTTTATGACCTTTTCGCAAAATGATGCGTTCGGATTCAAACTCTAATTGTCCGTACTTATTTTTTAGAGTCCTTTGACTTCTATAAATAGAGATTGAATCTCATAATTCAACACTTTTTTGCTACACTTTATGAGGCATACGTTTTAGACTTTCAAATCCCATATTTTCTGATCCCTTCTCTGAGTGTTGCTGCTTACATTAGGGTTTTTAGGTTTCAAAGAGAATTGATCAAATTTCTTTGAACTAAAACATCCCTTCAAGAATAAAGTGTGCTCATGCAAGAGGTTGTTCCCTAACCCTTTTGTTCTTATATTTCTCTAATCATGATGATGTATGCTCTTTTGTTTTTAAACATTCATATTTTGACTTGTTAATGTAAATTGTGAAAATATGATCTTGTTTTTATTGTTACTATAATCTGTTTCTTAGTTTTAAAGATTTGCATGCAATTAACTTTTTTTTCCTTCAAAACAAAACAGATCTTTATTGGATATAGATTTGAATTTTCTTCAAAACAAAATAGATCTACACCTTTCTTAGCTGTAGATCTGAGTTTTTCTTAAAATGAAAATAGATTTTGTATCTTCTTTAGGTACATATCTGACTTTTTAATGCATGTAGATTTTTTAAATAAAGAAGGAGATCATATACTGTTGTTTGTTTTATTTGACTCGTGAAGCATGAAATTATTTGGTGAATGAGATCCTCTTCACATAAAAAATCTTTAAAAAAATAAAAAATAAAAATAGATCTGAATTTTTTTAAAACCAATCAAAATACTTTGCTTTTATTAAGCAAAAACAGATCTGAATTTTTTTTTAATAAAAAAGAGGATGCATTCATAAATGGTTTAATGTAATTATTTTATTTCACATGTTCAACATATCATACATAACATATATAAAATTGTACATAGGTCACAAGAGTTTAGAAGACCAGACTTTGTTTGGGCAGAATATGTGTCTAACACCTTTCCATTCAGTAACCTGCCTTCGGATTTAGATTTTTGGTTAAGTAAACTTAGCTTTATCCTTTGTTTTTATTTTGGGTAGGTTGTAACTAGGACCAAAAAGCCATGTAAAGTTCAAAATTTCGAACTTGTATTTTTATTTATTCAATCAATGAACGAAACATTCAATCATGAAAATTTGTATTTAGTTTTTATTATTTTTTGTACATAAAAATTAAGTGGGGATTCCATACCACTTACCCAAAAAGAGAGGTGCCCTAAAAAGCACTACAAAAATCTCTCTGTTTTTTAGAGGCAATTTTCTTGGTCTCTCACAATGCTTAAGATAGAACTAGTTTTAGTACCAATGAATAACTCCCATTGGCTGGGTATCAGAGTCAAAACATAATCATATTGTCCAAAATCATATATATCAAATCACAGTTCAATAAAAAATATATCTCATTCAAACACACACACACATTATATATAAAATCATATTTTTACTAATCAAATATATTTGTAATAATTCTTTATTCTTTTCTTTAAATCAGTTAGTACATTTGAAATTAAAATGTAATAATTATAAACAATATTCAGTAATTAAAATACAGTAGTATAAGCAAAATAAAACCAATTAGGATAAGGTTACCTACCTCAACTAACTCACCATAAAAGAACTTCTCGCTAACACTTCCTCTAGAATTCTTAGATATCACCTAAAACATTTTTTTTAGGTACCATTTTTACTCAATAATCAAATAATTTTAAAAGTACTTATAATAGTACCCGATCAGAAAAGAAACTGATAAAAATATTCAATAATTTCTAATTATTAACTCTCCTTATAAAGGACAAAATAGCATCTGAGAGGGTCTGTCCATATTTTGGAACCATCAAAAATATATATATATTCCCTTTACCTTTGCCACTAATAGTTCCATAGGAATAAAGCCTATTGAATACATATAGTCAAGTAGGGTCAAAAGTCATTGTAAAAGAACACCACCTCAAATTCTTCTATACAAGGAGTAGGTATACCGTGCATTCAATGCTTGGTATATTTTCTCCTTTTATACAAATGTACCTTCCCTTTTTTCTTTTTTCTTTTTCAACCAATCCAACACTTCAATACAACTTCTTAAAGAGAAACCTGTGCAAAAATTGGACATATCATGCTTAACAATCCGCAATTCTATCCAGACTTACACGCAACAATGGGCATAGAAAAAAAATATTAAATAAACAAGACAGTGATAGGTACTTAGTGTACAAATTATAGAAAATCTATTCTAAATCCTTCTTTGTTTACGTCATAAAACTCATTGAATATTTTAATAGTCTCACTACTAGCCAAAAATACCCACCTAAAAATATTTTAATTTCATATAAAGCTTAGATTTGATGAAAGATGAGATTTCTTAGATTCTTACATCAAGTTTGCCATCAATCCCTCTTTAAGTGAAGATACTGAGAAGTTCTCCTTTAAAAATATCTATAGTTATATGCTGACTTAATTAGCTTATATATTACTAGGATTTGAACCTAATTCTCCTAAAACTCCCTTAATAATAGTAAGGCCAAAATACAAAAATCACCCTTTAAGTTTCATCATTTTTCATTTAAATCTTTTAAGTTTGAGTTTTGTCATTTCAATCCTCTAAGTTTTAAATTTCTTCAATTCAGCCCTCTGTTAACCTGTCATCCATACTTGCCGTTAACTTCTCCAAAACGATGTCATTTTGGAGATAATTTAAAATTTAATTTTTATTTAATAATTTCCTTCTTAATTAAAAAAAAGACAAAAAAATTTATCAAAGTAAGCCATCTCAGCTGAAAAATGGTGATTATTTGTGAACTAATCACTGTGAAATCAGTAACTATCGGAAAATTTTCATCCTTGATTGCGCAATAAACAAAAACAACAATAATAAAAAAAATTTAAAAAGAGGAATTAAGAAAGAAATTGAAAGAGGAGCATCCTTGATTGCACAATAAACAAAAACAACAATAATATATATTTTAAATTTTTTTTAACAGAGTAATTAAGAAAGAAATTGAAGGAGCAAGAAAGATCAAACGGTAGTGCATGTTATAGAAATCATCAAGTTGTGATATATAGAGACTTGTATGGATAAACATCATCGCGCCTCTTTTGCGGGATTACTAGTATTTTTTGGGGGATTACCATGAAGCATCAAATAGAGAGATGCTTGTAAGATTGGGGTGAACACAACTATTATCATCATCTGCCTATTGTTTATGTTCCTACAAAACCACACACAAATCGAGACAAACAGAGAGGTTCTCAGCATCTCAGCTCCAAGGTTTCTCGACAGTTCACTCCTCTCTCTCGATCTCTTGCTCTCCTCTCCCTCTCAATCTTTCTTTCTCTCTTTTTTTCTCTCTTATGGCCTATTTGGATGGAGGAAAGAAGGAAGGGAAGTGAAGTAGAATTGACAAAAAATAAGTTAATTTTGTATTAAATTTACTCTACTTTACTCTATTCTCCCTCAATCCAAACAAACCATTAATCTCTCACTTATTGATGGGTTAAGCTAGGGATTTCGTGTTCTTTAGAGTTTAGATGAGATGGGTGGGTTTATTTTGATTTCTAGTTTTTTAATTAACGTTATTTTAATTAAAAAGTAAATAATAAAATAAAAATTAAGTTAAAACGGTGTAGTTTTAGTAAGTTGACAATAGCAACTAACAGAATACTAATGGAGAACTCAATTGAGAATGAATGAAACATAGAGAGCTGAAATAACAAAACCAAAATTTAGATGGTTGAAATGAAAAATTGTGAAACTTAGAGGATAAGTTTTGCATTTTGGTCTAATATTAATTATAAAATTAAACCCACAAAGAGTTTTACTTATATACCCCACCTTTAAACTCTCTCTCTCTCTCTCCTCTCTCTCTCCTCTCTCTCTCTCTCTCTCTCTCTCTCTCTCTCTCTCTCTCTCTCCTCTCTCTCTCTCTCTCTCTCTCTCTCTCTCTCTCTCTCTCTCTCTCTTCTCTCTCTCTTCTCTCTCTCTCTCTCTCTCTCTCTCTCTCTCTCTCTCTCTGTGGGTATTACATATACCTTAGCTAAGCCATTACGCCAATGAAATGCTTTATTTTTTATTCATCAGCAGGATTAAAAAAAAAGGTTCTATTCAAAAAAAAAGAAAAAGAAAAAAGAGGTTCTACATCTTTCTCCCTGACTTATTCAGAGAGAGAATCTCACTACCTCAGGTACCATCTATACCTACGTTTCTTTCTGTATAAAGAGACGCAGAGTCAGGACCAATTCATCGTACTTTTGCTTTTCCACTCTGTAAGCAATAAGAAAATCAGTTCTCTACTCTTCGCTCAAATGGCAAAGGTACCACCAGAAGAAGAACACCCTGTGAAGGCTTTTGGGTGGGCTGCTAGAGACCAATCTGGCTATCTCTCTCCTTTCAACTTCTCTAGAAGGTAACGTTCATGAACTTTCGCTTTGTATTACTATCAAGAGGAGTGTATATTACACACACAAACTTGCACACATAGTCCTCCAAAACGAGAAAAATCGCGACTTGATTTTACTTATTTTTGGAAAGTGTGTACTACTAGCCTTGATGAGATGAGTTGATGATTGTGTTGAAATGACAAATTAATGCAGGGAAACAGGGGATGAGGATGTGAGGTTTAAGGTGCTGTATTGTGGAATATGTCACTCCGATCTTCACAGCATCAAGAATGATTTTGGCTTCTCATTCTACCCTCTTGTTCCAGGGTATTTATTTTATTTTTATTTTTTTTTTAATTTTTCCTTCTAATATTTTTGAATTTTATTAGTTCTGTTTGTTCCTTTCGGCGGATTTTTTTTTTTTTTTTTCTGGGCTATTACTTAAAACTTTTAAGTGCATAGATAAATGGTACTACTATTATTATTATTATTATATAAAACTGAAACTTCTAAAACTCTCACAATTTTTCATATTAATATAATATTTAAATAAAATTATTTTTGTTTAGTCTAAATTTAATAATGAGTGAAACTCTATCTTTTTAACAGGTTCAACTTAAACTCAAACTCATCATTTTAACTTAACAAGGAGTGAAACTCTATTTCTCTAACAAATTTAAATTAAACTCAAACTCAAACGTTAATATTATTATTATTATTATTATTATTATTATTATTATTATCTCTCTACTTCATTAACGTAACATTTTATGATTAGGTGCAAACTTATAGTTATGAATTATTCTTTTGAATGTAACCTAATATTTTTCTTATATTTTTCTATTTTTAGTCATTTTTTTTTTGTTTCAATAATTTCTAAGCCGTGAATAATTTGATTCTTTTATATTTTTTGGTCTTTTAGAAGTTTTAATATCTAAATTTTTAAGTTATTTTTTGTAGTTTTTAATCAATTTAATATTTTATAAAATTATTTTAGTCTACCTATAAATAGGTAGATTCTCATGCATAGTACAGGTTAGCGACTAGTTGTTGTTATTATTATTATTATTATTTTAGAGAGTTTTAACCTATGGCGTCCGCCCCTGATAATAGTTCTTTATTATTAGATCAAGACACTAATTAGTTTTTAGTATAGGCAGGGATTGAACTCTAGACCTTTTCTACAACCATCAAAAATTTTACCAGCTTATTATTATTAATTTTAAATAGATATCCAAAATTGATATTTTTTTATGAGATCCAAAATGGATACGATGATAATGGATCATATAGTAAAATAACGTATTAATATATATATATATATATATATATATAGAGAGAGAGAGAGAGAGAGAGAGAGAGAGAGAGGTGAATAAATTAAATAATTCCCCAATATTTTGGGATCATTTCAAATTAAACCTTAAAATTTAAAGAAATATTAAAATCAAGAAGTTTTTTTTTTTAAAAAAAAAATTTGACAAGAGTATCCATTGACTATTCCCTTGGACATCCAGAATCTTATAGTTATACTGCGGTTGCAACAAGTGATGCCTTCTCCTTTTTTATTTCATTTGTTTTTCTCCTTAGATCATGTGACATATTATAAGCATATTAAGATAATTACTCTAAGGGTCTGTTTGGATAGAATTTATTGTTAAAAATTGAAAATTAAAAACTGAAAATACTGTAGTAAAATAATTTTTAAATATGTGAATAGTGTTGCGGGACCCATTTTTGATAAAAAAAAATTGCTGAAAAATACGTGAACAGTGCGCACAGTACATGAACAGTGTGCACAATATACACACAGTGCGTGAACAGTGCTATTTGTCCCCCGCAGCAGAAACGAAGAAAAAAAAAAAAAAAGGAAAACGCAGCTAGCAAAACGCTGGATCCAAACGGGCAATAAGTGAAAGTCTATTATCTTCTTTGTGTGTGTGTGTGTGTGTTTTAATGATAATCTTTGGCATGAACGCTTTGTGCTTGCAGTGTAGCTCAATATTTTTATCAAAATTCTTTTATTTTCATCTAAACTTTCGTAAAATTTAATTTTTGATTTGAAACCACAATAAACTATAATGATTTTATTATGAAATTTGTTTATTCTTTAATAAAGATTCGTTATTTGGCACAAGGGCAGTGTAGTACTTACATTCCATTTAAAAAGGATAGATTTTTGTGGGGGTGGGGTGGGGGGAGGAGGGAAGGATTGGGAAAAAAATAGTCAATTGTGGCAATCAGAACTTTCAGTACACAACGTTATTATAAAATATAACCAATAATTGATATGATGTGATCGACCCACTTTTTTATTAAAAAAATTATTTTCTTACTTAAAAGGTCTCATGGACTTTGACTCATAACATCTAAACTATGTAACCAACCAATAACAGAACCACTTGGAGGTCAGGGAACTTAGGGAGGCAAGGTTCCTCTCCAAATTAACCTTTCAAATCCTGCTATATCTTTTTATTATATTTAAAATTTTAAAATCTCATTTCACTGTACTCTGGGATTGGCTTAGGGCCTTCCCTGCGGTGGAGGGTGAAAAAGAGATTGCATGTTTTTTATATTTTTCACATGTATATCAAAATCAAATGTTATTTATTATTTGAATAATGAACTTATTTTTTATACATAATTTTTATCATAAAAAAAGAAATTTAAACATTTGATTTATGATGTTTATTAATCTTTGACTTTCTTGAAATTTTGTTAACATACAGGATATAATACAAACATGCAATTTAATGGATAAAATTTCAAAATTCACATTTAATAAAAATATATAGGTGGAGTTTGTAGGGTTTCTCTACAAACTTGTTTGGAGAGACATTTTTCGGCTAGGGATCTCCAAGCTCCTTGCATTTTTTTTAATTTTTTATACCAATATATCTAGATATAGTTATTGTAAGTAATTTTTAAGAAAAATTAATCTCCTCATTTTTTTAATAATTATGTTATAACCATTTCTATAGACAATAGCCAAACAAATTAAGTCATAATCCTCTCAAAATGTATGTCAAGTGATTATGATGACGATGATATATATAAAGCAATAGAAAAAAAAATGCTAGGTATTAAATTTAGTATAATATGGTTTCTTTTTTGGTAAACTTTCACAATTCATCTCCAAGTTTTATTCATTGCTTATTATACTAATTAGTTTTCAATTGTTTTGATTACGTCTCTATGATTGAGGATTGATTTAATCAAAACTATTTTTTCTAATAAGTTTTCATCAAATTGTTAAACAAAGTGTTTTATATAATATTCACATGACTTGTTAATCATTGAGCACATGTATGATTAGCAAAAAAAAAAAAATCATTTATATAATTTTTTTTATGTATAAAAAAAATCTCAAAATAACACACATACACACACACATATATATATATATAAAAGAATTCGTTACATTATTCCAAATATAAAAGATCGTGACAAACTTTGTTCTAAAGGCTTGCATCACATACTTTGATTTTTAAATTAAAAGTTCACTAAATTCAAATCACAATATTCCAAGAGAAATAGATGAAAGTGGTGTGGTTAATGCATCTAAGTTATAAATCAAAATAATTCTGATGATTAAACAATTTTAAAACACAATAGCCAATGTGACTAGAAACGAGATAATGTTGGACGAATATATTTATATTTATTTTTTAATTTATTATAATAATTTTTTTTTTGAGAGAGTTTTAAATTTGTAGCTTCCGCTCCTGATGATAACTCTTTATCATTAAAGCAAGACACTAATTAGTTTTTGGTGTAGACGGGAATTAAACTTTATCTCCTATTCAGTTATCGAAGACTTTACTAGTCGAGCTAATTAAAATTTACATTATAACAATTTAAACGTTATACAAGGAGATTATTTTTTTAAGAATAAGAATATACATTAATTGTAAACATCTTAACAAAGTAATATATCATAGTTCAATATGATTAGTTTTAATGAACATAACTTTGAGAATGGAAACAAGAATGTATACATTTTGAAATCTCACAAGTAAATATTGACCTTGGAATTTTTGTGTCGAAGGCACGAACTTGTTGGGGAAGTGACAGAAGTAGGGAGCAAGGTGAATAAAGTTAAAGTTGGAGACAAAGTGGGCGTAGGATGCATGGTTGGTGGATGTCACTCCTGCGAAAGCTGCAAAAATGACCTTGAAAATTACTGTCCCAAAGTGATATTCACTTACAATTCCATTTACCATGACGGAACATTCAACTATGGAGGCTATTCAGACACTATGGTAGCTAATGAGCGCTACATAGTTCATTTCCCAGAAAATATGCCACTTGATGCTGGTGCTCCACTGCTCTGTGCTGGGATCACAGTGTATAGTCCCTTGAAACATTTTGGTTTAGCCCAACCTGGTAAGCATATTGGGGTTGTGGGCTTAGGTGGGCTTGGTCATGTAGCTGTCAAATTTGCCAAGGCTTTTGGGGCTAAAGTGACTGTAATTAGTACCTCACCTAGCAAGAAGGTTGAAGCTTTGGAACATCTTGGTGCTGATTCTTTTTTGGTTAGCCGTGATCCAGACCAAATTCAGGTATATTTTTTTAGCTTATATTACTTTCCATCTTTTAAACTCCTGCTCATAATGGTTGTACTTTGAGATATTGGGTGTTGATGATGGATACATGTTAAATTTGTGCAGGCTGCCATGAACACAATGGATGGTATCATTGATACTGTTTCTGCAGTGCACCCCATTTTACCATTGCTTGGTCTATTGAAGTCCCATGGAACGCTTGTCATGGTGGGTGCACCGGACAAGCCACTTGAGCTACCTGTGTTTCCGTTGATTACGGGTAATTGCTTATTAAGAATTTAAGACCATGATAAATTTTCCATTATTTCCACTTTTTGTGCTTTGCACCTTTTCATCTGAAAAATGCAAAGGCTTTTCCTACTAATTTAACAGGGAAAAAAAAAAAAAAGGAATTTTACTCGAGCCTAATTCAAATGTATACACGTCTGAAGTTCTTTTCTAGAAACTTGAACTCTAACTCTTACCCTTCACACTCTACAAGTACTTATACTTGTAGAGTGACTATTGTGCCAGGAGTGCACAGTAGTCTGAATTAGTTATAATATCACTAGTATTACTTGTTCTTATTTCTTTACTTTATCATTTTATAAGTTTTGGCCTTAGAGGAAAGGATGGAGAGAAGTTTTAATTTCCCCATCCTTAAGATTATCCAATAATCGTATCCAATAAGATTACTCTTAATTAGAATTTTGTTAAGATTTTTCATTATTAGTTTAGAGAGTTACTAAGATTTGCAAAAAAATGCAGGAAGGAAGATGGTTGCCGGGAGTGCCATTGGAGGAATGAAAGAGACGCAAGAGATGATTGACTTTGCAGCAAAACATGGCATCACAGCAGACATTGAGGTTGTTTCAATGGATTATGTGAACACCGCAATGGAGCGTCTTGCTAAGAATGATGTTCGATACCGGTTTGTCATTGACATTGGAAACACCTTGGCTGCTTCAAAGCCTTGAAGAAATAGATTTGTGTCTTAATTAATTTTCTTTTATTGTTCCAATGTTCCATGGTTTTTTTGGTTGGATGGGGTGGTATTGAATTTATTATGTTTTGCTGGTGTCTCTACCATAAGCCTGTCCTTCAAACTTTCATATAATGTGTAATAAATAAAATAATATATATGGATGTTTATGCTGAAAGATTTAAATTTAACTAGGACAAGTGAGAACAACAATACATGTAACAAACTATTTTCTTTTGTCTGTCAAAAGCTTTATAACTAAATTGGCACCTCTTCATGTACAAAGTATTTGGGGGTCTAGGAGAAAAGAGTTTGAGCTGTGGGATTAACAGTATCTTGTAATTATTTTTCTAAAAAAAAAAGTATTTTCTTTTGTCACTATAAAGTTAAAATATTATTTTCGCCCCTAAAATTTGTATGGAATTCTTTTTCTCTCAACTTTCTAAATAATTTTTTCAATAGTTTAGCAGTGAAAAATGGATAAACAATTCAATAAAAAGGGAATTTTTTAAAGTTAAAAGATAGATAATGAAATATTTTTAATAGTTTAAGAAAAAAAAATGAAACTTTCAAAGTCTAACTACAAATTCTACTAGATAATTGGACATTCTATCGTTTGAACAAAAATGTATAAGTAAATTAAGCTCTCAAAGTCTTAACCATGACAGGCGGGGTTCTAAACAAAGTTTTGTATTTCGTTTTGACCGCTGTTTTGGGTTGTCTATAATATTGGAGTATTTCAATATCAATGTATTCTAGCATTTCAATGTTTCGATATTACCAAACATTAATCCTGCCATGTTTTACACATGATATCAAAGCCTTCTAAATCTGTAAATTCTACTTCAAATGCCACTGTAAATCTAAACACTCTGCACCTTTCTTCTTATTATCTATCATGTCAAATCTAATGATTATCAAGCTTGATTCAAGGAATTACATTCTCTAGGAGCATCTAATTGTTAGTGTATATTTGTCATAGATGGTCACACCATAATATTGTGCATCATCATACATGTCATAACTCTCACTTGGTAAATGGTATTGCTTCACACGTGCAATAACATCCAAATTTGTCCTTGTTGGTGACAAAATTCTACAATTCACCTTTCAAATGTTTCTTCAACCAAAAAAAAACCATTCATGGACAATTTTTTCAGTAATTTTTCAAACACATTCCCCACTTAGAATTAAAATTAAAATTGTCGTAAATAAATAATACTGTAAAATAAATTCAAATATTTCTAAAATAGTAAACAACAGTTATCATATTCATATGTACATGTACATTATACACGCTCTCTTAATTTCAAGCAAAGACACTTCGAGGAAGTTATCCATTATCATTTTTACATCCTCAACCATTAAGCCAAATTCAGTTCAATCAATGCAATCTTTAGAGTGCCTGAAACAATCTTGGGTCTTCACAATTAATTTGCACCTTCCAAATAATCTTGCTTCCCATCAGAAAAACAATGCTCCATAGTCTATACAGTGACAAAACCTGGAGTAGATTTAGTTGAGGTGTTGAACTCATGAGGCAAGAGTACGCATCTAAAACCACAGTTCCACAATTACAAACTACAACAACCAACCCCTATTTGGTTAGCTGAGCATGTGCAGGCAACTAATTAAGGATTATTTTTGGCATGTAAGAACATTCTCATCAAGAATGCTAAATGCTATAAATGTTATCTTTTAGTATCTGAAACCCAAAAAATCCACTCCATCAAAACTTGTATATGCTATAGAATTTGCAATCTTGCTACAGTGCACTCTCATTTTCGAGAGCGCATTGTAGCAAGATTGTATAATATTTTATTGATTTCTAATTCTCTCTCTCCTTAGGCACGACATCATCTCCCTTCCCTTTCTCAGACACTCCCTCTCATTCTTTGGTTCTCCCTCACAACCTAGGCATCGTTTCCCTTCCCTTTTCATCACACTGCCTCCGTTCTGAAACTCATTTGCTCTCTGATAAGCTTTAAGGGTTTGTGGTCGGTGATTGTGGTCATGATTTGGTGGGTATCGATGGTGCCTAGCAACAGTTTTGATGGGGTTGAAATTGGGGTGGTAGGTTTTGGTTGGGGTTGAGAATGAGGTGGGTGGGTGGTGGTGGGTTTTGGTTGGGGTTAAGGTCAGGGTGGGTGGGTGGTTAATGAGGCTGGTTGTTGTGGCTGAGGCATGGCAATGGTTGACCGTGACTGAGGTGTGGTTGTTGTGGCTGAGACATGGTTGTTATGGTAAGGCGGTACTAGTTATGGCAGTCGTGGGTCTCTAGGTTGTTTCTGTTTTCGTTTTTCTAGTTGATGGTGGTATGAGGATGTGGGTTTGGGTGGTGATGAGGTTGTGGGTTTGGGTTTGTGATTTTGGTGATTGGGGATTGTGGTGGTTGCCGGCTGGTGGTTTTTTTTTAATTTTTAATTTTTTGCGATGGTGGTGTCTGCCAGTGGCTAGCCATGGGTGTGGCTATGACTGGGGTTGCTTGGACTGAGAAGAAACTGGTGGAAAGAGAGACATAGTAGTAAAATAAAAATACTATTATTTAAATGAAGTTGTAAAAAAAATAGAATGTTTGATGTTTGGTAGATTGTAAAGTGGTTTTTTTTTTTAAATTGATAAAGTAGGATTTTGAAATGGTAGATGCTAAAATATTTAGCATTCTTGATGAGAATACTCTAATATTCTTTTACCAATGTTTTGTTACTTTGTGACAGCTATGGATATTGTAAAGATTGGTTAGGAGTTAGCAGTATTACATCTCATAAATGCTATGTGCACGGCATTTCACACAAATGGTGGTTGACGTCACGAAAGTCTAAAGAAAACACACATGATGCTCTCCTTAATGGACAAAAATTAAACTGTTAGTTTTTGGGTAGTAAACCTCGAATCCATGAGGAGTTCTTTGAATCCACGAGGTCATAAACTAGAATCCGTTAGAGAAAAGTTTGAGAAAAAAAAAACTATGCAATTTTATTGATGATAATTTTTTTTTTTTTTTTTATGGCTACAAAACATATAAATACTGAGAAAATAAAACCCTAAGATCATTTGGAAACATTTGAAACCATAATTCGAATTAATTATGAGATTAGGTGGCAAAATACCGAAATTTATCAAAAATGACAAAATTGAGTTAAATACAAAATCATAAACTACTGACCTTAAGGGTTGTCCCAAAACAAGCGGAATCTTATTCTAACTTTTGAGAAAAAAGTTATTAAGAAAGCAACTATTACTATAAATAGCAAAACCACAGTTTTCGGTGCCTAAATAGAGGAATTTATCAAATTTAAGGGGTACCTCATGGCAAAACGATGACTATTGCTCAAAAAGTCATTTCCCTTCAACTTGCCAAATTTCATGCAATTCCAACTATCGCCTAAATGATTTCTACTAGTTTTTTTTTTTTTTTTTTTTTTTTTTTCCTTACATGATTTTAGGTGCGCTTGGGAGTCTAGAAAAATCATGGTGGTCTGTTCCATGCTAGTGGTAATACAAAAAGGGAGACTTCTAAGTATAGATAGGATTTAGTTGTTGTCCACCTTTAACCATTAACCCGTGTTGCAAAAATTTGCTTTGTGATACATGTCAAAATCAATGGTAAATTTATTATTGAGGTGTAAATTTATGAGGCTTACAAAGCTAATGTGTCAAAATCAACAAAAAGTCAAATATATATATACCCCGCTAAATTCCAGTTGCAAGTATGATCAATTTCATATAAGTGCCAAGACGGCCAAGTAATGTCATTGTCTTTTACTCTTTCTTTTTTTTTTTTTTCTTTTCTTTTTTTTTTTCTTTGGAGAAACAAGTAATGTCTCTTACTTAAACTAAATCACTGATATATATATATATATATATATATATCAGTGATTTAGTTTAAGTAAGAGACATTACTTGTTTCTCCAAAGAAAAAAAAAGAAAAGAAGAAAGAGTAAAAGACAATGACATTACTTGGCCGTCTTGGCACTTATATGAAATTGATCATACTTGCAACTGGAATTTAGCGGGGCCTATTTTTGTCTCCATGGTTGGCATGTCATTTCACGTTTGGCACGCACTTATAGGTACCATACCCACGAAAGATTGTACAGGTACCTTAGAATTTCCCTTTAACATGAATCACTAAATTAAGTTTTAAACATGAATCACAAGTAGAATCATAAACATGTGCATTATTGCGGAGGTAATTTTCCAACTAGCATGCAATTAGGAGAAAATATCGTTAGTTACTATGTGTTAGAAATGATTAAGTAAATTAGCATCTCGAGTCTCTTAGACTCAAGTTTACTGTAGCAACTTCAACCTAAAATACTCGAGTTCTATGTGCTAGCACAGTTGAGATGGAGTCTAAAATCCATGTGGAATTTGAGTTTTAGACATTCAAGTTCCGTTTTCTCTTCAATCTCCATGGAATTCGAGTTTTAGACACTTGAGTTGCGTTTTTTCCTTCTCCGTTTTCCCCTCTTTGTTTTTCCCTTCGCCCTGTTCCCCAATGATTTCTCTAACTCTCAAAACGCCAAACCCACTTCCGAAGACAACAAACCCAGAAAACAACAAAACCAAGCAACAATACTAGACAGGAACATCAAACCTAAGCGCGCTTCGGTGCCGAGATCAATAAACCCAAGTCGCTTTGATGCTGAGATCAACAAACCCAAGCTTAGGGAGTTGCTTTGGTGCCGAGATTGTGATTTTTGGGTTTGGATTTTTGCTCTAGTGCCAAGATATTATGAATCCATGGGTTTGGGTTGTTGCTCCAGTGTCGAGATTTGATGAATCCATGGGTGAGGTATAAGGAGAAAAGGAAGAACAGGGAGAATGAAGGAAGGAAGGAGAAAATGAAGAAACGGAACTCAAGTGTCTAAAATTCAAGTTCTACGTGATTCCATGTGGAGAATTGTCCACATCAAGTGTTTCCCAGCTTCGAAAACCAGGATTTAAGACTTGAGTTCCACCCTGAACTCAAGTTTTTAAGTGCCCGTTTGGAAAAGATTCCTAGTAACGTTGTTTGTATTTTTGGAAATACATATGAGTAAAAAAGTGTGTGAAAATACGTGTAATATTGTTTAAACAATAGTAACAAACAGGCACTAAAACTCAAGATGTTTTTTTCCAACTTTGTTTTGCCAACATGCCCAGTAATGAAATTATAAGAAATTTAAAGTTAAATGAAAAAAAAAAAAAAAAAAAAAAACCCTTATTGTGTGTGGCTTTTTTTGTTTTTTTTATTTATTTATTTTTTGTTTACCTTTAAAAACTCTGTGACTTAATTAGTTAATTTTGATAAATTGAATTCGGACCAAATTTAGTCTCCTAACGGAGATAATCTTACACTCTGAGCCTAATTGATTCCGTTTAATTTTTCTTTTTTTAATATTGCTTATTATATATATATATATATATACTGTATTTTACGTATGCTTTGAACTGACCCCTCACCGGGTGTTGTAAAGAAAGCCAAATATGATATACTATATATGCATCTCATATGGTAGGCCCGGACCGTTTGGATTCCATTTCTTGTTGGTATGTGTTTGTATTAATTATCTCCCAGATTTTATCATAATTATTATCTGTGTTCAAACCAAACAAAAAAAAAAAAAAAAAAATACTTGATTAAAAAGAAAATGAAGAAGTCGGTGTAACAGAATCCATATATGGAAGGTTAGGATATCCTTGATAGTTTGTGGGGTGTTTTTTTTAGTTGAGAGACAGTAAATTTGAATTATACTAGGGTTCAAAACACCAAAAAAGCCAATTAAATTTAATACTCGTTACCTTTGAGGGTTAAAGTTACCTATTGGCAACATCAAAGTTGTTGAATCTCTCATTAGAGCACTTAACAATCAAATAGTCCCTCACTAATACAGTTCACTCTAAAAAGAAAAAAAAAAAAAAAAAATGGTTGAGAACACTAGCGCTGATCACTTATTAATGACAAAAACAAGGTTGTTAGGGCCCTATTTCATAATTTGATCATATGACTTTAGATTTTAGTGGCACCGAGTTTGTTAGGGAAACATACAAGAATCAACAAATGCAGTCCTGCGAAATTTCTCGAATAATAAACAACTCAAGACTTTGATCATTGATGTTGGAATTTTTTATTTTTGGATGAACATTGATGTAGAAATCTGGAATTGTTTATAGACGTGAAAAAAGTCTCCTATCATTAACTTCAAGACAAGAAGACAGGAAAAAAAAAAAAAATTTGGGATGGGACCACGAGAAGTGGCTACTGGCTAGATGCATCAGCATAAAAATTTACTTCAAAAGAGGTCATTGAATATGAAAAGGGTGAAAAAAATCGTACGGCTTTGACCAGCCATCAGAACACTTTTTTTTTTTTTGTTAAACTTCTCGTACGCAATTTATTTTACAAACATGCAAAAAACAATTCAATTACTTTTTTTTTTTTTTTGGCAGAAATAATTGAATTACTTCATAAGTTTTAAAAATCACGTCTTCCAATTTATTTGGGAATAATTTATTTAGTTAAAACTCAAAATTTTTTATTAAAAATATTGTAAATAAAACAAAAATGTAGCTAAAATAGTACAATAAGATTCATGAATAGTACTAAAAAAATATAATGAAACCCATAAATAGTAGCAAAAAAATACATGTAACAAAGTGTTTTCTTTCGTCTTCCAAAGATCTTGTAACTAAATTGGCACCTCATCATGTACAAAGTGCTTGAGAATCTAGGGGAAAAGGGTTTGAGCTACAGAATTAGCAGTATGTTGTAATTATTAGTATGTTGTAATTATTTTTCTAAAAAAGAAAAAAGTTTTCTTTGATCACTATAAAGTTAAAATATTATTTTCGCCCCTAAAATTGGTATGAAATTCTTTTTTTTCTCTCAACTTTCTAAATAATTTTTTCAATAATTTAGCAGTGAAAAAAGGATAAACAGTTCAATAAAAAGGGAATTTTTTTAAGTTTAAAGATAGATAATGAAATATTTTTTATAGTTTAAGGAAAAAAAATGAAACTTTCAAAGTCTAACTACAAATTCTACTAGATAATTGGTCATTCTATCATTTGAACAAAAATGTAGAAGTAAATTAAGCTCTCAAAGTCTTAACCATGACAGGCGGGGTTCTAAACAAAGTTTTGTATTTCGTTTTGACCGCTGTTTTGGGTTGTCTATAATATTGGTTTATTTCAATATCAATGTATTCTAGCATATTAATGTTTCGATATTACCAAACATTAATCCTGCCATGTTTTTCACATGATATCAAAGCCTTCTAAATCTGTAAATTCTACTTCAAATGCCATTGCAAATCTAAACACTCTGCACCTTTCTTCTTGTTATCTATCATGTCAAATCTAATGGTTATCAAGCTTGATTCAAGGAATTACATTCTCTAGGAGCATCAAATTGTTAGTGTATATTTGTCATAGATGGTCACACCATAATATTGTGCATCATCATACATGTCATAACTCTCACTTGGTAAATGGTATTACTTCACACGTGCAATAACATCCAAATTTGTCCTTTTTGGTGACAAAATTCTGTAATTCACCTATCAAATGTTTCTTCAACCAAACAAAAAAAAAAAAAAAAAAAAAACCCCATTCATGGACAATTTTTTCAGTAATTTTTCAAACACATTCCCCACTTAGAATTAAAATTAAAATTGTCCTAAATAAAAAATACCGTAAAATAAATTCAAATATTTCTAAAATAGTAAACAATAGTTATCATATTCATATGAACACGTACATAATACAGGCTCTATTAATTTCAAGCAAAGACACTTCGAGGAAGTTATCCATTATCATTTTTACATCCTTAACCATTAAGCCAAACTCAGTTCAATTAATGCAATCTTTAGAGTGCCTGAAACAATCCTGGGTCTTCATAATTAATTTGCACCTTCCAAAATCTTGCTTCCCATCAGAAAAACAATGCTCAATAGTCTATACAGTGACAAAACCTGGAGTAGATTTAGTTGAGGTTTTGAACTCATAAGGCAAGAGTATGCATCTAAAACCACAGTTCCACAATTACAAACTACAACAACCAACCCCTATTTGGTTAGCTGAGTATGTGCAGGCAACTAATTAAGGATTAATTTTGGCATGTAAGAGCATTCTCATCAAGAATACTAAATGCAATAAATATTATTTTTTAGCATCTGAAACCCAAAAAACCCACTCTATCAAAACTTGTATATGCTATAGAATTTGCAATCTTGCGACAATGCACTCTCATTTTTGAGAGCGCACTGTAGCAAGATTGTATAATATTTCATTGATTTCTAATTCTCTCTCTTGTCAGGCACGTCATCATCTCCCTTCCCTTTCTCAAACACTCCCTCTCGTTCTATGGTTCTCCCTCACAACCCAAGCATCATCTCCCTTCCTTTTTCATCACACTACCTCCATTCTGAAACTCATTTGCTCTCTGTTAAGCTTCAAGGGTTTGTGATCGGCGATTGTGGTCATGATTTGGTGGGTTTCGTGGGTCTGATTTGGTGGGTATTAGTGGTGCTGGGCGATGGTTTTGATAGGGTTGAGATCGAGGTGGTAGGTTTTGGTTGGGGTTGGGAACGAGGTAGGTGGGTGGGTGGTGGTGGGTTTTGGTTGGGGTTGAGATCGGGGTGGGTGGGTGGTTAATGAGACTGGTTGTTGTGGCTAAGGCATGACAATGGTTGACCGTGACTGAGGCGTGGTTGCTGTGGCTGAGGCGGTACTAGTTATGGCAGTCGTGGGTCTCTAGGTTGTTTTTGTTTTTGTTTTTTAGGTTGATGGTGGTCTGAGGATGTAGGTTTGGGTGGTGATGAGGTTGTGGGTTTGGGTTTGTGATTTTGGTGGTTGGGGATTGTGGTGGTTGCTGGCTGGTGGTTTTTTTTTTTTTTTTAATTTTTAATTTTTTATGATGGTGGTGGCTGGCAGTGGCTGGCCATGGATGTGGCTATGACTGAGGTTGCTTGGACTGAGAAGAAACTGGTGGAAAGAGAGACACACAGTGGTAAAATAAAAATATTATTATTTAAATGAAGTTGTAACAAAAATAGAATGTTTGATGTTTGGTAGATTGTAAAGTGGTATGTTAAAATTGATAAAGTAGGATTTTGAAATGGTAAATGCTAAAATATTTAGCATTCTTGATGAGAATACTCTAATATTCTTCTACCAATGTTTTGTTACTTTGTGACAGCTATGGATATTGTAAAGATTGGTTAGGAATCTGCAGTATTACATCTCATAAATGCTATGTGCATGGCATTTCACGCAAATGGTGGTTGATGTCACGAAAGTCTAAAGAAAACACACATAATGCTCTCCTTAATGGACAAAACTAAATTGTTAGTTTTTGGGTAGTAAACCTCGAATCCACGAGGAGTTCTTTGAATCCACGAGGGTTCCTTGAATCCACAAGGTCATAAGCTAGAATCCATTAGAGAAAAGTTTGAGAAGAAAAAACTATGCAATTTTTTTTATGATAATTTTTTTTTATGGCTACAAAACATGTAAATACTGAGAAAATAAAACCCTAAGATGATTAGGAAAGGTCTAAAACCATAATTCGAATTAATTACGAGATTAGGTGGCAAAATACTGAAATTTATAAAAAATGGCAAAATTGAGTTAAGTACAAAATCATAAACTACTGACCTTAAGGGTTGTCCCAAAATAAGCGGGATCTTATTCTGACTTTTGAGTAAAAAGTTATTAAGAAAGCAACAATTACTATAAACAGCAAAACCATAGTTTTCGGAGCCTAAACAGAGGAATTCATCAACTTTAAGGGGTACCTTAGGACAAAACGATGACTATTGCTTAGAAAGTCGTTTCCCTTCAACTTGCCAAATTTCATGCAATTCCAACTATCGCCTAAATGATTTCTACTAATGTCTTTTTGCCTTATGTGATTTTAGGCGCGCTTGGGAGTCTAAAAACACCATGGTGGTCTATTCCACATTAGTGGTAATACAAAAAGGGAGACTTCTAATTATAGATAGGATTTAGTTGTTGTCCACCTTTAACCGTTAACCCGTGTTGCAAAAATTTGCTTTGTGATACATGTGGCTTATTGAGGTGTAAAAATTTACACCTTACAAAGCTAATGTGTCAAAATCAACAAAAAGGCAAATATATATATATATATATATATATATATATATATATATATATATATATATATATATCAGTGATTTAGTTTAAGTAAAAGGCATTACTTGTTTCTCCAAAAAAAAAAAAAAAAAGAGTAAAAGACAATGACATTACTTGGCCGTCTTGGCACTTATATTAAATTGATCAAACTTGCAACTGGAATCAACCACGTTAATATTAGCGGGGCCTATTATGGTCTCCATGGTTGGCATGTCATTTCACGTTTGGCATGCACTTATAGGTACCATACCCACGAAAGATTGTACGGGTACCTTAGAATTTCCCTTTAACATGAATCACTAAATTAAGTTTTAAACATGAATCACAGGTAGAATCATAAACATGTGCATTATTGTGGAGGTAATTTTCCAACTAGCATGCAATTGGGAGAAAATATCGTTAGTTAGTATGTGTTAAAAACGATTGAGGAAAATAACATTTCGAGTTTCTTAGACTCAAGTTCACTGTAGCAACTTAAACCTAAAAGACTCGAGTTCTATATGCTAGCATAACTGAGGTGGAGTCTAAAATCTATGTGGAACTCAAGTTTTAGACATAAAGTTCTGTTTTCTCTTCAATCCCTGTGGAACTCGAGTTTTAGACACTTGAGTTGCGTTTTTTCCTTCTCTGTTTTCCCCTCTTTGTTTTTCCCTTCGCCCTGTTCCCCAACGATTTCTCTAACTCTCGAAATGCCAAACCCACTTCTGAAGACAACAAACCCAAAAAACAACAAAACCAAGCAACAATACTAGACAGGAACATTGAACCTAAGCGCGCTTTGGTGTCAAGATCAATAAACCCAAGTCGCTTCGATGCCGAGATCAACAAACCCAAGCTTAGGGAGTTGCTTCGGTGCCGAGATTGTGATTTTTGGTTTGGGTTTGGGTTTGGGTTTTTGCTCTAGTGCCAAGATATTATGAATCCATGGGTTTGGGTTGTTGCTCCGATGTCAAGATTTGATGAATCCATGGGTGAGGTATAAGGAGAAAAGGAAGAACAGGGAGAATGAAGGAAGGAAGGAGAAAATGAAGAAACAGAACTCAAGTGTCTAAAACTCAAGTTCTACGTGATTCCATGTGGAGAATTATCTACATCAGGTATTTTCCAGCTTTGGAAATTGAGGATTTAAGATTTGAGTTTCACCCTGAACTCGAATTTTTAAGGGTTCGTTTGGTAAAAGATTTCTAGTAATGTTGTTTGTATTTTTTGGAAATACATATGGGTAAAAAAGTGTGTGAAAATAATTGTAATATTGTTTAAACAACAGTAACAAACAGGCTCTAAAACTCGAGATGTTATTTTCCAACTTTGTTCTGCCAACATGCCCAGTAATGAAATTCTAAGAAATTTAAAGTTAAATAGAAAAAAAAAATTCCATTATTGTGTGTGGCTTTTTTTGTTTTGTTTTTTTTTTCCTTTACCTTTTAATAACTCTATGACTTAATTAGTAAATTTTGATAAATTGAATTCGAACCAAATTTAGTCTCCTAACGGAGATAATCTTACAATCTGAGCCTAATTGATTCCGTTCAAATATATATATATATATATATATATATTTTAATATTGCTTATTTTACGTATGCTTTGAACTGACCCCTCACCCGGTGTTGTAAAGAAAGCCAAATATGATATACTATATATGTATCTCATATGGTAGGCCCGGACCGTTTGGATTCCATTTCTTGTTGGTATGTGTTTGTATTAATTATCTCCCAGATTTTATCATAATTATTATCTGTGTTCAAACCAAACAAACAAAAAAACAAAATACTTGATTAAAAAGAAAATGAAGAAGTCGGTGTAACAGAATCCATATATGGAAGGTTAGGATATCCTTGATAGTTTGTGGGGTGTTTTTTTTTAGTTGGGATATAGTAAATTTGAATTATACTCGGGTTAAAAACACCAAAAATGCTAATTAAATTTAATACTCGTTACCTTTGAGGGTTAAAGTTACCTATTGGCAACATCAAAGTTGTTGAATCTCTCATTAGAGCACTTAACAATCAAATAGTCCCTCACTAACACAGTTCACTCTAAAATTTTTTTTTAAAAAATGTTGAGAACACTAGCGCTGATCACTCATTCATGACAAAAACAGGGTTGTTAGGGCCCTATTTCATAATTTGATCATATGACTTTAGATTTTAGTGGAACCGAGGTTGTTAGGGAAACATACAAGAATCAACAAATGCAGTCCTGCGAAATTTCTCGAATAAAAAACAACTCAAGACTTTGATCATTGATGTTGGAATTTTTTGTTTTTTATTTTTGGATGAAGATTGATGTAGAAATCTGGAATTGTTTATACTTTATAGACGTGAAAAAAGTCTCCTCTCATTAACTTCAAGACAAGAAGACAGGAAAAACAAAATTTGGGATGAGACCACGAGAAGTGGCTACTGGCTAGATGCATCAGCATTATAATTTACTTCAAAAGAGGTCATTGAATATGAAAAGGGAGAAAAAAAATCATACGACTTTGACCAGCCATCAGAACACTTTTTTTTTTTTTTGTTAAACTTCTCGGACGCACTTTATTTTACAAACATGCAAAAAACAATTTAATTACTTTTTTTTTTGGGCAGAAGTAATTGAATTACTTCATAAGTTTACAAATCACGTCTTCTTATCTATTTGAAAATAATTTATTTAGTTAAAACTAAAAAATTATTATTAAAAATATTGTATATAAAACAAAAATGTAGCTAAAATAATACAATAGGATTCATGAATAGTATTAAAAAAAATAATAAAACCCGTGAATAGTAGCAAAAATGAACTGAATAATAAAAAAAATTGACTTTTTAAGCAATCCCAAGCTCACAAAGTCACTATTTTAATTACTTTTTTTGGGTGTGTTTAAAACTAAGGGCAAATTGTAAATTACACCTTTAAAATTTAGAGATGTTTAAATTATATATCTTTAAATTTTAAAATTTATATTTTACTCCTTAAAATTTAGGAGTATTTGAATTTTACTCTCCAAAGTTTGTGAGTGTTTGACTTTTACACCCTAAAGTTTTAGAATTTGAGATATAAAATTCAAACACTCCTAAACTTTAGAGGAGTAAAATCTAAATTTTGAAATGTCAGTGTAAAATTTAAATATTCCAAAACTTCAGAAAGTAAAATACAAATTCTAAAATGGTGTAAAGTTTAAACACTCAAATTTTAAGATGTAATTTGTGATTTTTCCTCAAATTGCTTATGCGTAGTAAACACTGTTTTTATTTTTGTTTTTTTTTTAATTTTTTTAATTTGAGGAAAGTCGTCATCACTCATCGTTAAAAGTTACTTCAAAAGAGTTCATGTGGAATAAAAAAATCACGCGACTTTGACTGTTGATAAAGTAATAGGAGATATTTTAGAGAGGACAAAATTTTTATTCAAATTAGGTGGGAAGAAAGTTTCTTTCCCACTGTGTGTGAGAAACTTCAAACCACCATCTTTTTTTTATTTTTATGAGAAGGAACAACCACCATCAAGTTGAGACCCTAAATTCCAAACGATTATTTATGAGTGTCGACAACTTTAGACTAATCAAAATATGAACAAAATTGCGTTCTCAAAATAGGAAGAAAATTTTATAGGTTTTTCATTTCACGGATAAATTGTTCTAAAACCCATTTTCAGTTTAATATTTTTTAGAATCGCCACAATAATTACAGGCAGTTGTTCTAAAACCAATTTTGTATTTCTGTTCAACAATTTTATAATCGCCTGGGTTACAGATAAGTTACTATATATAAACCATTTATTTTAATTATTTTTTTCAGAATCATCCCTTTCACGGATAAGCAATTCTAAACCATTTATTTTTAATTTTTTTTAGAGCCACCTCTATTATGGAAAGTTATTTTAAAATCAAACACTTTGAATCCCCCTAGTTGAACAGTTCAGAGATTACTTTCTTTATTGGTAAGTAGCATGCAACAGTTCAGAGATTACGAAATGCTTGTTGCTTCATAAACTTTCCCTTTCATGAATAAGAAGTTTATTGACATTGGTGTTCGCTTTTACAAGCTCCATCAATGATAAGCATTATATAAACACCCCATTTTACAATTATCGTTTAACCTAACACTAACCAAGGCAATAACATCACTTTAAGTTAAACTAAAAGGTAAAATCGTCATTTTGACGGCTGGACAAAAAAGTGCCTAAACACTTTATAAGTACTTAAATGGAACCACCAAATTTCAAAATGAAGCCACATCAAACTTTTCAATGGATAATAAGCAATAATATTAGAGCTGGCTACATTAAGAGCATTCCCATTGAGCGATGTAAAAGAATGTCATTTTAACACATTAAAAATGCTACTTTACTATTTGAACATATCATTTTATAATTTACTATATATTATATATTCTATTCTTCAATTCTATATATTAAAATAATATCCACAAATATTAAAATAATATTAAAAAAGCCAACAATATAAATGTAAAGAAATACAAGAGAAAAAACTCATTTCAACAACTCACCGCCACTCCCACCCAGCTCATTGCCACCCCCACCACAACCCACCCCACCACAACCAACTACTGTTACAAACCCACCACCAAATCCCACTGTTGTTACAAACTCATCACCACCAACCAAAATCAACCAACCACTATTACAAATTGTAAAGTTAAATTTATTTAACTATGTGTTGGCTTTATTCTGTGCAAAATTTACTTTTAATTCAGTATTTAAAAACCTTGTATTTAGGTGGGAATAATGTAAGGATTGTGTATGAAAAAATGTGAAAATTTGATCAAGAGTATACAACAAGAAAGTGACTCGCTACTGGACTCGCGACTGATTCATGAGTGGTGACTCGCCAAAATGAAGCACACTTGTGAAGCATGTAAGAAGATGAAGAGTCAGGCCAGCTAGATCACTACAGGACAAAAAGTACAATCTAGCCTAGTATGGTAATTGGCGACTGAAACTCGCAACTCATCTTAGTTGCAAGTGACTCATTAGTGCACCTTGTTTTGCTAAAAAGTGACTTTTCACATTCCAACTCATACCCTACTATTAATACCCTTATATCCACGAAATGTAGAGAGCTTCCAAAGAGAATTTTGAGAGAAAAACCCTAGAGAAAAATAAGATTGATTCATCCACAATCTTGTACACTTGATTCTCCAAATTCTTCTACTCTAACCCTTTCTATTGTCATGCCCATGAGTGGATCATAAACCAAATCCTTACCTCATCAAATTCAGAGTAATGAGAAGGTTCTTGGTGTTTAGGAAGCAGTTCAAGAGAGAACCAATTCATATTGGTTGATGCAATGGGCTAATTGTGGAATTCGAAAAGTTAGAGAAGACACAGTTCGGCGTAACCTTGTTAGAACAAGAAGCTTAGAGGGCTTAGGTGCATTGGTTAGATTAGGCTTGGAGGGTTTATTACTATTCATGTATCCCAATTGATTTTCTAGTGGATCATTTACAACTTGGAGGGCGGCGGAGAGGTTTTTTGCCAAGTTCTTCGATAGCATGTACTGATATTATCTTGTGTTTGCATCTCTCTTTCTCTTACTCTTAGCTTTTAATTTCTGCTGGTTATGATTAATTAATGGCTAAAAGTAGTTTACTAATTTAGGTATTGCTTATATTTCATATTCCGCACATATATTATTTGAATATAAGCTTGTATTGAAAATTTTGTATTTGGAGGTCTAAACATTCACAAGTGTTTTATACACTAAGTGAGTTTTCACAAACATTGCCACAAGCACCAAGAGAGAGAGAGAGAGAGAGAGAGAGAGAGAGAGAGAGGCAAGGTGAAGAGAGGAGATGTCGACGACTCTAGGCAAGGTGGCTCCAAGCGAGATCAATGGCTCCAAGCAAGGCGGCTTCAAGTGAGATTGGCGGCACGATAGCGGCTCGAGGTCAGCAAAGTAGATTGAGGATAACAGAGGAAGAGAATGAGAGTGAAGAGGGAGAGACGAAGGTAGACAAGACTTAGGAGAGAGAGCTTCAAATGTGTGAGAGGAGAGAGGAGAGAGGGAAGAGTTTATTAAGAAAAGGAAAAAAATTCTCACATTTGTCTGGGCCCATTGACAAATATAAAAATAATAAAAGTTTGGCAAATTTGTAAATAGTACACTTCCAAATTTGAGATTGTACTGTTCATTCATGTAAAATACGTTGGCATTTAAAGCACCTGATGTAAGTGATTTTTTAGTTTTTGGGGTTTAGTGTGCAAAATGCCACACCTAATTAAAATGCTCTTATATAGTCAAAATACGAAATAATCAAGCAAATTATCATTAAAAAAAGTTAAAAAAAAAAAAAAATCAAAAGGGCTCATAAATAGGATAGGGACCCTATGTCACAGTCCTGATTGGGACACAAAATGATCTTCATCAGCCGTATGTGCCTCCGACGTGAAATTTTCAATTTATATTTTTTTCCTGATTTGCTTTGCAATCAACTTAAGTGATAGCTTTGGGCTAAGATAATTATGGAAACACGTAGTTTGATTCAAAACTCCACTAGCTTGAGCTCTCACCTCAATAATTGAGGGGTAATCCCAACACAGAATGCACTACTCAGCTCTTTACAGCACTCTCTAAGGGTAGCTTTGTGACGAGCCATTTGGTTATTTGCATATCTTTTCCGTCGACAGTAGCATTCTCTACAAGAGCCATAGAATTTTGTGATCCAAATCCCTCTTTACTCATTCGAAATAATGACAGACAGACAGACTTTCTTTATATTATAAACAGAGAAATTATTGTGTACTCCTCGAGTACCATAAATGTATACTTTTTCCTCTCACATGAATGGTAGGTCCTACTAATTAAATTCATGGTAAAACCCACCATTCATATGAGAAGGAGAGTACACATTTATGGTACTTGGGAGTAGCTAATAATTTTCCTTATAAACAGAACATCCTATTTCAGCAAACCAGTCATGTGCAATAATGACAGACAGGCTTTCTTTATATTCTAAACGGAACATCCTATTTCAGCAAACCAGTCACTTGCAATATTAGCCACATGATCTTCCTAATAGTCATGTGATTTGTGTAAATGATTTAGTGAATCATGTAGTTTAAGATATCTTATAATGTTTCATGTAAAGGAATGAAGAATATCATTTAAACTAATTTAGGGAAAAGATTTTCCTAAAAATAATGATCTAACATGATAGGATTCCATCATATAACTTATGGTAATTTTTCATATATATTTTTTGACATTTCCGTTTTTTAAATTTTGATAAAATTTATGATTTTTTCTTTTAAAATTTTGAATATGAATTTCAATTATTCCATGAATTGTACGACATGTTAGAAAGCTTAATTAAATACAATTCCTTAAGTGTTATATATTAAGTTACCTAATTAAACTCAAATACATGGGTTTTTTTTTTTTGTGGAGAATGAACTCAAATACATGGTTGATCATCTTATCCTTTTCCAAGAACAATTAAATTCAATGTATATAAGTCTTTGAATTTAATTGGACGAGTCTTTGAATTTATTTGTACAACTTAATGTACAACTAAGACATTGAATCTAAGTTTTATTCTATTACAATATTTTTTAATGTCTACCCTATTACTAAATAGCCTAGCTTTCACCTATAATAATAATAATAATAATAGGTAAAGTTGAGAGAAACTCAAATTAAAATTTCAAATTAAAGTTCTAATTTTGCACCATATGTCCTAAATTATTTATTCTTAAAAAAATTTATTTTTTAATTTTAGAATCAAATGTGGGATCACATTATAAATATTCATCCAAGTGAGTTATTAAGTACAAAAACTAAAGAGCTTAGAATAAATGAATCGTAAAAAAAAAAAAAAGAGTTTCACAATAATTTAAAAAAATGACAATTTACACTTTATACCTAATAATATCCATACAAATTTTTTAAAGAGTTAACAAAATATAAAAATGACTATCAATAATATTTAAATTGTATATATAGGACCTATATTATATATCTTATTTTATATTTTTAAGTGTATTCATATATATGCTTGAAGTTACAAGATAATTTCTATAATATTAGAGTGGTATATTATTAGTGAGATCAAGCCACTGTCTCTTCTAAACGATAAGTTTATGCACATAAAACAGTGTACCGAATTTTTCGTACACACCTTTTGTGCTCGAGAAAATTCAGGAATATAGTTTCTATCACAATTCCCACATGATTGAAAAATGAAGATTCTTTTCAATAACCAAACAATGAATTAGGGGAAAATTGTCAAATCGATTTTGAAAATTACTCGCAAAATCCAAAATGGTGAGGCCTAACGAAGTAACCGACCAAATCCATATAAAATATGTTCCACTATAAAAGATACGACCTTTCACTTTCCAGCCCCACAAACAGGGATATAACTAAAGAAATTGAAGTTTGCTATTGTAAAAGGTGAAAATAAAGATGATTTGTCATGGCCTGGAGCAACAATAATAATGCCAGTACCGAACACAAATATACATATTTTACCATAATTATTTTATATAGGAGATTGTGATCAAATATATGTCACTATTACATTCATTTATTATTATTTTTTATTTTTTATACGAGATAATTGTGGTAAAATGTGTGTAGCACCATCGTTATTAAGCCTGCAACTTCCATCAAATAAGAGATAACGAATTAGTCAAAATGTCCACCTGTCCTACATCTCACTGTTAGCTCACCCAATACGTCAGCCCAGCCCAAAGAGAAAACCCAACTATTTCCTCCTCAGACCCTATATAAATATATCACACAATTAAGGACCCTAGTCATTAACAATTCTATCGCTCTCTAGCCTCTGGTTACTCTTTCAGCTTTTCTCGTTCTCCATATAAACTTTCTGCCTTCTTAGTTTCTTTCTACTTCTACTTGTTAACAAAGAGGGAAATGGCGAAATCACTAGAGGTTGAGCACCCCAAGAAGGCCTTTGGCTGGGCTGCCAAGGATACTTCTGGCCACCTCTCCCCCTTACAATTCTCAAGAAGGTTCTCTCTCTCTCTCTCTCTCTCTCTCTCTCTCCTTCTACTCTTGTTTGTTTCATTTTTCATTTCAATCTATAATTTTGATTCTCAAAAAGTACCAAGAAAATGGAAAATAAAGTATTTTGTATTTTGTAATTTGGCTTTGATTGTTTCTCTTGGGAGAGACTGTAATATGGGCTCCCTATGATTACTCTAAAAGTAAGTATGTGAGTTGCAATTTTAAATGCCATAAAAGACTTGGAGTTTGTCTTTGTCCTCACTGATTAGTTTTGAGGTAATTCATGCTTCCTTATCATCAGTTGGTTTTGAGTTGAGTGTCACAATTCAAGTCGACAATTTCATATTTAACAGTATGCACATTCTTTTATATTATGCCTAAATTATGTACATCACATATAAGACTATGAACATTATGTGAAACATTTTACTTCACGTTAAGATTGTGAAGCAAGTTTCTATCTTTTATCTATTAAAAAAAAAAAAGTGTGAAACAATAATGAAATGTTAATAGACCTTCTATATTGGTTTAGGAAACTTTTTTAGAATCTTTTTAAGAGAAAAAAAAAAATCAATTAATTCCAACATAAAAGTAATGTTGAAATTTTCTTAAAATGATTTAATAGCAATTGTGGTAAAGCAAAGTTGAACTGTAGACTCAAACAACAGCGCATCTTTTACACTGTAGTCATCATTTTCTATCATACTTTTTTTTTGGTTAGGTAGCATGCCTTGGGTGAAACTATAAACTCAGCCACAAACATGAACTTTCGAAGAAAATAGTGTTGTCTTCTTTTACTCTTTTTTAAGAGCCAATCAAAATTAAACTGGATTATTTTACTGTAAAATTCATATAAAAATAGCACCCAAGTGTGAGATTATTCCGAAAGCTCATCTCATTATTATTATTATTATTAGCATTTCATGTTATTTGATCGTTGCGAGATTTTAGAGGCGATATAACCAAAAAATCAATGAATTTATTTGATCAATGAAACATGGTGCGCATGGAAATATTGCTTTTTTATTTACTTATTTATTTATTTATTATTCATAGCTGAATTGGTGCTTATGGTGAACGGTGATTGGTCAATATAGCGTCAACCATGATTCATGGTAGATTGTAGGATCTAAGTCCTACCAGATCTCTTTTGCTTTTATTTATTTATTTATTCCTTTTTATGGTCCTTATGAGTAGGTTCTGAATTGTCGGTTTCATGTTTTTTTTTTTTTAAAAAAAATTTATGAAGGTTATATGGTATATATGTACTAAATTGGAATTTTGGAACTTACAGGGCAACAGGAGAGAAGGACGTAACGTTCAAAATTCTATATTGTGGAATATGTCACTCTGATCTTCACATGGCCAAAAATGAATGGGGCATGTCTACCTACCCACTAGTTCCTGGGTAGGTTTCCCATGACTTTAGTCTATTACCATTTATAGTATTACTATATATATGTACAGTATAGTACTGTTTTCTTATTTTTGAGAATATATATAAGAAAATTTAAGCACAGTACTTAAATGTTGGTTATTAAATTTTTTTTTTTAATACAAGATAGAATTCAACTCTAGTTTAATCTAAATGTATATGTGTGTGAAACTCCCTCTTGGAGACTTGAATCCTGACCCTTACCCCTCACACCCCACAAGCACTTATATTTATGGAGTGACTATCGCACTAAGGGCGTGCGGTGATTTAGATTTCATTCTTAAAATTCCGTCATGTGGTATTACTCGTCTAAAAATACATTTCCATCCCATGTTGTTAAATCTTAAAAGGGGAATATAAGAAATAATATTTAAATACTGTATCTAAGTTTTGCCCAAATATATATATATATATGAATTTGTTGGTAGGATTGAAAAAGAAGGAATATAAAATATTTTGACGTATGTGTTTAGTAGATAAAAAAGTAAAAGATAAAATTAATTTTTATTACATAAAATAATTAATTTGGATAAGATTTAAATTTTTTCTACTCTTGTATAAGAAAAAAAAAATCAAATTAGTAGAATGAACATGGTTCAATCATTATTTCATTTTATTTCTTTACCCATTATATAAAAATAAACAGATCACAAAAAAGTAATTTTTTTTTTATACCAAACATACAAAAATAATAATTTTTTCTACCAATCATAATTATTATACTAGACCTAATATTATGCCTTATATTTAGACCATTGTAATACACAATTCAAGATTTGTAACCATTGCTGGTAAATGCTGGACTCTATACTTGCTCTTGATCAGAACCTTATATTCCAACATAAATTTGAACAAGCACTTTTATTTTGTACTATTTAGTTCTTGCTAATATTAGGAAATATTATTTGCAAATTGCTTGAGGTAAAAGATACAAAGATACTGATGTATATGTAGGCATTTAGCCAGGTCTCTTAGACGATATTAGTTATCTAAAACCTTTGGCTTTATCCATTCCCAAGTTTAATCTATCAATCATCATCTGGTACTTTTATAGCCATATAAAATACATATGATCCATTTTGTTAGCGCACCACTTATTTGACTATTCTACAAATTCATGTTTCTGTGGCCTCCACATTATTTGCGTAAGATTAGTCGTACTCCAAATGAAATGCACAACCAGATTTTTAATTTATATAGAAGCTGTGTGCTACAGTGCTAGGATTGCTGTGAATAATAGAAAATTATTAGTATTGAATTTTCAGTTGGAGAAGACTTGAAACTCATAAAATCATGGAATTAATTGTGGATGAATTAGCACTTATATTGCACTTCTCTCAAATCTGAGAACCTTTTCAATTCAACACACAAAAACATGCCAAGTTCGATGCTATTTCCTATATGTCTGTCGGATGAAATCAGTGAATTGATTTGACTTAATTTCTAATATTTTTATTATCCCATATGAAAATCATGTGAACTAAATTGGACAATGCAGGCATGAGATTGTGGGTGTAGTGACAGAAGTGGGAAGCAAGGTACAAAAGTTCAAAGTTGGAGACAAAGTTGGTGTTGGCTGCATGGTTGGAGCATGTCATTCTTGCGATAGCTGTGCCAACGAACTTGAGAATTACTGCCTCGATATGATCCTCACCTATGGCGTCAAGTACTTTGATGGAACCATCACACAAGGAGGCTACTCGGACATCATGGTTGCCGACGAACACTATGTGGTCCGTATTCCAGACAACCTTCCACTTGATTCTGGTGCCCCTCTCCTTTGTGCTGGGATCACAGTGTACAGTCCCTTGAGATACTATGGACTTGACAAACCTGGCATGCATGTGGGTGTGGTTGGTCTTGGCGGTCTAGGCCATGTTGCAGTGAAGTTTGCCAAAGCTATGGGGTTAAGGTGACAGTGATCAGTACTTCACTTAACAAGAAGAAGGAAGCTTTGGAACATCTTGGAGCCGATTCGTTTTTGGTTAGCAAAGACCAAGATGAGATGCAGGTACTAAGTTATTAACATGTTGCATTGACAATTATATGTGAATGTTACTGTAAAAATGTAATTTGCATCAAAGATTCTAACTTTATCGACCATATTAGGCTGCCCAAGGCACGTTGGATGGTATCATTGATACTGTCTCTGCTATGCATCCCCTCATGCCTCTAATTGGTCTGTTGAAGTCACAAGGAAAACTCGTTATGGTTGGTGCACCAGAGAAGCCGCTTGAATTACCGGTCTTTCCTTTACTCACGGGTAAGTATGTGGCTTTTAACATTTTCTATATTCAAAAAGAAAAGGGCATATGGTTTTAATAATATAATAAGCATATAAGAATCTATGTATAATCTATGGCTGTGCTGTACAACCCTAATTGCTAGCTTTAGTGCTTACTAATTGGAATTCATGTGGTGCTGTCATTTCTTACATTTTCATCAACCCTCCTATGGCTGTTATATTGTAGTTCCACTGGGACTTTTGTCTTAATAAGTGTTATGGAATAACAGGAAGGAAGCTAGTTGGTGGTAGTTGCATTGGGAGCATGAAGGAAACACAAGAGATGATTGATTTTGCAGCCAAACACAACATAACTGCTGACATTGAGGTTATACCAATTGATTATGTGAACACTGCCATGGAGCGTCTTATGAAAGCAGATGTTAGATATCGATTTGTCATTGACATTGCGAACACATTGAAGTCAAGCTTATGACTTTTTGTTGCCTAGCTTTTAAGTATGGCTCACTTACAAGTTGATGATATGTATTCAGTTGTCTCCGTTCCATTATTTTCCTGCCTTGTTTTTCTGTTTTTTGAATAACGTATCAATGTATAGTCTCATTTCTATATTTTCCGTTATTGTTTATTTGGGTTTTTAGATCAAGAATATGATTTTCTTTTTTTTAATATGATAATTATAGATACGTAAATTCCATAAAAGTGAAAGTTTTGTGCGCTGAGTAGGAACAAAAACAACAACAAAGGGAGAACCAAACAAAACAAAATTCTTAGCCTAGATTTACTCATTTGAAAAGGACTCCTACCATAGAGTTAATATATTATTGTTGATGACTCAATTTGTTTTCCCCACACTTTATGACTGTCAGGGGAAGTTATTTTCGTCACCAATATAATATTTGGGAAGTTAAGACCAAAACTCGACTTTAGGATTGGAATATGATCCAAAGGCTATCAGTGAAGTGTGAAAGACCCATTATGCTCAAGGTCCGGGTTGCATCTAACAAAGATTATAATAAGGCCTAAAAAATACCTCTTACAAAGATAAGCTAGCACAAAGGATGGTCTACCACATTTAAGGCTTAAATAATAGTCCAACTATATATAAGAAAAACGTCAAGTGGTAGATGTCCAGAAAATTAAAAAAAAAATGTATTTGTATAAAATTTATGCATTTCTTCCATAGTCGGTTAATATAAACGTTGACCTGTTATAACAAGTACACAAGAGGAAAAATGGTACAGGAGTGAATATGACAGACCTCCAATGGTAATGTCTGATTAGTCAATAAATGTAATTACATGATAAAAATTATATATTTTCCTCATTATTATTAAGTCAACATGAGAGAAACTTCCATGGTATTGTTGAGGACAAATTTTTCACACCATATGACTTTATTTCATTGGCAACCCGCACCACATTAACATTATCATGGATTTTGGGAAAATCTCTTTTAAAGCCCAAAAAGGCCCATAACACAGAAAGGCGTCAAAGCCCATGGTTCAAGCTCATGGCACATCATCTCATTTTCAGCTCATGAGTCTCATCGGGGGAATTTTGGGAGTCGTGATTTGGAGTCGTCAAACCATAATTATATCTCTAAAATTTCATCAAATATCAACCAACTAGTCTATTACTTACCAAAATTATATATGGACTAAACATATAATTTTCCAAGAAATGAAACTTTAGCCAAAAATAACAATAATGGTTTTAGTAGAAGCGGCCTTAACTCAAGTAGAAGCTGCAACGACTCTAATAGAAACAACAACAACTCCAGTAGAAGCTACAATAGCTCCAGCAGAAACTGTAGTAGCTCCAGCAACAGCTTAGGCAACTGACACATGTCCAAAAGTGACATCAACAACCCATTAATGCCCAATCCCAGCAACTTGCTGCCATAACCAAAGAAGTAAAGGTCTTATAAAAGAAATCATACAATTTTGAGCTAAGATCCTTAGCCTTCAATTGCAGTACCAGAAATAGAAAGATCTTATAAAGGTTATCTTACCATTTTTAGCCAAACTCATGAATTTAATGCAAAATATTTTTTCTAGCAGAAGACCTCACACAGCTGACATCCTCCAACTGTGTCAGGACAGCTATTGCTGTAGACCTAATAGTTGCAGCAGCTACTGCTATACTGCTATAGCAGTTGCCTGAAAGTCTCAAAATTTCTTCTTCTTCTTTTTTGGCTAAAAAACAAAAACTCACTAATGAAACCACTTGCTTTGTCAAAGACTTTTCTTTATTTGCTAAATTTTCCTTCAACTTATTCTAATTTAGTTACATAGTAGGCTTTATATAAAGAGGACCAAGCCACACACAAACACACACCATCCATCCATCTCTTATCCTCAATATTCTGAAATTTCCTTCATTTTGCGGCTATATCTCTAAACATCTCCATATCTTTTTTTCATCTTTCTTACGAAACCTCTCTTCTTAAATAACAACACAACACACATATTAGAACACTATTTCCCATCTCTCCCATACTCTATTATTCTGAAATATCATCATTTTACTGCCTATAAACACATTTCCATCTCTTTCTCTATTTCTCTTACAATACCTCTCTTCTTAGAAAGTAGCATAACCTATGACATAACACAAGAAACCACTCCAATAGAAACTATAAGCTCATATATTTTACAAATACTTTTCTCACAAACTAAACATACATACTTATCACATATTTTTCTAATATATCCTACAAACACCATATCTTACAAAATATATATGTTCCTTACCATTCCCATACATCTTAAAAGATACCAATACCTCTTCCAAGAACTTATTTCTAAAAGCCCTTTCTCATGGAAGGCACAGTGATCTCATATTAAAGTCATTATCATGAAAGACATAAATTTCTAATACTAAAAGTCTTTCTTATGAAAGGCAATAACGCTTATATTTGACTAAAAACTAAAAGAATATTACATGGGATAAACTTAACCAACCTATGCACACAGCTGGACATATTCTCTCTCCCCCCAGTTGCACCCATTTTTCCCCTTCAATCATGAAGTTACCATGAAAAGACTCATAATATCATATTGTACTGCTTGACTCATTTTTTCATGTTTTTGAAATGTTAAGTCTACTGATGTTATACAGTTGGAGTTACAAACTATAAAGATAAGTCATTATATTTTTATCTTCAAATTTATATTATTAAGTATATTTTATTCATTATCATTATATCACTCGACTAATGTTATTATACTGCTAGAGTGTTATCAGCTTATTAATGCTATATAGCTAGAGCCACAAATCATATAAAGAACAAAGTGATGCTATACGGCTGGAGTGAAAAACATACAAGATAAATCAATATTTTTTTATCTTCAAAATTACATTATTAAGTATACGTTAACTCATTACTATTGCACCGCTGGATGCAAAATACTTTAATATCATCTCATTATTTAAAAAACATAGACTCACTAATATATATTAATAAATTGAATACATCTCACTACCGGACATAAAACCACCGCTAGGCATATATCATTTGGACTTGAATTATCGCTGGACATATATTATTTGGACATGAACCATAGTTGGACCAACTAATGAACATATATTATTTGGACATAAACCACGACTGGATACAAACTATTTTACATACATTATTTGGACATAGACCATTGCTAGACATACCTTATTATGTTGAACATGAATCATGAACTACAACTAGATATGGATTATTTTGGACTCATCCTATTATTGGATATATGACACTTAATTAATTACTTTCTAATCTTGGACATCACTTAACACACATAATAATAACGTTCAACTCACCATTTAATCATAGCTATCATCATGATTCTAAGACTTTGGGTTTTATCTATTTTGTAGGCTTAAAATGCACCGGAAGCCATTGGTCTATGCGGTCCAATGTCAAGTTTCGGATTGGACTCCCCAAAACAAATCCGGGTGTAGCAAAGTCACACCTCCAGTAGAAGACACGTGGCTACGCGTAAAAACTGCCACCGACAAGTATCTAAGACATTATGACCTTCATTATAATAGTAATAAATAAGGATTAAAGGCTATAATTACAAGCAAAAGAGGAAAATTTAGAATGGAATGAAGGGAGAGAAAGACCCCTAGCTTAGTGCATCAAATAGTTGGCCAAGGTTCTTATGCCTATGATGGAATATATGGAAGGATGTATAGTAAATGATGGAAACTACTCTTCTATGAATGGTAAGCAAATATATGGTGACGTGGGAATAAAATGGTAAAGGAACTTGGCTATTTTTGGCCATGGTGGAGGGAGACTGATTTTAGCTAGTCATGAGACTTTTTGGTACTAAACTTTGTTAAAAAGGGAAGGAATATTTGTGAGTTGATGGGTATGGGCCTTTATGAAATAAAAAAGGAACTTATTTTAGAATTTAGGGCTAAAAATAACAAGATTGATGGAGACTTTTAGAGGATTTCGTCCCCCTTGATGAGTAGATGGTGCTTTCCTTTTATAGTGAAGCATAGGGAGTAATTAGCAAAAGTAAAAAACATTGGATTTGATCAGCAAGAGAATTTACAAAATACCATCATGAGATTTGGCCAAAAATGGTGTGAGCTCCTTTTTGAGTGTTTGTCTCTTTTGGGTAATGTTAGATAGAGTTGAAATTCATAGCATCTAACCTAGGATTTGGCCAAAAATAGTGTGATTTGCTTTTGGGTATTTTATTTTCTTTGAGAAATATCCAACATGGGTAAATATTTGGGTAATCCTGCATTAAATGCTGAGAATTCTGAGGTTGACTTCAACCAATGGGATTAAGGCAGGTATTATGGTAGAATCTTGGTACTGCAACTAAGATTTGAGCTTTAAGGAGTAGGAGCTATCACCCCAAGCTAGGTGTCAAGCTTTTAGCTTACTTTAGAGAGCTCTGCTAGAAATTTTTTTATACCCTCCAAACCACATGTTCACAAATTTTCTCTTTTAGGAATTCATGGGCTTGGTTCATGAATTAGTTTTAGTCATTTTTAGTACTAAAGAAACTAGTTTGCTGAAGTTTGGATGATTTGGTCATAGCTTCCTATAGCAGTAACTGAAACTTAGGAAGGAAGAATGTCATTTATTGCATTTCAACTTTTTAGTGTTAGCTCAAGCCCTTAGTACTATTTACATTCGAAATGGCAGTGGTAGAGAGGCTGATGGGACAGGTGGCCAACTCTTAATTTGGTTTGGGAGCTTAGTTGCTTTTTAAGGTGATCTCTAGTGGAAGGCAAAATTGAATGGAGTTTTCCAACTAGGTTAGTTTGTACACATGGGCTGTTTTGGCTAAAACTTCATGTTGGGCTTGGTCTTGAGGGCTGAGTACTTTGGTTGGCCTTTGACTTGGCGGTTCTCTCCACTTGGGTCTATCCTTTTGCTTTCTCATTGTGATCCCTACAAATGGGACAAAAATGCCATATATTGCCATGGATTTTTATTTTACATGGGCTTTGGTTGTTAGTAAAAATGAAATGTATTCATGAGATTTAATATTTATGATAGATTTTAAAAATCTCTAAGCTTGTTGTATCTTGTTCTGTGTTTTATTCCCTATGTTCATGTTCTCTTTTATACTTTCTTAACAATATGTGTTATTATCTTGTTTCCATAATCTTCTTACACCCTCTTATTCTCACTCTCCCTTACACTCTCTCATAATTGGTATCAGAGCCTTGTGACAAGTTTCTCCCTTCCTTTGTTTAGTATACTTTGATTATTGTTCTGATTAGTATGCTTTGTGATTTACAATTTCCACAATACGTGGATCCTCCGTATTAATCACATCAGAACATTGGATTTGATAATCAAGTAGAACACAAAGGGGTTTGTTCTTAAAGTTTTAAAGAACCTTGTTTTTTGAAGTGACCTAGTGGACGTCTGAGCCTAGAGTTGGCGTTTTTGTCCTGGTAGGTCCTAGGTAAATAGTTCATTCTTGAAGAAACTATCATGGCTAGTTCATCTTCAGCAGTTACTAATACCACTACATCTACCTTTGATCTTTCTCTTTGTAAATCCATTGCAAATAGGTTAGATAACTTGTATGAAATCTCCCATGTACTCGAAGATAGTAAGATTCCTATTACTAATTTCCCTTTTGTAAATCCTTACACTATGTTTGATAAACCTCAAACTTCTTTCAGAAAATCCATAAAAAAGTTTTTAGGTCCTTCTCATCCTTCTATTGTAAAAGAATATGTTCAGGCCTCCAAGTTTGATCAGTTCAATATTCCAGCATGTGAGAATGAAAACTTTATCACCCTTGCCCTTCCTTGAGAATTTGTAATTCCATGGAAAAATAAGGATACACACACCTCCATTTTGGTGCAGTAAGGTTGGCACTAACCTTCCATGCAAGAAAGGGACTCCCTGTAGTCTCTAGAATTTCACTCCTTGATTCTAGGTTCTTGGAATATCAAAATGCAGTCATAAGGACTGTTTAGACTACCTTAAATGCATGAACAGTTTTTGTTACACTCTTTCCGAACTTTAACATGTCTCTCAAGGATCCTTACCTTTGTGATGCTCTTAAAGTACAAATTCAGATTACAGGAGCTTCTCAGGTGCAAGATAATTTTGCTGCCACACTTCATTATCAACTAGCCTATAGACTTCAAAATCATGCTTTTGACATGGCAGTTCCGGAAATAGCTCAATCCAATGATGCTCTATTGATCCAAGTTGATCCCAGAATGACACCAATGTGCACATTTGTCCCAAGACAACTTAGCAGGGACCATATGACTTCTCTCTTTCCAGAATCATGGATCACAAAATATGAGATGTTTCACCAGGTGGCTAAGCCAATCCAATCTAATAATCCTTTCTTCATTAGAAAAGCAAATGGTGAAGAAAGTGGTAACAGTCTTTCCTACCCAAATAGCTATGATCCAGCCGGTGTCATATGTTGGTGAAAAAGGCCTCAAAATCAACGTATTCCAAGAAGATGGAAAACCTTGCTATGAAGGAAAATCACCTTTTGGTCATATATGGTGGGATATTTGTAATTATGCTGATTGTCAAGAAGAAGAAGCTTTTGAAGAAGAGCAATCAAGAATAAAGAAAAAATCTTCCTAGCAAATTCTCAAAGAAAGATATGAAGCAGGAGATCCAGAAGTTGACCTCCTTGGAGAACCCTCTAGAAAGTTTGATTATCATGTTCTCTATCCTAGAACCAGAAAATGAAAAATTCTTTCTCCCTCTCCATGCAAAGAAAATCATGACCAAATTCGAAAACCTCCATTAATCCCATACTACCAGAAAGTCCTTCCCCAAATACCAAAATGTTAACCTAAACCTACCAATCAAACCCATATACAGAAAACTTTACCTTGTTACATGTTTGACCATGCCTCACCCTTCTATTCACAATTTTTTTTCCCCTCTTGAAAGTTTTGACCGTCCTCAAACCAACACCAAACATGTTTGGAAAATTAAAAATCCTCTTGGAACAAATCCAGATGGAACTATAAGACAAGTTTCTTCAGCCGAAGCAGCTTTAAATTGGCAGGTAGAAAATTTTATGGCACAAAACCAAGTTCTTTGAACGATTCTTGATAATTAACAAAAGGTGGCTGAAGTAGTTACTCATACCTTCTCGTCCTCAAATTCTCTCATTGAAGATTTGAAGAAGAAAATACAGGTAGTTGAACAAGAATTCGCAATCATTGCTTCTACAGTTAAAGACTTGTCTATTTCCTTCCCTTTCTTTAGACAAAAAGAAAAAGGAAGAAAACAGTTGTTGACGCAACTTCAGTCTATGGAGAATTCATAGAAAGAGGCTACCCAAGCTTTTCCAATGCAAGTCTACATGCCTTATCAACCTCGCCAATCACTGTATAAAGACCTGTCCTTGCCTTTAACCTCATCATTCTCCCTAGTTTCTCCTTACCAAAACCTCCAACCACTAGCCATGACACATCCTAATCATAATCCTTTTAAACCAAGTGGAATCTTTCCTAACATAACATACTCAGCACCATTCCAACGAAAACCTCAAACGAAACCACAGAATGAAACTTCTCCTATGAAAAAAGACAAAGAACCATTATATCAACCCCCAAATCCAACTGTTGGTGCTTTCTCAAGACCTCCAAATATGAACATGTTGGCTATAGATATTGACCCTCCAAACCCAATTATATCATTTCTCAAACCCTTTCCCTTAATGACCCAAAAGAACCTTTTGTGCTCCCAGTTGATGATACAGATCTAGATTTTTCTGATCTTGATCTAGAAGAAGTGTTAATGACAGAACCAAAAGTAGAAGAAGATGATGATGTCCTTCGTCCTAAACAACTTCCTACACCTCCACCTCCAATTTTTCCTCCACCACCTTTTATTATAGACAACCAAACAAGATTGACTTACTCAACAACCACATATTCAAAACACTTGTTCACCATTGACAATACCCCTCCTTCCAAATGGCATGATGAGATCTTTAACATGCATTCATGGTGCATAGCGGAATTACAAGCCCCAAATGCTATAGTTGCACAAACCATTGCCAAATTTGTTGCAAAAATTACAGGAAAAGTAAGACAATGGTGGATCAATCTAGGAGAAACAGGCAAAGACAGGTAGCTCAATGCAACACTCTAGAAGACTTTTTCACAATCATTCATACTAAATTTCTTGGCTCAATGACCCATTATATAGAAGTAGCACGAGAAGAATTTTTACTAATGAAGTGTTGCTCCTTCAAAAGGAAAGATTTGGAAAAACATTTTGACAGAATGTCAAGCCGATACTACTCTTTTAATGGCATGGATGATGTTAATTCCTAACACACTTTTCTGAACTCTCTTCTAGAACCATTGGGAGATGAAACTCTCCACATGATAAATCTCCAAAAAATAACTTTGCAGCAAGCCTCTTTTAGGAGAAATTTACCAGCATGTGCTTATAGCTCTTAAAAAACTCTGCAACCAGAGAAAGTTTCTTCAGAAATTGATAAGGTCCATAGCAAGCTTAAGGACAATTGTAAAAGGAAAGATTTGCAGATAAAGTGCTATGACAAAAATTGTGCTTGTCCAACAAAAAGGAGAGACCATTTTAAGAAGTATTCTTGGAAGAAAGACACTATGCAATCCAGAAGAAAAAATCCTTCAGAAAGAAAAAATGGAAGTTTCTCAGACGAAAGCAGTTTAAAGGAAAAACTTCAAGAGTATGCTTTGTATGTAGAAGACCACGCCATTTTGCAAAAAATTGTCCAAAGAAGGAGAAAGCAGCAAAACTTCTTGAACAAGCCTAAATCCATGCAGATGATACTCCCTTCTCAGATATAGAATCACTCTTCTCACTGGATGATGATTACTCTCCCCAAGCTTTGGAAATTATGGCCTACTCCACTTCGGAAGATGATTCAAATCCATATAATAATGATGATTTAGAGCTAGAAATCCAAACCATTTACACATCCTAGCTTATTATAGCCCCCTTAACCAGCCTTACACCCTTAGCCCAAGTACATATCCTTCTTGACACCTATTCTAGAACCATTCCAATAATAGCCTTATTTGATATAGGAGCAACAACAACAATTATCCATCCTAAGATTTTACTTGAAAAATTTTGGCTACCCCATAATTAGATGCTTAGAGCGGCAAATAGAGAAACATTTTTGATCCCCTAGAAAAGTAAGCCTATCTTTATTAGAATTTTCCCAACCCTTACCATCAAACACCAAGTCCTTGGCTCCCCTTTTACAGGCAGAGACCTTCTTATAGGATTTGATCTCCTTCATCAAATACCTAGCCTTAGATGGTCTTCAAAAGGACTATTGCATAAACAACAACTTCTCACCTGGACCTAAGTACCTCATTTATTCACAGTAGACCCCCTTGACTCTGTGAGACTCCAGATTATCAATGACTGTTATGCAAACACCCACTTTGAATTCCTCCTTAAAAATCCAAATCCTTCATGGAAAAACCCAACCTTTTTCATAAACCTACCCTTTAAAAAGAATGAAGATGTTAATCCCACAAAAGCCAGTCATAAAAGAGTGAATCCAGAACATTTAACCTTGGCTAAGCAAGAATTATCTACCCTTCTTTCAGAAGGCCTCATTGAACCTACAACTTCTCTATGAGCGTGTTAAGCTTTCTATGTCAATAAGCATGCTGAGCAAGTTCAATGAAAACTCAAATTGGTAATCAATTACCAAGATCTTAATCATTTCCTTGCAGATGACAAGTTCCCTTTGCCAAACAAAAGTGCTCTTTTCCAGCATCTTTCACATGCTAAGGTATTCTCAAAGTTTGATCTCAAAGCAGGATTTTGGCAATTAGGAATCTATCCAGAAGAGAGGTACAAGATAGTGTTTTGCATCCTGGACCACCATTATCAATGGACTGTTATGCCTTTTGGTCTAAAACATGCTCTATCTCAATTCCAAAAAGCAATGGTGACGCTGTTCCAACCACTCTTGACAAATGCATTAATCTATGTAGATGATATCCTTCTATTTTCAAAAGAAGCAAAATCCCACGAAAAATTGCTCATTGAATTCTACAATTTAGTAAAAGCTCAAGGGATAATGCTCTTAGAAAAGAAAATGGTTATAGGAGCATCTTCCATAGACTTTTTGGGAGTAAACATTTCAGATGGAAAGTATACTTTGCAGCCCCACATAGCAGTTTCTCTTGGAGAATTTCCAGACAAGCTCACAAGTACCAAGCAAATACAACAGTTTTTTGGAATTGTTAATTATATGTCAAATTTCATCCCAAAAATCTCCAGATACAGGGATTGTTTAGCTAAATTACTAAAGAAATCTCCTTCAGAATGGAATTTAGTTCATACAGAAGTAGTCCAACAATTGAAAAGATTAGTATAAGCCTTCCCCCTTTATAGATTTCAAGACCAGGCAAATGGATTTTGTAGACAGATGCAAGTGATGAGTACTAGGTAGCAGCTCTCTTTGAAGAAGTTGATGGCAAAAGAAATATTTGTGATTATAAAAGCAGTGCATTCAAGCCTTCAGAACTCCATTACCATTCCACTTTTAAAGAAATCTTGGCAGTCAAACATGGAATTGAAAATTTCCAGTTTCATCTTCTAGTAGAAATGGACATGTCCCCCTTTCCTAAAATGCTCCAGTTCAAAAGGAAAATGTCTCCACATCCTTAATTACTCAGATGGTCAAATTGGTTTTCAAAATGGTCTTTTCAAGTCAAACACATTAAAGGAAAAGATAACCTTATCACTGATTACCTTCTTAGGAAACCTCTAGTCCTTAACACCACAATTATTCCTCCACCTTTGTGTGTATATCCAATTACAATTCATCCTCATCCTTAGGTCCTTCCTTTGCATCCCTTAATGATATCCTTCATATGATAGAAACCCTTCCTCCAAAGATAAAAGACCAAATAAAGACCTTGACTCTCGAAGCTAGATCTAAAAGAATCATTAATGTACTCCATAATTATCTTAAAGACCATCAAAGACATTTTCTAGCTATCTTCCTTGATATAGACCAACCATGGAGAGCCTCATTTGCCTTTTGGATAAATAATTGGATAGTTGTACATTATCTCTACATGTGGTATTTACTCAATGAGTGTTACTTGTGTCTTCATTTTGAACCAGAGTTTTATGGATATATTTTTCTGCGTGGAAATAAATATTTTCATAAATTATGGTTTGAAATCCTGAAAAATGATGCTCATGATAGTGAATGGATAAAGTATCCCAAAATAGAACATCCAAGTTTTGGAACAAAGATCACTTCAAAATGTTTAATTGCTAAATTCAATTCTAAAAATGATGTCCGTTCACAAGGTATCTTTCACCCAACAAAGATGCATTGGGTCATTAATCCAGATGGCACTCTCCACACACACATATGGATATTTCTTGGATATACTGTTATCATTCTCTCACAATGCTAGAATCTCTTAATAAGGGAATCTTATTTGAAATAGTACTAGCTAATCCAGATGTTTGTAGACAACAATGGTCACATGAAGACCATTGGGAACTGCCTAATCCTCTTTCTGGATATGATGATCCTTACTACTATAACCATGATCTAGATGTCAATGCTAATGTTGATGAAGAGGACATCTCTAACACTTTAAAAAAAAAAAATCCAAAAAACGTCTTTAGACGTTCCACCCTTATCCTCAACGGTCAAAGATATTTCTTCTTTTTCAGAACCCTATCTTAATAACGATCACCACAACCTAGGCCCCTTGACTCCATTTGACATTTGTCAACCCAATTTCAAGACCTTACTTTCCTGGACATTTGTCAACAGAAAGCCAGCCCCTACCATTTTTTATAGAAAGCTCCTTATGATCTGAATGTACATTATGGCTGTAAGTTCTTGCCTATAAATAGGCCTCTTGTATCTTTAGAACGGGTAAAGTGAAAAAAGCCCTTGTAAGATGTCTCTCATAGTCTCTCATGTATAATGTAAAAAAGCTGTTGAATCTAATAATATCTCTAAGCTTGTTGTATCTTGTTCTGTGTTCTATTCCCTATGTTCATGTTCTCTTTTATATGTTCTTAATATGTTATTATATTGTTTCCATAATCTTCTTACACCCTTTTATTCTCACGCTTCCTTACCAAAATGTGACATGATGGGACTAACGAGACTTCTTTCCTTGGACGACCTCATGAAATACCTTTGTCCACCTTGACACGGCATGGACGAGGGCAGGCAAGTCATAACTAAAAGGATTCAATACCTCGGATAGTTACCAACTAATTGTTAGATCGTTGGAGCCTCATCAAGACTTGCACAAATAAGCCCGAAGGCGTTACAAGAAGAGTATTAAAACCACAATCAAGGCCCTAACGGCTAGATCTCCAACATTCCCCCAACGACATACTGTGTTGCCCTTTCTCTACTACTCTCAAAGGGGCTGGAAGGGAATGGTTCATGAAGCTACCCACATCGTCTATCGATAGCTTTCAATAGTTAAGCAGTTCCTTCCAACGCCACTTCGTTAGAGGACAGCGCTTGAGGAGACTAGTAGACCACGTACTCACCATCAAATAGGGGGAGAAAGAGACCCTGAGGTCCTACGTGAAGCACTTCACTCACGAAACTTTGGCGGTAGATGAAGCTGATGACAAGGTGCAGCTAACAAGCTTTAAAGCTGGATTGAAATCCAGGGAGTTCGTGGTCTCACTCAAAAAGAATCCTCCAAACACAATAGCCGAGATGCTTCTAAAGGCACAGAAGTACATGAATACTGAAGATGCTTTTGCTGCAATAAAAGATGAAGAGAAAACTAGTAAAAAGGGAAGGAAAGAGGACAACTAGAGAGGACGAAAAAGGGAACGCTCAGATCATCAAACTAATAATGGAGGTAAAAGGAAAGACAAGAAAGCTTCTCAAATGGTAAAATTCACTCCTTTGGTTATGCTTGTTGACAAAATTCTAGCGCAGATTAAAGATGAGCACTACCTCAAATGGCCTAGGCCATTACATTCATCACCTAACATATGTGACAGGAAGAAGTACTACCGTTTCCACAAGGATCATAACCATTACACAGAGGATTGCAGAGACCTGAAGGAGCAGATAAAAGAGCTCATACAAAAAGGGAAACTACAGAGGTTCGTAAAGAATGGAGAGCCTAGTAGGACTAGGGACGATGACAAGGACAACCACGAAGCCTCACCAAAGGATGAGGATCGCGTGTCCTAGAGTCCACCAAGTGTAATCAAGGAGATAAAGACGATCACAGGTAAGCCATCCATATGAGGGTCTTTCAAATCCCTCAAGAAGTCATGTTAAAGACAGGTGAATAGTGTCCACAAGATACCCCCCTTGAAACAAAGACGAATGGACGAGGATATGTTCTTCTTTAAAAAAGATGCCAGAGGAGTAAAACAACCTCATGACGACCCCTTGGTCATCATGCTCATGATAGAAGGGTTCAACACTAGAAGAATCCTCGTGGATAATGGTAGCTTTGTGGACATTATTTACTTTTATGTTTTTTAACAGTTGAGGCTAGATCCAACGAGACTGCGCTCTTTTGAGTCTCCCCTCGTCAGCTTTAGTGGAGACAGGGTGTATCCCAAAGGCATAGTGACACTAACAGTCACAGTAGGGTCTTATCCATGACAGCTGACCCGTCAGTTGGATTTCTAGATGGTAGACTGTCCCTCTTCATATAATGTGATCATTGGGAGGCCTATACAAGACTTCTACGTATTGCCTGAAGGTGAAATTCCCAATAGAAAATGGTGTAGGTGAAGTAAAAGGAGATCAAGTACTAGTTAGGGAATGCTACCAAGCCGTGTTAGCTGCAAAAGAAAACCTTACATGGATGGTCGAGGAAAGGGAAGAAGATAAAGTGGAAGCCTTGGAGACAATGGAGTTGGTTGAAGGAGAAATAGCAAAGACGACCAGAATAGGGCTGGCTATAAGTCCTGAGATAAGGACGAGACTCGTCCTGTTCCTTAACGAGAACATGGACATCTTTGCATGAAGTTATGAGGACATACCAGGCATATCCCCAAAGGTCATCCAGCATAGACGGGCTTTCATTCCAGAACGGAACCAAGCAATTACAGACGAAGTCAATAAGTTGTTGTCAGCAGGCTTTATTCGAGAGGTCTACTACCCAGATTGGCTTGCCAACGTCGTCCCAGTGAAGAAAGCGAATGGAAAATGGAGAATGTGTATGGACTTCACGGACCTAAACAAAGCTTGCCCAAAAGATAGTTTTCCTCTACCCAGGATAGACTAGCTAGTTGATTCTACAGCAGGGCATAAATTACTGACGTTTATGAATGCATTCTCGGGATACAATCAAATAAAGATGGCCGAAGAAGCCAAGAGAAAACTGCCTTCATCATGAGCCAAGGGCTCTATTGCTATGGTAATGCCCTTTGGATTGAAAAATGCAGAAGCAACCTACCAGAGTTTAGTGAATAAAATGTTCAACAAACAGATCAAGAGAAATATGGAAGTATATATGGATGACATGCTCGTCAAGAGTAAGGAGGAACTTGCTTATCTAGACGTTCTTAGAGAAACGTTCAACAGACTTAGGCAGTACCAGATGAAGTTGAACCCTAGTAAGTGTGCCTTTGGAGTAGCCTTAGGGAAGTTCTTGGGATTCATGGTGTCCTAAAGAGGGATAGAAGCAAACCTAGAGAAGGTACGAGCCATACTTGGCATGACGTCACCAAAGACCGTCAAAGAAGTCCAGAAGCTTACGGGAAGGATAGCAGCACTCAACAGGTTCATCTTTAAAGCGATGGATAAATGCTTACCCTTCTTCAAGACATTAAAGCAAGCCATTGCTTGGAATGATGAATGCGAGGTAGCTTTTCAAGAACTCAAGCACTACCTAAGCAATCCACCTCTCCTGAGTCTGCCCAAGGAGGGAGAATACCTGTATTTGTATCTGGTAGTATCAGCCACAGCTGTTAGCGTAGCCTTGATCCAAGAAGAGGACAGAAAACAACTCTCAGTTTACTATGTTAGCCAAGCATTCCAAGGGGTAGAAGCCAAGTACCAAGGATTAAGAAGATTGCATTCGCGTTAATAGTAGCTTCGTGCAAATTGCGACCTTATTTTCAAGTGAATCCCATCTTAGTAATGACGGACCAACCCATTAAGAAGTTCATGAACAAGCTCGAGGTAGCAAGGAGAATGGTCTAGTGGTCGATCGAGCTTAGCTAGTTCGACATTGAGTACCACCTTAAGACAACTATTAAAGCTCAGGCATTGGCAGATTACTGAGTTCACCATCCTGGACGACGATGGCCTCCCCAATGAAGCAGAAAGATGGATGATACAAACTGATGGTTTGTCTACCCAAAATAGGGGAGTAGTAGGGGTTGCCATCATCACTCCAGATGGAGAAATGCTTAAATACGGGGTTCAGCTAATTCTTGGCCACTAATAATGAAGCTAAGTACGAAGGAATATTGATGGGGCTAAGGATCAGGAAAGCACTAAGAGCTAAAAACTTGCTCCTCCAGAGTGATTCTAAGTTGGTGATATGGTAGATAAAGGAGGAGTTTGAAGCAAAGGAGGAAAGAATGCAAAAGTATCTCAGGTTGAGAAAGCACTTAATATAGGAATTTGATAGGGTGGAATTTGTGCAGATTCCTAGAAGCCAGAACATGATAGCAGAGAAGATCGCGAAGCAAGCATCTGTGGAAGAAAGACCAATGAGCAGGAGCCTAGAAATAGAAGGCTAGAAACACTCTAGAATTGAAGAAGCCTCTACCATTGCAATCCAAAGCACAAGCAGCTGGATGACTGCGATCATATACTTCCTTCAAGATGGAAACCTCCCACAGGACATCGAGGAGGCCAAAAAGATCAGGAAGAGAGCAACCAGATTCACGATCTTCAACGATATTCTGTATAAGAGAGGCTTCGCCATGCCGTACTTGAAGTGCGTTGACAAAGAAAAGGCCAAATACATCCTAGAGGAGATCCATGAAGGGATTTGTGGAGACCATGCAGGCCCTTAATCCTTGGTAAGCAAAGTTATCAGTACAGGTTACTTTTGGCCTACTTTACAGGAGGAAGCGAGGGAGCTCATCAAGAAATATGAAAAATGCCAGAGGTTTGAGAATATCCAACGCCTTCCAGCAGAGAGGCTGATGACGATATCCTTCTTATGGCCATTTTTACAATGGGGAATTGACATTGTCGGCCATTACCTCGAGGTAAGAGGCAGGTAAAGTTTCTACTAGTCGCTATTGATTACTTCACAAAATGGGTTGTAGCAGAGGCATTATCAACCATCACTGAAGCAAAAATCCAGAGCTTCATATGGCAGAACATAATTTGCAGATTTGGGATTCCACAAACGATTATATCAAACAACGGGTGGCAGTTCGATAGTCAAGACTTTAGGGATTTTTGCTCAAGCCTAAGGATTAAGAACCAGTACTCATCCCCAAGACACCCACAAAAGAATGAACAGACGGAGGTGACTAATCGAACACTACTCAAGATCATCAAAGCCAGGCTAGATGAGGCTAAGGGAACCTGGCTGGAGGAATTGCCTAATGTCTTGTGGGCTTACAAGACTACAACATGAATCTGGATAGGAGAAACCCCCTTTAGACTCAATTATGGCTTTGAGGCAGTAATCCCAATCAAAGTGGAAATAACTAACATCAGACGAGAGACATTCCATGAAGACAGTAATGATGATCAACTAAAGGTTAACCTGGATTGCTTAGACAAGGTCAGAGACGAAACCTCCAACAGAATGACGAAGTATCAGTAGAAGATGGCCGAGTACTACAATAAGAGAGTGAAGCTCAGACGACTTGACATAGGGGACCTTGTCCTGCGCAAAGTTCTCTAGGTGATAACTGCCTTGTTTGGAGTAATGGACGACCCGGTAAGGTCCTTCCCAGGTTGGGCCAAGTTTCCCTTGGGTTGGGTCCTTGGTTCCTAAGGGAAACTCGACCTAACCTAAAGGAAACTCGGCCCAACCTGGGAAGGACCTTACTTGGTTGTCCATTACTCCAGACAAGGCAGTTATCACCTAGAGATCTTAGATGGGCAGAGACTGCCACGACCATGGAACACTGAGCACTTGAAGAAGTACTATCAATAGATATAATAGATAATTGTATTCATTTTTTAAAGTAATAAAAGGACTATTCAGCTAATGACCTAATGCTAGCAAAAATTGGCTAAGTAACAAGATTCTACATCGATGGATGTAAGTTACTAACAAAGCCAAGAATGACAAGATCTCTGAAATGGGTGTAAGTCACAAAAATTGGCTAAGTAACAAGATTTCGCATAGATGGATGTAAGTTACACACGAAGCCAAGAATGATAAGATCCCTAAAATGGGTGTAAGTCAAAAAAACTGGCTAAGTAACAAGATTTCGCATAGATGGATGTAAGTTACTAATGAAGCCAAGAATGACAAGATCCTTGAAATGGGTGTAAGTCACAAAAATTGGCTAGGTAACAAGATTCCACATAAACAAATGTAAGTTACTGACGAAGCCAAGGAATGACAAAATCCTTTCACAGGGTGTAAGTCAAAGAAAAATTGGCTCTGCATAGACGGATGTACAAAATCCCTCTCATGGGTATGGATCAAGACCCTCTCAACGAGTATGAGTCAGCGAAAATTTACCTAAGTAACAACAATATAAGTTACTGATGCACAAGGATGAGGCAGACAGAGATCACATGCATTCACTAAGTACTATGCAAGAAAGGAGCAAAAACAAGTAAGTACTAAATTATGATTGAAGGCCCAAAAACAACGGGCAACCAACATTGTATCAACGTTATAATTAAAAGCCCATAAACACTAGGCAAAAACATCATTCTTAGATTAAAATAAAAATTTTGTTTTGAAAGAAGAATCAGATAGCCCAAAACATACGGGGCACCCAACAAAAAAATAAAAAATAAAAAATAGAAAAGAAATCACAAAGGAAAAGCAAGTAAACAGGTTTAGGCAGCTGTCAAAGGTAGAGAGGCATCCCCAAGAGCATCACCTCCAAGAGCTATGGACTAAGAAGCTTCATCAGCTGCCATCTCCTTGTCCACCTCAAGGTCTAGGTTCTCTAAATCCACTCTGACGGGATGCTTGACAAGATACCGCCTCAAAAGCTCGAAGCCTTTGAAGTACCAGCAGAAGAGGACGGTGTTGTACTCCTCTGTTGTCTAGAAGGCTTCCACGGACTTCGCAACAATCGTCTTGAGTTTTTCCTTCGCAGCCAAAAGCTGCTCATCCTTCTTCGAAACTAGCTGCTTTTCCACCCTTAGCTCGTCGGAGAGGCCCTTAACCTATTCCTTGATGGTGTTAGCCTCATCCACAACAGCGATCAGATCCTTCTTCAGTTTGGAGTTCTCTGCCTCCAAAACAACCTTTGCCTCCTGGGTAAGGAACTTTGAAGTAATGTGAAGGCTCTCCCCCAACACCTAAAAAAAAAAAAAAACGAAAGAGGGACCAAACCTTAGGACAATGAAAAAAAAGGATGATTTTGCACAAGTACGCTACCTGGACGAGCTTGTGAAGATGACGACCCACAACCTCGTTGTGAGACGTGCCAAGAATACTTTCATCTCTTCAACAGTAAAGGTCTCTTGTGCCCTTGCCAGCGCGACTTCAGCGCTGTCCTAAACACTAGATGAACGAGAGTCAACTTTATCCTTCCCTTTGTCACTAGTGCACTGCCTCTTCCGTTGGGGAATGATCTCTTCAACTGATGTAGCCAGGGAGCTGTCCTCGTCGTATCAATCCCGTGGGTGATCGGGGTAGTTGGAATGAAGGAGACCCCATTTTCCACCACACGCACAGCTTTGGTCCGAGGTTGGAAAGGGGCTTGCTCTTCTTGGCCCTTATTCGTGTGCACATCCCCTGATTAAACTTCGTTGTCATCCCTGTAAACGGGAAACACTTGTAAAAGAGAGAGAGAGAGAGAGAGAGAGAGAGAGAGAAGGTGAAAAAAAATGGAGCAACACGGACGAACTCTATAAACACCTACTCTTTTTCTGCTCAATCTCTATATTTTGCAAGATAAAGGCAGAAGGCTCTAGACCAAGACAGTGAAAAGTTAGAGTCCGCAGGTCAACTAGATTGTCAAAATCTTCTATTGTCCTTGTGTACTCGATAGCTGCTTCAACACGCTGCTTGTATCTGCTTTTAAGCTTTGGCTGTCTCTTAACTGTGCATGAAATAGCAGGCAAGAATGTTAGTAGTGACAAAATGTGAACCAGAAAAAAATAAATTAATAATATTGATGAAGGATTGGTGGAAAGATAACGCATCTAGACTCGGGGTTCCCCACCCACGGAGCAACCTAGGGACGTCTCCCTAAACTTTACCAGAAGGGGTTTCCTACTCATCCCCGAAGACAAAAAAGAATTGAGACTTCCAGTACTGGAACAACGAGGGTAAGTCCCTAACGATCCTAGCTTCCCTAACCTAAGGCACTAGCTCGTAGTACCCGTACTCCTTTGATTCAGTAGTTACTAGAAGTTCCTTTTTAGCTAGCTGGGACTATTCTCGAAGGTGGCACAAAAACCTATTCGGATCGACGATAAAAAGAAAACGATTAATAACCGGTGAAAACTGGTGGGTGCCCACTAACGGTCATTCCTGGCTTGGCTTCGATAATGCAATTCCGGAGGAGTCGGTAGTTGGGCACTGGATCCCTTCAGACTTGGAGAACGTGTGACGCTAGGTCAGGGTTTGGTGATCCAACTGGTCGCTCCTATAGTTGAAGTATCGGGCCCCTAGTCAAGCCCTTCAGCCCTTAGAGAGTCTCTTTTCTTTCTCTGGGAAACCCGTAGGCTTTTTATGGGCTTTCCGAGAATGGGGTCCCTACAAATTGCAAAAACAGTGGTGGAGCGCCTACTTTCAAGGATCCGGGCAACCTGCCCAATATGATTTGCCAAAGCACTGAGATTTCTACTCATTGTAGTCACCTCCGGGGTTCTTCGCACCTGGATAGTACCAGGACCCTTGTGCCCCGACCCTTGATCAGATAAAGCTGCTCGCCCGAAGCCAGCCCTATGACCCACAACTCAAAATGAGCCTTACGATGATACATGGACATTCCCCATGCTGCAGTTCCCTCCGGTCCGTTCCCAGGTTGGGTTAAGGGAACATCCGAGTGATTTGATTCTCTCAAACAATACAAGTAAACGAGCTCGTCCACTTTAATTATATCTCCGTCAGTAGCAGCCAGCCATATCTCCTTACAGCTAACCACTATCATCCAGGAGTTGGGCATAAGTTGCCCAAGAGCAATTTTGAAATGATTTAAAAGCTCCATGATAAAGGGATGGACCAGGAATTTGAGCCCACTTAGGAAGGCGGCCTCGTAGAAGCATACCTTCCTAGTCGAGAAGTGGCAAGCTCGTTCCTCCTCACGAGGAAGACGAACCTTAACCCTATCAGGGAATTGGAATCTACCCCTAAATTTGCAGAGCGTCTCATCGTCTAAACCACACACCTCCCCAAGAGCATGGAAAGCCCTAACTTCCCGAGGGACGGAGACTGCAGTATCTTCCTTCACTGCCACAAGATCGTCGCTAGACGACAACCCGGTCTTAAGCTCGCTTGATCTTACCTTAGACATTGCCCGTTGCTCACTCACTAAACCCCTGAACTAATCAATTGATTGACAAAGCAAGGGGACCAAGTCAACCAAAACAACACTCAAACTACTACCCTCAAAGACAAAATTTTCAACTAAAGGGAGAAAGGTGCATGAAGCGCCTAAGGTTGCTCCTAAACGTGCAAAAAGGAATGAAATTGAGGGGCAAGCTATCCTAACTTCAATGCTACTAACCATTAAAATCAGAAAACGGAGGAGGAGAGAAGATAATCCTAAAAGCCTCGGAAAATATATATATATATATATATATATCAAATCAGAAATCTAGCACAATCTTTCTATGCCATAGAAAAACAAAGAAAAAGAGAAAAGATAGGCATACCTCGAAGGGAGCAACCACAAAATGCAAAAGCTCAAACTACAAAACGCGAAAAGCTTAAGGAAAATCGTAGGAATAGATTGGAGAAGAAGATGCACAGGGCAATGATTGAGAGTCAGAAAAAGTGAAGGGGAAGAGGAAAGGGAGAAAGTTTAAAAACTAGGCACAAAAAGCTAAAATTCAGCGGGAAAACCAAGAGCCACACAATTGGGGTATTAACTGCACTGGTCAGAACACACAACGTGGCCACGATGCATGTGGCGCTGCCACTACGCATTAAATGTGGAACAGAACCCCAAGAGCCACGTTTGGTCAGAAAACCTTTCATCTTTCGAGGGTCGTCCTGACATACCACGACAACCACGGAACCTTGGGGGCAGCTGATGGGACTGACGAGACTTCTTTCCTTGGACAACCTCATGAAATACCTTCGTCCACCTCGACACGGCATGGACGAGGGCAAGCAAGTCATTAATAAGAGGATTTAATACCTTAGACAGTTACCAGCTAGCTGTCAGATCATTGAAGCCTCATCAAGACCTGCACTAATAAGCCCTAAGGCGTTACAAGAAGAGTATTAAAACCACAATCTAGGTCCCAACAGCTAGAAACCACAAAGCTATATATACACACTCATTAGAAGCACAGAAGGTACAAAATTTTCACCAAAAAAAAAAAAAACAACTTTTACACATATATCCCTGATATTTAGAACTTCCTTATTTCTCTCAAAAGATTTTTATATACTAACTTTGGCATTAGAAACGTTGTGGCAGGCACCACACCGATAACCACCTTAGAAAAGCCTTTGTTCCACGTTTGCAAGAGTAGTGACGAGAGTTCAGCGCCATCTGGATGAACCAACTCAACTAGCAATTTATACATCATTATGACATACGTCACAGCCGAAAAAAAATCAATTATTAAGCAAAATCTTATTCATTCCTTGCCTTTCTTCAAATTACCACGCTGTAATGCTATGTCATATCTTAGGTAGGTTGGTCATAGACTCATAGGTGTATGGTGAGGCACCTGTATCTCACCTATAAAGAAATTAGTTTTCTTTGATGTTATGAAAGGTAGTTGCTTAATAAGTTAAAATACTTAATACTAGAGAAAAAAAAAAAGTTGATTTACTTAATATATTAGGGGCAAACGTTTAATGAACACGGGGGATGGAAGAGGTTCATTTTTTTTTTTGGACAAGGCTTGTATCTAGATTTCTTCAAGTCGTTGACTATTTTCTTGAGTGTATACAATTCATTCATTCCACGCGCACCAATTTATAACAGAGAGGATTCTATAAGAGTAACTTCAGAGGTTTTGAACTTAGGATTTCATAAATATCATGAGACCTTAAGAATAATTAAGTCAATCCCTGGAATTTGGAAGTGGATTATTTTGATGACTGAAAAATGCAGCAAGAGAAGCAAGTGAAGGGGATCAGCTTAATTTTCCCTTGCACAATCGAAAGGGACAAGTTCCTCAAAAAAAAAAAAAAAAAAAAATCGAAAAGGTACAGTCAATCTTTGCTAGATGCTTCGATTTGGGAGTTGGGACAATAGTGAAATGAATGTAATGTAACAATTGGTCTTTGTTATCATGGTGGAGGCCCTAGCTAGTAGCAGCTCGATCAGGAAGAAATAATGGCTTTAAATCAAAGCCTCTTTCACATGTGATGTCAGAAAACGTACAATCACCATTTTACACTTAAATAGACCGTAAATTTCAACCATTAATTATAAAAAATAAATAAAAATAGAAAAATAGAAATAAAAAAGTTAAAAAAGTTAAAGAAAAGTTATAAGAGGATTGGGTGAATTGCAATGCAATTGGGATCTCAATCCGTTCTAATTCTTTAACGGCAGACAAAATATTCACCATCAAAAAGTTCAACAGTTCATGCCACACGTCTGTTGTCGGTGGCCACAGCTTGTTCAATGCATTTAAGAGGCAAACCCAACATTCAACGTTTCGGATGCCTTGGGGACCAAACATTTAAAACCTTTTAGGAAGATTTTCAGTTTTGTGGTGTATTTTTCTTAAAATTGTTTAAAGTTTGGTCCACTGCAATAGGAAACCGCCTCAAAAAGTTTGAGTTACCACAAGGGTCATCTTATAAAAAAAAGTTATAAAGATAAGAGGTTTTGTTAGATATTACTGAATTGAAAGTTGCATTTCTCTCAACGGTTAAGATGGTAAACTAAGTCCAGCTCAGTATTAAAAATTTTGGGCTGTTTATTTCATTTTTATTTCAAACATAAGTTGACCTCGAACTCATCAATTAAATAAATTATATGTTTAACTTTAGTTTATTTCTTGTTGTATAAAAAGGAAAAATCAGAAAAATATAAAAATAGCGTGTGTATGTATACATTGGTTCTTGTAAACCTTAAAATGGCCATTGAAACAGAGTTTTCTAAACTTTATATCTCTTGTAGCTTAGATGGGCATCTCTATGCACAACTAAGCACGTGAGTTTTATGGCTCTTTGTTCGTGATGAGTAAGATTAAGCAATCTCTTGTATTTAACACTTGTATCACTCTTTTTGACGGGAATGACTAAAAAATCCTAGAGAAAGGCATAAATAACCATCTTACCATTGTTACCCGCCAATCACGAGAATGACATCTGTATGCTTTGGCATAGCAAAAGTGCAATGTAATGATATCTGTATGCTTCAGCATAAAAAAAAAATGTAATGTCTAAAAGCTTAACATAATTGGGTATTTCTTTTATCTCTTTTATATACCCATGCATGATTTGCTTAATAAAAAATATATACAAAAAAAATAAAAGCAAAAAGAACAAAATGTTTTATAACATGATTGTAAGCGTGTTTTCTAGGAGATGCAGGAGTTATAAGATGTACTTCAAAGGTGATAATCCCTATCAAACAGTTATGATCGTGTGTGAGTTAAAGTGATTTTCTCATATCAAATCGTCATAACATAGTGACACTTATGCAATCTTGTGATATTTTTTACACACAACACGCAATATTCTTTGCTACTCTTGCTACATGTGCAGGTACAATGTGATTTGACCATCACAAGATTTACATGTGTTAATGTATGCTCACTAAACTGTCTTGACTTGTTTTTGAAATATAAAATTGGTTAGACTTGTTTAGTGTGTGTGTGTGTGTGTTTTGGATCAAAATGCATGACATTTTTCTTGTTGAAAGATGTTTTTGAGAGGTCAAAATTATATTTGGATCTTTAGTTGAGTTGCTTATTTGATTACATTCATATCTGTGTTTTTCCCTTCTTAAAAACCAGTTTTAAGCAATCTCAACACCTCCTTGATACCTCTCGACACTTGGCTTATTTGTTGAGATCTTCTGTTGCATCTTATCACAATCTCGATATCTCTCAACAGCTAGGTGGATCGATTGAGAAATCTCTAGTCCCTTCGATACCTTCTCGATCCATCGAGGTTGGCTTCTTCTTGATAAATTCTCGACACCTCTCGATTGATTGAGATTCTCTTGCATGCATTGTTTTTCACATGTTTTGCATGTTTCTTTTATCTTATCATCCATAGCATCTTGTTTTATTACATTCATGCATTTATATGGATTCTTCGTGCCCCCTTGATTATCTTTGATCATCTTTATATTTCTCGAGTGAACCTTTTTAGCTTTTTGTACCCTTCGTCAATCATGACAAAAAGGGATAGAAAATGTGGTAATATATGGTTTCTTTTTTAAGATTCTACATGTTAAGGGGAGAAATACATTTCTTTGTAAGGGGGAGATGTGTTTCATCTTGTTAGGGGGAGTGTTTACCTCCTTGCTGTTGTAGGAGTTACGTTTAGCTTCTTATTCTTGTACCTTAGGTCTTGTGACCATGTTTATATACATTGTGCTTATCTTTATATATGTGATGATGTATGTTTTCTTTACCTACCTCTACATATGTTGTTTCTTTTCTATCTTTATACACATGTTTCTTTATTGTATGCAATCTTTTTAATTTCTGTTTCATACTAAGATGTCTTGATGAGTTTTGTTTAAGTGTTTCAGAAAATACAGGCTGTCAAAATCTTACATACCATGAACTCTTTTATTGCAAAGTTTTTCAAGAGTTTGTGTTAAGATAGATTTTATTGTATTTAACAAGTGAGTATGAGTTGAGTAATTTATGACTTTTCTCATATGTTCATTTTTTTGTTGTGGTTTTGTCACGGATTGCCAAAGGGGGAGATTGTTAAGGATATCTTTATGTAGTTGGTTAATCCTTTGACAAAACGCACTTTACTTGTATTTGGGTAAATCTAGGATGTGTTTAATACTTCAAAGAACATGTTATTCAAGTCTAGTATTAAAGCCATGAAGATTGAACCAAGAAACAAGTGAAGAAAAGGTGTTCACTAAAGTTGGACAGATAGCTCGACACCTGCAGACAGATAGCTCGACACTTGCTCGACAGATAGCTATCTATTGAGGTTTAATGAGGCTCGATACCTGCTATCTATCGAGGTATCTATCGAGGTTACGGAAATCAGAATTTTCAAATCTGATTTTCGGCCCATGCTTTTGTATTTGTGTAGGGTTTCTTTTCTCACAACCCTAGACATATATAAGGCTTATTTTAGAGGCCATCATATAAAAGAATACAAGGAGAACATATGCAAAAGGTTATCGATGCCTTATTCTCTCTGAAAGAAGCTACTGTGTCTTTGTGCCTTAGGATTTGTAACCAAGTGCTTCTTGATATTTATTGTTGATGAAGTGATGAGCTTTGCAACCAACATTCTTCTTTCTCAAGTTGGTGAGTGAGTCACGTACTGGGATTCGTACAAAGGAGTTCGTCACGTACTGGGATTCGTACAAAGGAGTTAGTCACGTACTGGGATTTGTGCATCAAAGGGTGGCATTCATATGTTGAAGAGTTCAGAGGTTCTAAAGCGGTAGAAGATTTCTACTGTGAGTTCATCTACAGGGATTGTAGATTTTAGGGACAAAGGTTTTATACTAGATCTGAAGCTTCTCTTTATTATAGTGATTTGCTTTTCGGGAAGGTTTCTCTTCAGGTTTTTTACTGTGAAATTGGTTGATTTCATTGATTTTCCTAAATCATCATATCTTATCTTATTTACTTTTCCACTGCACTTATATTTGACATGATATTGATATTTTTTTGTTTTAACAAGTTTATTCATAATAAATCTAATTACTAACTTGGATTTAAAACTTGTTAATTTTATCAACCGGGGTCTTAATTTCCCAATAAATGAAACTCACTCATGTTCTTTTAGGAGTTTTCTATTATCCCCATGTAGGATGACTATTTGGTAAAAGCCACCAAACCATTTGAAATAATGTCTATTTATAAAACTTCAATTTATCTCTTGATATGGACAAAGAATACCCCATTACTTTGTTAATAAGAAATAATTTTCCTTCCACATCAAAGAGATCTTTTTCTTCCACATAAAATATATATATATATATATATATATATATATATATATATATATATATATATATATATTTTGTTCCACACCAAGAAATTAAGGCCAACACCAAAACAAAACCCAAATAAGAATTTACAAAAATTTATATCAGTTTCTACCTAGACTCAAATTCTATCAAACAATTTTCAAGTTCTATCCAAAATATATCCTTAAAGAAGACAATTATTATATTCATTGCTAAAGTCAATTTTGCGTGCAAATCTAAATCCCAAATAATATCGTACATGATACAAATATCATCTTTATGCCAAAATCAATATCGAGCTCCTCTAATACCTGTTAATGTGCAGTAGTAGAAACTCTGATACTAATTTGTTGTAATTTCGGGCTAGCTAAAATGTTTTCACACAAATGAGAAACACAAGCACACAAGACAACAACGTTAAACGTGGTTCGACTAATTAATTTTGAGCTTAAGTCTAAGGGTGACGCCAATGGAAAAAATTCACTATCAGCACAATATGAATTTCAATTACTGTTATCTCACACCATTCACAAACTTTGCTAGCATAGACAAAATCTCTCACACTTACAAATTCAAAATGACTCACGAACTTCACGCAGTAAAACTCACAATCACAAATCTCCAATGCGCTCATAACTCTTTCACACTAACAAATAAACAATTCCAAGCTATATTAAATTCAATATATTTATATACTAAAAAAACTATTGATATTACTTGTAAAATTGATAGGAAATTCTCAAATAGTGATCCATTTGACAGGTCATTACACAAAAGCTAGAAGGAAAATTTTCTTTTACATGTAAACACATACAAAGTGACAAATATTATACAAATTTCAAAAGAGCACAATATTTATCACTTTTTACACATATGTACATTATTGATCACTTTTTGTGCATCTAGTGGAAAATTCTGGAATAGGACTTTTCAATGTTTAAGAGGCTGTTTGAGAGAGTAGTTTAAATTATATTGTTTGGGTATTTTTGATATACGTGTGGATGGGTAAAAAAGTGTGTGAAAAAATGTGTAATGTTGTTTAAAATGTATGAAAATATGTTTAAACTAACTTGCTAAACACCTCCTAAATGGCCAAAATAACTTTTCTAGGTCATTCCATTTTGGACCCGTCATAACAAATAAAAGAGTGAGTGAGAAGCTGCAATCATGAAAAGGTTCCCCACTCCCAACTATATATATTAGCGTTGTCTGTAAGTCTGAAAATCTGATGAATCCTTAAATCCTAAATACATTCACTCGCATTTGCTCATCGAATACGTCAGTCCAGACCGAAAGAGCTATATATATCACACACTCATTAGCCGACCAGACAGTGCCAGCCATGCAATCTTAATATCTCTTTCTCTCTCTCTCTCTCTCTCCTCTCTCTCTCTCTCTCTATACCCCAATGGCCCAGTGTTCATTGTGCTAATTATAAAATCTTCTTACTCTTTGTTTTTGTTTCTTAGTTGTTGCTTAATTTGTACTGTACGTGTGACAAGGTTAGAGAAAACTTAAATGGCAAAGTCACCAGAGGTTGAACACCCCAAGAAGGCCTTTGGCTGGGCAGCCAGGGATGCTTCTGGGATACTCTCTCCCTTCAAATTCTCTAGAAGGTCATCTCTCTCTCTCAAACATCCCATCTTTTCTGTTTCATTTATATTTTAGTCGGATCGTGCTAAAAATGGTGTGTCTGCAGGGCAACAGGAGAGAAAGATGTAACGTTCAAAATTCTTTATTGTGGAATATGCCACTCGGACCTTCACATGCTCAAGAACGAATGGGGCATATCCACCTACCCGCTTGTGCTTGGGTATGTTTCTCAGAAATCACCATATTTTTATATATTATCCATTTGGTACTAGGTTTAGCGCTTTTTTGTTTTGTTTTGGAGAAGGGTGTGATTTTGTTCGACTAGACTTAATGTTTATTGCTTAATTATTATATCAGGATTGAGTTGCCAAAAGAAATTCTACAAAACATATCAGTTTTCTGATGCACAAAATACTTCTTGTTTTCCTGAAACAGTTTAGAATACCGAAAGCTCAATCCTTTGACCCGATGTTTTCCTGATGCATAAATCATGATTTTAATGATGTTGCTAATATTATCGTCTGTTTCCACAAATTCGGTAAACGTTTTAATCATAGCTTTTCCCCTGTGGTCTATATCACCACATTATGAAAATAATCTTTACAAAAAAAAAAGTTGACAAAAAATGTTAAATGGCTGGATGTCTTATTTAGTACTATTTATAATACTTACTAAATAAAGTAGTAGCGGCTGCAGCAATATTTTTCAGAGGGTCATAATTGACCAAAATTTAATAGAAAAAGATAACTTCATATATTGATCAAAACATACACATAGACACAAATACATGAAATTTTACAATTTTCATCTAAAAATTTTCTTATTTTAAATTTTTTGCATGATAGTCTCATTATCAATGTTACAAGTTACATTTCTTTTAAAATTTTAGTTAGATAAAAAAATTATTGGGATTTTTCTTTTTGTTTGTAATGACTTAATATATTGTTAAAGAGGTCATAATTTAAAGACAAATTTTGGTTACAAACTTAGTTGTAGCTTAAGACTATAACTCTCACTAAACAAATTAACATAGTTACATATTTTGAAAATCTAACATTTGAATTGCATGTTCTTTATGTTTTTAAAATACATGTCAAATTTCATGTTAATCAGATATGTTATTTACTATTTGATTCTTAAACTTAAATTTTTATGTAATTTTAGACTAAAAACTCAAAATTTAAAGTTTGATTGATGATATAGTTATTGATTTTTTTTGAAATTTTGTAAATATGGAGGATATAAGAAGAAAATGTAATTCAATGGTGAATTTGTCACAATTCACATCTAATATATATTATATATATATATATTGAGTGGAGTTGTAATCTTAGTTTACAATCAAGTTTGTTGCAAATTTTGACCAAAAATTTATTATGTTGAGCCTAAAAATTTTAGGGTAGTCATAAATATTTTTTAAGATAATAAAATTATAAAATTTTTAAAATTTATATATAATAATTAAATTTTTTTGCCAGTTCAGGTGGTCCTGTGACCACCTGGACTACATGAGTAGCCGCCAGTGAAATAAAGATCGCTTAAAGTAGTACTAGATATTCTACTTTATAAAATGACAGCTCATATTTATGAGTGCTGCTACAATTATTTGACTATGCTACAGATTCAGGCATAGTCAAATAATTGGCTTACATGCAAATGAGTTGCCGAATGTTTGGCTTATATATTTGCCTGCGAGGGATCAAACTGAGTAATAAAAAATTGATAAAACTGAAGAATTATGGTAGGAGAAGTTTTAAATGCAAAAAATTATGGAAGAAGAACATGTCCTGAATTTTTTTCTAACCAATTTTGGATGAATGAACACGAAAATAGCAAGATCTTTTTCACAATTCAAATCAATGAAATAGCCATTTCAATTCAACAATCCTAAAAATGCCTAAACTTACATGCTATTTATCTTTTTTACATGTAAACACATTATCAATCAAATGAATGAATGGATTTCATGTCAACTGAATTGGATAATGCAGGCATGAGATTGTGGGCATGGTGACAGAGGTGGGGAGCAAGGTACATAGATTTAGAGTTGGAGACAAGGTTGGCGTGGGCTGCCTTGTTGGAGCATATCGCTCTTGTAATGACTGTTCCTACAACCTTGAGAATTACTGCCCCAAATCGATTCTTACTTACGGTGCTGTGTACCATGATGGAACCACTACATATGGAGGCTACTTTGACATCATGGTTGCAAATGAGCACTTTGTGATCCGTATTCTAGACAATCTTCCACTTGATGCTGGTGTCCCCCCCCCCCCCCCCCCCCCTCCTTTATGCTGGGATCACAGTGTACAGCCCCTGGAAATTTTATGGGCTTGACAAACTTAGTTTGCATGTGGGTGTGGTTGGCCTTGGTGGTCTAGGCCATGTTGCAGTGAAGTTTGCTAAAGCTATGGGGGTTAAGATCACAGTGATTAGTACATCGCCTAACAAGAAAATGGAAGCTTTAGAACATCTTGGTGCAGACTCTTTTTTGGTTAGCACAGACCAAGGTCAGATACAGGTATTTGGTTCTTAACATGTTGCATTGACAAGTAGATGTGAGTTAAACATTAAGTCTATTGTATCTATGTTTCTAACTTTATCAACCATATAGGCTGCTCTGGGCACATTGGATGGCATCTGTTAAGACATATGTAAACGATGTTAGGTACATATGTTATTTAGAATTGGCTAATCTTTTGACAAAACACACTTCACTTGTAATTGGGCAGATCGAGGATATGTTTAATACTTCTAGGAACAAGGTTTCAAGTCCAAGTGTTAAAGTCATGCAAGTCTGTCCAAGAAACAAGTGAAGAAGTGTTAGATTTTAAAGCTTGATAGCTAGTTCGATAGATAGCATCTATCGAGGTTTGAAAGGCAGCTTTTGCCCGATGTTCGACAGCTGCTCGATAGATACCTTATCTATCGAGATTTATGAAATTAGTTTTTCAGATCTGATTTCACTCCAATCCATGTGTACATGTTTAGGCTTTCTTTTCTCACAACCCTAAACATATATAATGATTATTTTAAGGGCCTTCAAAGGTTGCGAAAGTGTGAGGCAAAGTTTTGTCCATGCAAATTATGACCAGAGATAGAATTTTCCCTAGTTCATCTTTTTCTTGAAGAAGTTGCTGTGTTTGTACGCCGTTGGGTTTTGTGACCAAGAAGCTTCATGATCTTCATCGTGTTGATGAACTGAAGAACTTTGCAGCCAACATCTTTCTCAAGTTAGTGAGTAAGCTGCGTACTAGGATCTACGCATCGATTGGTTAGTCACGTACCAGGAGCCGTGCATTGAAAAGGAGAGATTGTCACTACAAAACAAGTCCAATTGGGTATTGGGGTAAGGGCTCAACTGTAGGTTGGTATAAGGTACTGGAATTCCTTTACTTGTAACTGCTTGTTGTGATAATAGTGAATTCTTGGGAGTGATGACCTTAAATTCACCCGGTGAGGTTTTTGCCTTGGAGGTTTTCCCCATTCGTAAACAAATCACCGTGTCGACTTTATTTTCCACTGCATATTTAACTTAGTTGGTGATTTATTTATGCTACCACGTGTTTTGCATGTTAATTGGATTAATTAATTAACTTGGCTAATTAATTGGTTAATTTATCACAAGGGTTTAATACATTCTTGGCCTATCAAGTGGTATCAGAGCAGGCACACTCTGATTAGGTTTCAATCTTTGCTGTGTGATCCATTGACCCCTATTTGTCATGGATAAAAGACAGTCTCTTATTGTGCCTCATTTATTTGATGACACTAACTATGCATACTGGAAAGTACGCATGAGAGCTTTCTTGCAATCATTAGATGAAAAAATGTGGCAAGCTGTGGAGATAGGTTGGACCAAGCCAAAGGAAGCGCCGGCCGATTGGGATGATTCTAAAATCAAGGTGGCTAACTTCAACAGCAGGGCTTGAATGCTTTATTTAGTGCGGTCACAAATGAGGTGTTCAAGAAGATATCCTCACTGATATTGCGAAGGAAGCATGGACCATTCTCCAGACAACCTATGAGGGAACGAAGGATGTCAACGATTCGAAGCTTCAGAGGCTCACTACAAGCTTCGAAGAAATCAAGATGGAGGAAAATGAGTCATTCAATGAGTTCTATACCAAGCTCAAGGATATAGTGAACTCAACTTTTAATCCATTCCAAAACCCAAGATTGTTAGAAAGGTGCTCAGATCTCTAGTCGAGAGATTTCATGCCATGATCACCGCAATTGAGGAATCAAAGGATATTGATAAAATTCCTTTGACAGAGCTGGTTGGCAATCTGCAGACCTATGAGTTGGGTTTAACAAGGATTGGGAAATCTAGTAAGGGTAAGAGCATGGCATTGAAATCCAAGAGCAGTGATACGGATGAGTCTTTTGACGATGAAGATTCAAAGATGAAATCCTATATCACAAGGCAGTTCAAATTTTTTTTATAGAATGCCAATGCTAAAGGATTTGACAAAGACCGTAAGCAGTCCAGTTCATCACAGTTCGAGAGTCAAGACAAAGGGAAGAAGGATGTTAGTGATGGCGGTCAGTACATTGTTCCCTCAGGATCTAAGTGTTTCGAATGTCAAGAGTTTGGACACATAAAACAAGAGTGCCCTACATATCTCAAGACCATTGGGAAAAGCAAGACACTTGCCGTAACATTGAGTGACACCAAATCTGAGGATGATTCAAAAAATGAGGATGATGGAATCCTGAATGCCTTCATTGCCATTGTAAATCCTACTGAGTAGATTGTTGAAGATGTGGAGGAAGAAGAGGACTTGATAGAGTCTAAGTTTGAAAAGATGGATGAGCAAGATGACATCCATACAGCCTATGCAAAGTTGTACAAAGTCTCCAAAAAGCATGAGAAGTTGTATAGGTTGGCCACCAAAAAGCTTAGTGATGTGGAGCTTGAGCGAGAAGAAATCTCCACAAAGTTTGATGAAACTAATCAAACCATTGGAGCACTGAGATTTGAGAATAATTTCTTGGCTAAGAAGACCAAGAAGCTTGAAGCTTAACTGTTTCAAGTCGAAGCTTAACTGTTTCAAGTCAAAGCTCAGCTGGAGAGGACTTCAAGTGCAAAGCTTGATGACATGCTCCGTTTACAGAAATCTGCTTCTGATCGAATCGATTTAGGGTATGATTTCTCTTCTCCTAGTATTGCTTCCTCTAGTACTACTGTTTTTGTTTCACCTACTAATAATATTGAATTTGAGAACACTGATGTCAAAACTGTTTTAGCTAGTGAGAACATAGACAAGGGTAAATATATCTTAGGAGCACCCCTTAAGCTTGTTAAGAAAGAAACTAAAAACCCTAGGGCTAAGAAGGGCAATACCCAAAAGTCTAGACAGAAGAAGCAGCATCTCTGCCATCATTGTGGAGAAACCAGACATACTCAACGTAATTGCTATAAGTGGTTAACTACTCAACAAAGCAACAATATGATCTCATTATGAAACCAGAATCAATTTCCATCCTCTTTTACTCTTCCTGGAGATCTACTCAAAGCCCTCATATTCCTTTCGAACTTGAACGGTTGCAATTTTTCCCCTTCACCACCAGATCAAGGGTTCATCAAACAGAAAGGTTCTTCCAAGGTGTGGAAGGAAAAAGACTCTAAGTGATTTAGTCACTTTTCTCTCTTTCCTTCTATTTTTGCTTGCATTACTTATATGTTTTGCTTTCTTGTTTTGAGTCAATCTAGATTTATGCTTTGCTTTATTAACATTTTTTTTTTGTTTTTTTGTTTTTTTTCAGTTTTCCTTTTTTTTCATAAAATAAAATAAAATAAATTGAAAAATAAAAAAAAATACAAAAACAGTGTGTGTTTGTGTACATTGGTACTTGTGTACCTTGGATGGTCGTTGAAACAAAGTTTTCTAAACTTTGTATCTTTTGTAGCTTAAATGAACATCTCTATACATAACTAAGCAAGTGAGATTTGTGGCTCGTGTTTGTGATGAGTAAGATTTGGTAATTTTTTGTACTTGACACTCATATTACTCTTTTTGATGGGAAGGATTACAAAATCCTAAGAGAAAGGCATAAATAACCATCTCACCATTATTGCTTGCCAATTATGAAATGACATCTGTATGCTTTAGCATAGCAAAAGTGCAATGTTAAAAGGTTAACATCATTGGGTATTTTTTTTCTTTCTCTTATATGCCCATGCATGGTATACCTAAAAAGAAAATATGCAAAGAAAAATTAAAGCAAAAAGAATCAAAATGCTTTAAACATGATTGCAAGTGTGTATTCTAGGAGATGTGGGAGTTATAGGACGTACCTCGAAGGTGATAGTTCCCATCAAGCAGTTTTGATTATATGTGAGTTAAATTGATTTGCTCATATCTAAAATCGTCATAACATGTAGAAACTTATGCAATCTTGCGATGTTTTTCACACACAACACACAATATTCTTTGCTACTTTTGATACATGTGCAAGTACAATGTGATTTGGTCATCACAAATAATACGTGTGTTAATGTATGCTCACTAAACTGTCTTGAGTTGTTTTTGAAAAATAAAATTGGTTAGACTTGTTTATTGTGTGTGTGGGTTTTGGATCTATATGCTTGACATTTTTCTTGTTAATAGATGATTTTAAGAGCATAAAATGTTGAATGGATCTTTGGTTGAGTATCATGTTTGATTGCATTCATGTCTGTGTTTTTCTCTTCTTTTAAACAATATTGACAGTTTCTTGATACCTCTCGATAGCTAGGCTATCTATCGAGCCTCTTAAGCTTCTTTTCTCAATAGTTATTATCACAATTTTGATCCATCGAGGTTTTAGAGATTTGGTCTCACTAACTTCTCGACAGTTTTTCGATCCATCAAGGAAGTTTATGTATGCTCGATAGATTCTCGATAGCTTCTCAATCCATCGAGGTCTCTTTGCTGTGGGCACCTCTTGATAGCTTCTTGATAGCTCATTCTGTCACATTTTAATTCTCGACACCTCTCGATACCTGCCGATCCATCGAGTTGCGTATTTGTCTATATATAGGATCAACGCGATTTTCTCTCATTTCTCCCCGATCTCTCTTGACAGAACTTGTCTCCTCACCTTTCCAAACTCATCTCTCTCTCTCTCTAAACTTCAAACCCAGAAGCTTTTCGGCCTAAAGATCTTTTTCCTCTGGTATGATCTCATTTCACTCATCTTATCATGCATTTCATCTTTTTGACCTAACTTTTGGGATTTTTTTTTTGAAAAATTTGGAGTTTTTCAAAATTTATGAGTTTTTCACAAAATTTTTGGGTTGGTTTCTATTTAAATGAGTTTAAGTCATCATGCATTGCATCACATTTGTATTTTAACAATGATTCATTCATTTTTAGATGTGTGTTTACTTTGTTGCAAGGTTGTGTGTTGATAGGTTTCGATTGGGCTGAGCCCATGGTGCTTTTATTGTTGCATGTCACATGTTCATGCATTTCTCATGCATACGTTCCAATTTTGTTTCTATAATATTGATACTAAATGTGTTTGGTGCTTTTCTGCATGTTTCTCTCTCATATTGAAAAACTTTTAAACTCATTCTCATGCATTTCATTAATGAAAGTATTTGAGTTGAGGTGTTTCTGCATAAACTTTTTCTGTTTTTCAAAAAAATCTTGTTTTCCTGAATTTCGATCGATTGAATGTGTTTTTCAACAAAATTGAAAATCCTTTGATTTTTAAAGCTTGCTCTCTGCCTGGTTTGATTGGTACCCAATTACTACTCGACTGATTGAGTTTCGAAAGGAAACAAAAATAAAAGGGTTTTCTCAGCACATGTTCTTCACTTTTTCAAAAAAACGCTTTTCTTTTCGTCCTTTCTCTCTCTCAACCAATCCAATCCAAGAGCTTTTTATCATTTTCCTCCTCAAATATTTCAAGGTTTTTGTCCTCAAGTGTAGGTAAGACCTAAATACCCCTTCTTTTTCAATTTATTTACATTTTTCATGCATTTTCTTCATGATTTTCAAACTAAAAGTTTTTGGGGGGTTTTGGATTTTGTAGTTATTTTTGTTCAAGTTTGATCAATGGGTTTTTGTTCTTAGATGATATATACATGATTCTCATGCATTAATTTGATTAATTTTGTGATTTGAGAAAAATTGGAAATTCTAGGGATTGAAATTTTACAAAAGTGTGGCTTTTTGTTCAATTAAGCTTAAATTGATGAAATTGACTTGTGAAATTGATGGGTTAAGTCATTATATGATGTTTTCTAACTAGTATAATGGTTAATTAATCAATTTTATTTGGTTTTGAAAAGTGGGTTTTCCAAAATTTGGGGTTTTTGGTTAAAACTCTTTATTCAAGTCAATTGTGTGTAAATTTTGAAAATTTGAACAAATTTTTGTGCATTAGAGCAAGCATCATATGTGCATTCATTATATGCATCATATAATTTGTTTTTTGTTGATATATTTTGTCCTCTAACCCTTTCTTATGCAGTCTGCCCTTAGATTTTGTGTTTTCTTTTTGTTGTGTTTTTTCCTTCCTATTCTTAGAGTCATGGTTTGGAAAACTAGAGCTAAGAAAAACTCTTCTGACTTTAAAAGGTCTAGATTTCAGTTTAAGACTAATCAAGAAGCCTATGAGAAGTTGAACATATATAGGTCTATTTGGGCTGAGAGGAAAGTTATCCTAGATGAGGTTAATCTGAGATTTGTAGGAACTTTGAGAGTCGAGGTTGGTTGCCTCTTCTGGATGTTGAGCATCCTCCTCCGGCTGCTTTGATTAGAGAGTTTTATTCAAACCTCTCTATTCACTCTGATGATTCCAACATTCACTATGTGAAGACTTAGATAAGGGGTGAAGAGTTTGTCATTACCCATAAGGTTGTGGCTTCTGCTCTTGATGTATCTTTGGTACAACAGCTTGTATATCCTTACCTAGAGTTTCCTCCCCTTGATGATATTATGTCTCTTCTTACTGGTACTACCATTAGTTGGGGTACTAATCCTAGTATTACCAGACATGAGCTTATTGAATTGAATTATTTGTTTTTTAGGATTTCTTATTATTGAATTGAATTATTTGCTTTTTAGGATCTAGCCTATTTCTCACTTACATACCATTCCCATTGAGAGATGTGAAATTTTTAACGCTTTCATCACAGATGCTCTTAATAGTTTTCCTACTATTTTCATTCATTCTCTTGTAGAGGTTCATAGGAGTAGTGCTAAATCTCATAGTTTGTTTTTCCCGGTTTTTATCCATAGGATTCTATTAAATTTAGGTTTAGAGAACTTCCCCTCTTTAGAGCTTGTTCATATCATCGCTCCTATAGGTGCCACCTTTCTTAAGCAAAGGGCTGCTCAATTAAAAGCTAGTTCTAAACACCCGAGAGTCGAGTCATCTACAGGTGATGCATCTAGAGACCCTCTTATTGGTGATCCTCCAGCTAAGGAGTTTGTTGACCTCACTACTGCTATGGATCTTCCACCATCTACATCATCGTCTTCTTATATGCATACTATGCTGGAGACGTGTCTCACAATTCAGGCGGCACATAGACAGCTTTTGTTGGATTTTCACAACGAGGTTACGGCCTTACGAGTAGATTTAGCTAATACTAGAGGTGATTCTCCACCTGCTCCACCCTCGGATCAGTTTTTATTGCCCTTTGGCAATACATCACAAAAAGGGGGAGTACATAGATAGGAGGAGAGGAGATATTTTTTGTTGTAGATTGTATTTAGGGGGAGACATTGTTTTTTATGTTCTCGTGTTATTTATGTTTATGTTTCTTGTTTCAAAAACTATGATACATTGGTTATGGTTTATATTATGAGGTTATTCATGGTATTTGTCTACTATTTTATGTTTTGTGAAAACAAGAAATTCATTTTGATTTACTTGTATTTTCCACACGTGTTTGTGGTTTGTTTAGTATTTCAGGAACTTATAGGTTAATTCATTCGAAACTGCTATCTACTTTTGTAACTAATAGATAGGAGTTAGGTTGAATTGTAATTTGGGCAATAATGTGAAATTGGGTTGTTTTTACTTTGATCATTTTATTTCATGTAATGTGTTTTGTCACGGATTGTCAAAGGAGGAGATTGTTAGGTTCTAAGATTTTAGGAACTAATGTATTAGAACTTCAAATTGTAGCTGTTGGCAAACCATGATCAAAACATTTAGTTTAGGTTTAAACTTGCTCAAAGTTTGGTTTTATGTAAGTTTGGAATCGAGTAATTGCAGGAAATTACAGTTCTATTTTTGCAAGGCTCAATCGATCAAAGAATAGACTCGATCGATCGAAAATCGTGGATCAACAATTTTCTACAGAATTTCTAAACTAGCCCAAGCCCATATGACGTGCAGGGTTAAATGTTTCACTCCAAGTATAAAAGGAAAAACCCAAGCCAGCTTTTTAGAGTCTTTGTTGAGTTGTGTGTTGAATCTTTTGTGAGATCTGAGAGGTGTTTACCTTCATACATACACATAGAGCTATCAAGATCAAGATTTGCATCAAGAACTTGATGGTGAATTCAGTTGCTACATAAAGAACTTTCAAGAAGGCCCAAAACCTTTAAGAGGTGTCTCAAAGTCACAAGTAGGAGAACTTGTGGTTGTAGCAGATTAAGGAAAGAATTAGTCCATGGACTCGGAGTTGTCACGTGGTCATGGTAGTAAGTTTTCTTCACAAGGTAGCAACAGGATGTTAGTGGTCTAAGTCTTATTGTACAAACTTCAATTCTTTCATAGTGGATATTTTTTTTACCTTGAGGATAACTAGGCTAAATCCCCCCCAAGTTTTTTACCAGTTAGGTTTTCCTGGGTCATCAAATCTTTGTGTTCTTTACATTCTGCATTATATTTGTTTAGCACATATTTTTTTTAATCTAGACTTAATTAACAAACTTGTTAATCAACTTGGCTTAATGTTAGGTTAAACATATTGTGTTAAGGGGATCTAAAACTTAATAGAATTTGTTATTGTGTAGAGAATTATTAATCAAACAATATTTTCCTAGAATTGATATATTTATTCATAACAAGGGTATGCTTGGCCATTCATTTGAACATCTACTATTTTTTTTTTTTTTGGTCCATGCAATTTTTTTCTCTATGCGGAGACAAGTCCTACTTTTGTGATTCTCATCAGGGACCAACAGTAGTGTCAGTGTCAAAGAGAAGTTCCTGATACAATTTCTTTAACAAAATTGTATCAATCATAGCTTCATTGCAAAAAAAGTGTGGGTATCAAGAATCAACCATGACATTGCCATCTTGTGGCATGGAGGAACAGAGAGATAAAAGGAATCAATAGTTACCTAGTATGGCAATGTTTGGAGGCCCATGAAGTGAGGCTGAGATTTCTTATGCTTGGACCAACAATGGTGCCCACTTGTAGCGATGAGGACGGTGATAGCACCAGGGACGAAGCCACATAAGGGCCTTAGCTTCTTGAGTTGCAGGAAAAAATAAAGGTGTAGATTTATATTAGGGTATAATTGCATAATTTGAATTGAGTCCAACAAAAATAAAATTTGATACCCCTCCCACTAAAATCTTAGTCCGTTCTACAAATCAGCCCACATAATCACAGTTCAAAGATCACCAGTCCCCTAACACGATCCTAACTCCGAATAGCACCAATGAAGAAGAAACCATAAATCACAATAAGTGTGAATCGCTTTCATGAAACTTGTGGTATTACGCAAACAAAGGCTGCACCTAATGAAATAGGTAACCCTTGTCTAGAATCGATTTCTTGAATGCATTGATGGCAAAACTTTTATGCAAAAGAAAATGATAACAAATTTGTTATGATCCTAGTATCCCACATAGATTAAGTATAAGCTTAATCATGTATTTATAAGCTCTTGTGCATCCTCCCCTTTCAAGCCGGTTTTTTAAACCAGTTTTCAAGAGTGAGTTCTACCTATGGGTTTGTAACATTTGGTATCAGAGCCAACCACCACCTGAGTAATCGAGTGTAGCTCATTGAGTATGGGATCAAATGATTTGTGGCTTTGTGGTCGAATTCCAAAGGGGGGCAACCTAGAGGCTAGATTAAAATAACAGATAGATGAGTGGAGCCACCAAAAGAGAAAGGGTTACTATCAAGTCAGTGTTGCTAGAATAAGCTGCTGTGGACGTCGGCTGTAGAGTGTGATGGTATGTAGTATCTCATATGGATTAAGTATAAGCTTAACCATGTGTTTATAAGCTCTTGAGTACCCTCTCCTTGCAAGTTGATTTTTTAAGCCAATTTTCAATGGTGAGTTCTACTCATGGATTTGTAACAAAATTATTCATGACATGAAGTGTTTAGCACATCACATGTATCATAACGCTGTATATAGCCCAATCGCTTAAAACTACAAGGAAGAAGGATGTGATACGGATAACGTTTTATTTAAAACCCCAAGGTAAAAAAAAAGTCTAGTTTCGCAAAATAATTAAATTAAATTCAGTTTTTAAAAAAAATGTAATTTAATTTAAAAAATAGTTTATTTTAATACAATAATGTGTTACAAACAAAAAAAAGAAAAAAAAAGAATTAATGTAATTTAACGTGGAAAAAAGTTCAACAACTTCATTTAAAAAAAATAAAAAAAATCTTCCCCTACATAAAAGGCATAAGGTTAAGCTAATTCACTAACTAAAAGCTTAAAAAAAACAACTTCATTTATTTTTAAATGCATTTTTAGACAACGAATTCTTTTATTAACAATGTAAAAGACTCTTGCTGTGACATCCAAAAAGTTAAAACCTTGTTCGGGGGCCTTTTTCGGTTGCTCGGCCACATGTGGTCCTTTGGAGGGGTGATCTTGCTAGACCAGGATTCGTTTGGGGAGTTGCGTCCAGAACTCAATATTGGGCCACGTGGTCCAATGGCTACCGGTGTACTTTTAAGCCTACAAAACCATTAAAGTCAAAATCTAAGAATCACGATAATGGTCGAATAAATATACAATATGCATTTGATATGATAGCTTTGATTAGTAGTTGCAATAACAGTTGAAATAAAGTAGTATTTAGTTAGAGGTAAAGTAATCATGTACTCAATGATGTAAATTTAAAGATATGGAAGCAAAGTCACTTATCTTTGTACGGTTTATATCTCCAATTGTGTAGCATTAATGCGCTAATAGGATTCCAGCAGAATGCCAGTGGTAAAGGCTAGTTAAGCTTGCCCCTCTTATCATGCATTTAAATGAGTTTAAGCCTTGGTTAATAGTTGTAATCGTAGTTGGAATAAAGTAATATGTATTTAAATGTGAAGTAATCATGAACTCAATAATGTGCATTTAAAGATAAGGAAGCAAAGTCACTTATCTTTGTATGGTTTGTAGCCCCAGCTGTACAACTTCTGTGAATTGATAATATCCCAACAGAGTGACCCCAACGATAGAGAGGTAGTTTGTCATGATAACTTCAAGATTGAGAGGGAAAAATGGGTGCAATACTCTTTTAGTTGTTGTGAAGTTAGGAATAGTGTTGCCTTCTATGAGAAGGGCTTTTGTATGGAGTATTTGTGCCTTCTAAGAGAAGGGTTTTATGTAAAATGGATTTGGGCCTTACATGAGAAGTGCTTTTATAAAAAATATTTGTACCTTACATGAGAAGGGCTTCTATAAGAAATATTGTGCCTTCTAGGAGAAGGGGTTTAAAATGAGATCTTGGTGCCTTCTAGGAGAAGGGCTTTAACATTAGAAGTTTATGCCTCCCATGAGAAGGGCTTTTAGTATGAGTGTTTAATATCTCTTGAGAAGTGTGGAGATGGTAAAAGATATAGATGTTTTGTGGGAGGTAGTATTCATAATATGTATGATATATTGATGTATGAGAGATATGGAGGTTAAAGATAGTAAAATATGAGATTATAACTATTGGAGAGGTTGTAGAGATTGCTTTCCAAGATGAAAGATTTTTTAAGAGAAGAGTATGGAGATGTGTTTAGGTATTTGGAGATAGAAGCATTAAGATAGGTGTATTTTCTGAATATGGAGAGTGAGAGAATGAGTATAAGAGGGTAAAAGTGTTGTAGTGTCTTTAGCAAAGCTGTTGGGATGTATAAGGGATTATGAAGGGCATTTATGAGCTAAGGGCTGAAGAGTTTAGTTCCTAAATTAGAAACTAAAAAACTCAGATCTCAGAACTTCATTAAGAGCTTCAGAAGATTATTAGAGGGAGAGAGAATAGAGAAGTTTTATGAGAGAGTTGTTCTTTTCCTTATTGGTGTCCTCCTTTAAGGTGTTGATGAAGGGTCCTATTTAGAGCTGAGTTTAAAGAGGTATTTTAGCAAAGAATATCAGCCAAAATTTGTCTCAACTAGCAATGAATCTTCAGAAAATCCATCCTAAGATTTGGCCAAAAATGGTATGTTTAGGTTTAAGGTATTCTTGTTGTTTTGGGTAGGAGTTGCTGGGGAAAGAGTAGCAGAAAAGGAAAGTATTTTGGTAAGAAAAAGATAGTTACTTTAGTTGTTTTTGGTTTTTGCCAAATGAGGAAAAATCAGTAATGCTAAAGCTGTTTGGTCAGCTGTTACATCTGTTCTGAAAAAGCTGTCCCAACTGTTAGGAAAAGCTGTGGCAGCTATCATGAGACAGCTATCACAGCTGTCATAAGGTAGTTGTTGCTTTAGGCAGAAGCAGATGCGGTCAGCTAGGTGATTTCAGACTTCCAGCCAGGTGTCCAGTGCTGAATACACTACTGGGGTTTTGCTGGAAATGTTCCCTTTTGGGTGTTTGTGTTTTTTGGTCCAAGGTACTATTACAACACATTTTTAGCAAATAATAGAAGTATTGGTTGAAAGTTAATGAAGCTTTAGAGATTTAGTTAAGGTCTCATTGTGTTGTAGCATAATCTTGGTGAGCAAGAAGAGTATTTAATGCTCTACTCTAGCAGCTGGCAGAAAAATATATGGTCTGATTGTGGCAGACAGTAGTTGAGTATTAGAGATATCATGAATATTTTGCATATAGTTGGAAATTCAAGATAGCGAATCAGATTAGGTCATGTGTTTAAGTTGGATTTTAATTGAAAGTAGTAATAAGATTTATGTAGAATAATATAATGAAGTTTCTAAATTTGTATAGCAATAGCTGGGGATTGAATGTACAGTTATTTTCTCAGTAGTTAGATTGCTGGAGATATTGAGTATTTGTCACATGATGAATATTAAGTTTTAGGGAAAGAGTAATGGGGAATCTTATCATTTTAAGTGCTATGTGATAAGAGATACTTACCATATGTTACCTGCTACACATGGACTCGTCAGAGTTCAGGGAGTTGAAGAAGACACACCAAACAACATGTTTCTTTTATCAACTTTAAACCACTAGAGCCATACTGAACATACCTTTTGGCCGTCCAAACCACGACTCCCAAAGTTTCCCTAATTATGAGCTTGGATCATAAGCCGAAGATGAGATGACGTACTTCAGGTTTTGTTGTCATTTTGTGTAAATATGGGCTTTTGTTGAAGAAGCCGCTTGCCATGAGTGTAAGAGAGGTAATATGGGCCGTGAGATTTGATTCATTGCTTAAGCCCAATCCATATGTTGATGTTGATGATGTCCTGGGGTTATGAATCTGTCTCTTGAAGTAAGGATCTCATGGGCCATGTGAGCCTAATCTATGTAGTTGAATGAGATATGAGCTTATTTTGGGCTTTAAAGAGATTTACCCAAAAGTCAATAATATATTGATGTGGCATGGGTTGCCAATGAAGTAATGCCATGTGGGCTGAAAAAAGAGTCCGCAACAAACCTAAAAGGTTAATTTACTTATATCTAATCTAGTATAATCTAATTGGGTACCCAATTGCAATCTCCTCAAGTTTGTTGGGCTTAATCAAATTGGCAAAGTGAATCAAATTACAATATGAACAATTCAATGTTACATGGGAATAAACTTTGCTTTGAACTTTAAAATTGAATCGACTTTTTTCTCCTTAACTAAACAAATATCGTATGGCAATAACATCCAAGTTTGTCTTTTTGGTGACAAAATTCTATAATTCATCTTTCAAATGTTTCCTCAACAAAAAAAATTCATGGTTGCCAAACCTGGACCGTTTAATGAACCAGAAAAGGGAGAGGTTCAAGATTTTTAAGGTTAACCAAGGTTCAACTGAGATCGAATCGTGATGATGTTATAATTAATTTAATAATAAAAAAATACAAATAAATGTATTAAAATGGAAAACATTAACAAAATTTTACTAGAAATTTGTTTTAAAAATTAAACAACTTTCAATTGAATTTTCACCATTTTTATAAGATTAACAGAAAATAATAAAGCATAAACAAGTGTAAAAAAATTGGTTTTTAGTAATCTTTGAAAAAAAAATGATCTAAAATAAAGTAATTTTTAACATAAATTAATAAATTGTATAGTCACAATAAAAAATATAGTTCTTGAACCTCTAAAAAATTATCAAATAATAATAGATTGAGATGGGATAATAAAATAAATTAAAAAACTATAATCTAAATTGAACATAAATAGAATATTAAATCCAAGGATGCCACAGCAAAGAGGCATAGCTTAGTGGTATTAACGTCAGTATGTTCTTATTAGCAAACTTGATCCCTAGTTCAATCCCTTGCATTCGCTTATTTAAATATTTTATTGTTTAAAATAGCTTAACATTATACAACCGTAACTCACTCTTAAATAACCGTATGACTAGTGCTTTTCCTTAGGTCGTTACAAATAGTATCAGAGCCGGCCTGGTAACTCCATGTGACTCAGAGAAACTACCCCACAAAGTGGGCCCTAACGAGGACGTTAGGGATTTAAGTGGGGTAGATTGTGATGCCCCAATTTGATTGATTGTATGCTATGTGTGGGTGTGTGATGAGTCTTACATCGAGTATTTACTGGGTAGATCTAGGCCTTATTAACAATTACAAGGATTCTCAACTGTGACTAATCTTATTGAGGTATAGCACAGATGTGGCTAGCACTTTTTCTTGGGTCGTTACACAAACAAAGACACTTCTAGGAAGTTATCCATTATCCTTTTGACATCCTCAACCATTAAGCCAAACTTAGTTCGGTCAATTCAATCTTTAGAGTGTCTAAAACAATCCTAGTTCTTCACAATTAATTTGCACCTTCAAAAATCTTGCTTCTATGCAGATAACCAATGCTTTGTAGTTTGTACAGTGCCTAAACCTGGAGAAGATTCAATTGAGGTGTTGAACTCATAAGGCTAGAGTACTGTTGTATGTATAGGTATATACAAGGATAAGTTATGATAATGATATAAGTTTGGAGAGTATTCATTTGTAAAATGAATAAGTGAAAATTCAAGTTCTAGAATTTTCTAAGTGAAAACTCGAAATTCAGGGTTTTCGTTCAATCGAAGCTTTTGCTCGATCGATCGATTGATCCCTAGTTCAATCCCTTGCATTCGCTTATTTGAATATTTTATTGTTTAAAATAGCTTAGTATGTTCTTATTAGCAGCCTTGACCCTGAGTTCAATCCCATGCATTTGCTTATTTGAATATTTTATTGTTTAAAATAACTTAACATTACAGAACCGTAACTCACTCTTAAATAATCGGATTTCTATCCCACATCGGGTATTTACTAGGTAAATTTGGGCTTTATTAACAACTACAAGAAGTCTCGATTGTGACTAATCATTTTAAGGTATAACGCAGATGTGGCTAGTGCTTTTTCTTGGGTCGTTACAAATGGTATTAGAACTGGCCTGGTAACCTCATGTGGCTCAGAGACATTACCCCACAAAGTGGACCCTAATGAGGATGTTAGGGATTTAAGTGGGGTAGATTATGATGCCCCAATTTGATTGATTGTGTAATATGTGTGGGTGTGTGATGAGTCCTACATCGGGTATTTACTAGGTAGATCTGGACTTTATTAACAACTACAAAGAACCTCAACTGTGACTAATCTTATTGAGGTATAGCATAGATGTGGCTAAAGCTTTTCATTGGGTCGTTACACAAGCAAAGACACATCTAGGAAGTTATCCATTATCCTTTTTACATCCTCAACCATTAAGCCAAACTTAGTTCGATCAATGCAATATGTAGAGTGTCTGAAACAATCCTAGTTCTTCACAATTAATTTGCACCTTCAAAAATCTTGCTTCTATACAGTGCCAAAACCTAGAGAAGATTCAATTGAGGTATTGAACTCATAAGGCCGAACTACTGTTGTATGTATAGGTATATACAAGGATAGGTTGTGATAATGATGTAAGTTTGGAGAGTATTCATTTGTAAAATGAATAAGTGAAAAATATTGTATCCTGGGGACAAATTTGTAATATTGCTATTTGTAGAACCCTATAAACTTAGTTGTATCTTGGGAACAAATTTGCAGTAACTCTTTAGTAACTTGAGTATGGGGACAAATAGTGTCTAAAGATATCATTCAATTTTGCCTCTAAGTCAATCATAATTTCTACTTACTTGTGTTCATTTTGTTTTTGCATTATTACTCCTTGAGATTGAAATCCCCAACAAGTACCATCTAAACCACAATTCCACAGTTACAAACCACAACAACGAGCCCCCGTTTGGTTAGCTGAGCATGTGCAAGCAATTGAGGTTTATTTTTGGTGTGTAGTATTCTTTTACCAATGTTATGTTAGTTTGTGATAGGTTAGGAGTCTTTAGTATTAACATCTCATAGATGCTATGTGCACGGCATTCCACAAATGGTGGTAATACGAAAAGAGAGAATGCTTCATGATAAACCATTAACCCGTGTTGCAAATTTGCTTCATGATAATGTGGTGTATTGAGGTATAACTTTGTGAGTCTTGTAAAATATGTTAGTGCTTTAATTTAAGTAAAAACTACATTACTTGTATCTCCAAAAAAAAAAAAAAAACATTACAAGTCAAATTTAATTGATCAAACTTGCACACAGAAAAAGAACCATGGGAAACAGCCACATTAATATTATCATGGCCTATTATTTTTGGCATGTCATTTCACGTTTGGCACTTACAGGCTACGATACCCACAAAAAATAGTAGGGGTACCTTAGAATTTCCCTTTAACATGAATCACTAAATCAAGTTTTAAACATGATAAAAATTTCTACTCTATTAGATCAACCTTTGAAGCTTTAAGATAACAAATATGTCACAGTTTCTCTCTGCTAGTGAAGGGTGGGTCTCCATCTCCTCTTAAAGTGTAGAATAGTTGTCCCTTCCCTAGAAGGTGTCTTTGTCCCCCAAGGTAACAGGTTTACCTTGAGGCTTTGGTGGTTTTTTTCTTCAGGGATTTTGGGAAACAGATATTAGTATAGGATGGAAAAACTCATAAAAACTTGGAACAGCCTAACCCTCTCGGAATGTGAAGGATCAAACTTTCACATTAAGGAGGAACAAGCGAAGACGGAGTTTATTTTAGCAGCTAAGTTCTTGACTAAAAGAGCTCTTAACATAGACGCCATAGCTAAGACCTTCACACCCATTTAGAGATCAAAAAATGGCTTCAAAATAAAAAAGGAGAGCGAGCATGTGGTTTTGTTTACGTTTGACGATAAGAGTGAGATGGAGAAAATCATGGCAGCAGAGCCTTGGAGCTTTGACAAACGTTTAATGGTACTGCAAAGGTATGGGAAGGAAACAAATGTGGGTGATATGGAGTTTCGAAAGGTGACATTCTGGGTGCAAGTACACGACCTCCCAATTAGATTTAGGACAAGGAAGATAGCTAAACAGTTGTGTGAAGTGACTAAAAGGACTGATGAAGAAAAAACCAAGGGCGATAACTTCATGCAAGTCCGAGTAACCATAGACATCTCCAAACCGTTGTGCAGGGAGCAGGTTATCTCACTAGATAGTGGTAATGATCTATGGGTGCCCTTCAAATATGAAAGGCTTCCAAGCCTTTGCTTTTGGTGTGGATGTATGACGCACGATGACCGTGACTGTGACCTCTGGGTTGAAAGCGAAGGAAGCCTCTCACCTGAATCCCAGCAATTCGGTCCCTGGCTTAAGGCAACGCCATTTGTGCCAACCCAGAGATATATGGTCAAAGTTCCCAGTTTTTTTGCTAGCAAAAAATCGGGTACGTCGATGGAAAAAACCAGTACAGCCAAGAAGCCACTAGTAGTGGTGGTTCGCACAGGGAAAACACTACCGGAAATTATTAGGCTTGATAAGCAAAACCTCGAAGCCAATGAGGGAAAGAACACAGATCTGGGTTTTCAGGGGCTGTATCAGCAGAAGTCATGGTTATCAAATGAAGAGGGAATAAGGGAGGATGTGGTGCTACAACAAACCGGGTCAGCAGCAAAAAAGCTGTCAACCAAGTCTTTTGAGAAGGTACTTGGGGAGATAGATAAGGAAATAAAAAGGTATGATTCAAAAGCTACAGTGACATCCAGGTTTGGTGCTAACATAGGAAAGGAAAATGATGTTAACCATCCTAGCATTAATGAATCAAACGTGCCAAGCCCGCTAGCACATGCAACTCTCTTGTCTGAATCATCACGAGTCCCTTTGGCTGAGATTCCTATCCCTCTTGTCAATCACGTGCATGCTGAAGGTACTTGGAAAAGGCTTACTAGAATAGGGGTGGTATTAGATGTGGGTTTGTCTGAAGAAGTGGGGGGAAAAAGAAGTGCAGGAAGTACAACAACCCAAACTGAGTTACCAAAAAAAAAGAAGGGTTTCTCAAGAAGGTGTAACAAAATATAAGATATTGGTGGAGGCTAGTTACCAGCCCTGCTAGAAGCAATGAGTCTATTATTATGGAATTGTCGTGGGCTTGGGAACCCATGTACAGAGAATGAGTTTGTAAGATTGATACAGGAAAAAGATCCATCTGTTGTGTTTATAGCCGAAACATGGACAGATGAAGTAAAGCTAGATCGTACTTTGAGCAAGATTAATTTTGATCAGAAGTGGGTGGCTCCAAGGCTAAATAGAGGTGGTGGATTAGTATTATTTTGGAAAAATTCTATTAACATTGATGTTGTTGATTCCCATAGGTATTATATTGATACGATCATCAATGGGAACACTGAAAATGCATGGTGATTCACTGGTTTCTACAGTGATCCCGAAACCTATAGGAAGAGTGAAGCATAAAGTAAACTGAGAAGCTTAAACTCTAGGTTGAACATTCCGGGGATTTTTGGTGGCGATTTTAATGAAATTTTTTGGCAAGAGGAAAAGTGGGGTGGGGCACCCAAAGACCACAATCAAATGCAACTATTTGAGATGTGATCGATGAATGTTACTTCATGACTTGGGGTATGTGGGGCCGAAGTTCACTTGGGCAAAACATTATGTTGATGGACATTACATAAGAATAAGATTGGATCGGTGTTTGGCTACAAATTCTTGGTTTCAAAAATTCCTAGGAACTAGGGTACATCACCTTAGTTGTATGTCATCGAATCACTCTCCTCTATTGATCAATTTGTCGGGGCTACCTGAACCTAGGAGAAAGAGGTGTTTCGTATTTGAAGAAATGTGGCTATGGGATCCTACTTGTGGGGAAGCGGTCGAGAAAGTGTGGAGTAGCACAAGGGAACCAAATCCGAGCATAGCCATTCTGAAAAAAGTGGCGAGATGTGAAAAAGAGTTGACATGGTGGAACAAACACAAATTTGGGCACATGAGGAGGGATTAGGAGATTAGAAAGAACCAACTAGTTTTGGCCGAGAATGAGGCTATGGTGAGTGGGAAGAATACTCAGGTTAGGAGCTTAAGAATGGAGATTAATTTGCTGCAAGATCGGGAATCAAGGATGTGGTGTCAAAGATCGAAGGTGTTGTGGCTTAGTAAAGGTGACAATAATACAACTTTCTTTCACTGTAAGGCAACAAAGAGATTTAGGAAGAATCTGATCAGAGGAATAAGAGACGAGAATGGAACTTGGTGAACCAACCAAGATGAAATCAGGCATGTGATGGAGAATTACTACAAAGAACTTTTTTCCTCCTCCAACCCGAATCTAGAAGTTGATTCTCTTGGGAAAATCCCATGCATGGTTACAGATGAGATGAATACTGGCTTAGTGAAGGAATTTACAGAACTTGAAGTTAAGGAAGCCTTGAATCAAATGGCACCTCTAAAAGCGCTGGGCCCCGATGGTATGCCACCGTTGTTCTATCAACATTTTTGGTCAACAATGCAGCATGATGTTACTTCAGCCATTCTCTCATGGCTGAACTCAGGTATCCTACCCGAACCCATCAACCATACTCTCATTACTCTTGTCCCTAAAATAGCTAATCCTGAACTTGTATCTGAATTTCGCCCTATTAGTCTTTGCAATGTCCTATATAGCAAATAGGTTGAAGAAATTTTTACCTTCCCTAATTACTGAACATCAATCTGCTTTTGCTAAGGAAAGACTTATCTTAGACAATATTATGGTTGCATTTGAGACTCTTCATCATATGAAGCACAATAATTCAGGAAAACATGGTTTTATGGCTATCAAATTAGACATAAGTAAAGCCTACGATCGGGTGGAATGGGTGTATTTGGAGAGGCTATTGGAGAAAATGGGTTTTTGTGCTAGATGGGTTGCTCTCATGATGAGTTGTGTGAAAACGGTGTCATATTCTATCATGGTAAATGGGGAGCCCGTTGGAATGATCCATCCCAAAAGAGGAATTAGACAAGGAGACCCCCTATCTCCTTTCATTTTCCTTTTATGTATGGAAGGACTTCATGCTCTCATTACACACTTAGCGAGGAATGGGGATATTAAGGGCTTTTCCTTGTGCAAACGAGGCCCTAAACTAACCCACTTGTCTTTTACAAATGATAGCTTGCTTTTCTCTAGGTCCATCTTTGAGGATTTCAACAATGTGTTGAAATTATTGAGTGAATATGAATCTTAGGGCAAAAGATCAACAAAGATAAGACCGCAATCTTCTTTAGCAAATCCACCACGGATGCAGCAAAATCAAGCATAAAGACTCTCCTTCAAGTCCAAGAAGTGAAGTCTTACGAGAAATATTTGGGTCTTCCCTCCTTTTTGGGTAGAGGAAAAAAGGCTAGCTTCAATTACATAAAGGAACTGGTTTGGAGAAAACTCCAAGGGTGGGAGGGTAAATTGCTCTCACAAGCCGGGAAAGAGGTCCTAATCAAATCTGTGATCCAAGCTATCCCTACTTATGCTATAGGGTGCTTTAAATTACCATTGGGGCTTTGTGATGACATTGAGGTATTGATAAAGAATTTTTGGTGGGGACAAAGGGGCAATAGAAGGAAAGTTCATTGGATCCGATGGAGTGATTTGACTAAGTCCAAAATAGTAGGCGACATGGGTTTTCGCGACTTGGCTCACTTCAATGACACTCTTTTGGGGAAACAAGCTTGGCAGCTCTTGCACAACAAGGAAACCCTCTTCTACAAAGTCTTTAAGGCTAAGTTCTTCCCTAATCACTCTCTTTTAGAAGCCTAGGAATCAAGTACGGGGTCCTACGCTTGGAAGAGTATTTTACATGGTCGTGATCTTATCATAGATGGTGCTTGTTGGAGGGTGGGGAATGGTGAATCGATCAAAATCTGGCAGCACCCTTGGCTGCCCCGAAAACATCCAACCAAGATTCTCTCCCCAATAGTAGATACAATGGAAGAAGCTACAGTTGATTGCTTAATTGATGAAGGTACTAGAACGTGGAATGCAACAATGGTGGATGAGATTTTTGCTCCACAAGAAGCTGAAGAAATAAAAAATATTCTATTGGCTAGGAATGAAATGGAAGACACCTTGTATTGGCTGTAGGAGCATGATGGGAGATATAGTTGCAAAACAGGCTATCGATTCTTGAAGGAGGATGAAGTTGGTTTTCGGATGGCAGAGAACCAAGAACATGAAAAAGGGTTGTGGAAGAAGATTTGGGCTCTTGAATGCTCAAATAAAATAAGAAATCTTATTTGGAGGGCCTGCCAAAATTCGCTCCCATCAAAGTGCAATCTAGTGCGCCAAACAATTATTTCAGAGCAGAGCTGTGAATGCAAGGAAGAAAATAAGGATGTTTTGCACACGGTGTGGAGCTTCAAGGAGTTGGACGGAGTTTGGGGAGCAAATAATATATGGAGCTTTCAGAACCAACGGTGTTTCTCTAGTTTCAGCAAGCTCTTAGCCTGGGTACTTGATCACCAAAGGAACCCGGCCCTGTTTGCATTCACTATTTGGTCCATTTGGCACCAAAGAAATCAGGTGAGAACCCAGCAATCCCACCGTCCTCTAAACCATCTCTCTCAATGGGCTCATGATAGGTATGTGGAGTTCAAAGCTCTGAAAACGGCGCCAACTACCAATAGACCAAAGAAGGGAGTCTGTTGGAAACCACCTGCTCAAGGAATGTTTAAAATCAATTTTGATGGAGCCATTTTCACCGAAGATAAATGCTCCGATCTAGGAGTTATCGTTCGTGACAGGGAAGGTCTTGTTATAGCTTCCATGGCTACTTGGGTTCCTCAACAACTCCAGCCTATTGAGATTGAAGCTTTGGCTACCAACAAGGCTCTCGAGTTTGCTAGAGAAATGGGTATTTCAGAGGCTGTCTTGGAGGGCGACTGTACTCTGGTGATGACAACTTTGAACTCAAAGAACCCTGGGTAGCTCCTTTTGGCTTGATGGTACAAGACTCTTTGAATGTAACTACAGGTTTTTCTAAATTGTCCTACTCTCACACTAAGAGAGAGGGCAACACAGTTGCACACAACTTGGTTCAATTAGCAGTTAATTTTTCAAATTGTGTAATATGGATGGAAGATGTTGCATTTGATGTACAGTCTTCTTACCATGCTGATTTAGCTGGTATTCCTTAATTTAATGTATCACAATTCTGATTCCCAAAAAAAAAAAAAAAGTTTTAAACATGAATAACAAGTAGAATCATAGAGATGTGTGTGGTTTTAATTTTTTTAGCTGGTGTCACTCTATTAGTTAATTTTGATAAATTTAGTCTCCTAGTGGAGATAATCTTACAATATGAGCCTAATTGATTCCATTCAAATTTTTATTTTAATATTGCTTATTTTGTATATTTATTTACTGTATATAATTATATGCATGCTTTGAAGTTTGATCTGATCCCTCACCCGGTACCAGTATTGTAAAGAAAGCCAAATATGACATACTATATATGTATCTCATATGGTAGGCCCGGTCTGGTCTGTTTCCATTTGTTGTTGGTATGTGTTTGTATTAAAGACAAAACTTATGTACAATACCTTAAATGTTGTTACTTAAGTTCCTCTATTAAGATTCTGACATGTGGATATTTAACTAAAAAATAAAGTTTCATCCCATGAAAAAAAATTCACATGGCAGAATCTTAAGAAGAGAACCTAAGGAACAACACTTAAGTACTGTACTTAAGTCTTGCCCTTGTATTAATTATCTCCCAAATTTTATAATAATTACTGGAAAATGAAGAAGTTTGTGGGGTTCATTTTTTTTTTCTCGATAATTTGCTAATTGAGAGACAGTAGATTTGAATTTTACTAGAATTAAAAACACCAGAAATGCCAATTAAGCTTTAATTCTAATTGCCTTTGAGGATTAAACTTACCTATTCGCAACATCAAAGTTGTTGATCAATCCCTCATTAAAGCACTTACCAATCAGGTAGTCCCTCACTAGCGCCCATCACTTACTTCATAAATTGATTATTTGACTTTAGTGGCAGCTGTGAGGTTGGTAGGGAAACATACATGAATAAACAAATGCAATCCTGAGAAATTTCTCGAATAAAAAACAATTCACGACTTTGATTATTGATGTAGGAATCTAAACTTGTTTATATAATTGAAACAAGTCTCATTAACTTCAAGACAAGAAGACTGAAAAAGAGAGAGAGAGAGAGAGAGAGAGAGGAGGATGTTATGGTGCTAGCAACCATGTTCTCAACTTTGTTTTGGATAGGATCAAGCAAAAACTGGTGGGTTGGAAGGCCAATTTGTTGTCCCATGCTGACAGAACAGTCCTAATCCAAGCTTCTACCTCCACTATTCCTGCTTACACCATGCAATGCATGGCATTTCCGAAGAAGCTTCTTGATAACATTGATAGAGTCAATTGAAATTTTTTTTGGGGATCATCGATACTACTAAGAAGATACATTGGGTTGGGTGGCAAAAAGTCATGAAGCCCTAAGTGGATGGAGGCCTTAGGTTACAATATGTGAAAGGGAAAAACCTTGCCCTTGTTGCTAAACTTAATTGGAGGTTTCATTTGGAGAAAGACTCAACCTGGGCAAAGGTTTTAAAGAGTAAATATTGTACAAACTAGTAGTGGAATTCTAACAATACAAAGAAACTTCCATGTTCTAGAGTGTGGAAGGCCATGACGAAGGGAGAAGGTGTTTTTAAAAAAGGCATTAGATGGATTCCAGGGAGGAATAACACTTTAAGTCTTTGGCACAATAAAATGGTTTTCCAAAGGGATCCTTCGAGCAGCAATCCAAGGTCCTCTTACGGAGGAAGAGGAGTCTTTGAAAGTTGTTGATGTTGCTGGGCTTGAGTTTGGGGAGTGGGATTGGTCCAAACTATCTTTCCAACTCCCTGAATCAATCCTTATAGGTATCAAGCCCATTCCTTTTTACATTTTAACTTCAAGTGGGGAGGATAGGCATATTTGGAATAGCTCCAACCATGGAGAATTTGACCTTAAATTAGCCTACGCGTTGGCCACGAAGGGCAGGGATGAGCAAGGACAGTTCACAGGGTCTTGGGTTTGGAAAGTCAATACTCTCCCTCGCATTAATTTCTTCATGTGGATGTGTCTTCACAATAGTATCAGGGTGGGAGTTGTCTTGTTAGGCAAAGTCTCAGGGTGAATAACATTTTCCAACTCTGCCAAAGGGAACCTAAGACCATTCTTCATGGGTTTAGAGACTGCCCAATGGTTAAAAGCATCTGGGACAGCTTAGGAATTAGTCCTTCAAGCAGGTTCTATGAGGGCAACATCCATCAATGGCTGCAAAATAATTGCCTAGGCAATGTGAGTCATGCTTGTTACTGCCCGCCATGGAAGATTGCCTTCCCTTTCGCTATATGGATGATTTGGAAGCATAGAAACAATGTGGTGTTCAAGAATTGACCCTTTCAACTAAATGTACATAAAGATATCATCTTCAGTGCTGCAGAGTACCAACACTGCGTTCTCAATCCCAAAAATGCTAGCAGTAGGAAGATTCAAAGAGTCTGCTAGGAGAGACCTCAACTGGGATGGGCTTGATTGAATACAGATGACTCCTCAATTGGAACCTCAGGTTTAGCAAGGGGAGGGGGTATTATTAGGAAAGATCATGGAGAGTGGATTGCAGCCTTCTCCAGGAACATTGGCTTTGCTTCCAGCTTCATAGCTGCGTTGTGGGCCCTTAGAGATGGGTTTAACCTTTGCAAAACTCTCAGCCTACTGTCTATTGATATAGGAATTGATGCTAAAGCCATAGTAGATCTTTTGGCTAACCCATCGTATTCTAACAATGTTGTCATTCCACTTGTTGATGATTGCAGGCAGATGATTTCCCAGCTATCCCAAGTTTAGATTGGTCACTGCTACTGTGAAGCTAACAATTGTGCTGATTGCCTAGCTAGGTTAGGTACTAATCAAGATAGGGATTTTATTTTGTATGATGATCCGCCTCTGGACATCATAGAGCTTTTAAGCTTGGACAGCAGTGGTGTGTACCATAACAAGCTTTGTCCTAACTTTGTTATTCCTCGGTTTCGTTAATGCATTTCCTGTTTACCAAAAAAAAATTACTATTTGGTTATAATATTCTTAAGCTGTGCAATTGAATATTCAAAAGAGAGGTCGTTGAATATTCTTAACCCTACAAATCAATTTAAAATGTCCACATGTTCTTATGACACAAAAAGTGTGCAATTTTGTGACACAACTTGCCACATAGTGAGTTGTGATTGGTATAAGTGTGATGGTGGGCCATGCGAAGACACACATGCACCAATCACAACTCACTACATGGCGATTTGTAGCACAAAATTGTGTACTTTTCTATTTCCTAAGCATTACCCGTCCTACATCTCACTATCGTTAGCTCACCTAATACGTCAGCCCATCCCAATGAGGAAACCCAATCATTTTGTAAAGTTGTGATTTACAACTATGTTTTTGTTGGCATTATTCCATGACAAAATGTGTTGTATTTGCTTTAATTTTGTCCCTTGTATTTTGTGGGATTTTATTGTATTGGGTTTAGTATTAAGTTGGTGAAGACTCAAGCTTATTGAAGATCAGTGCATTTCCCGACTAGCTCGCAAGAAGTTCGCGAGAAGGGTTCCCGTGAAAAGGGCATGTGAGAAGCACATGACTAGAAGCTGAAGAGTCATGCCAGGCTGTTAATTTCGCGAGTATTTTGCAAGTAAGGCCTTCCTGCGAGATACCCGCGAAACTCTTTGCTTGGAGGATTTTAAAGTATGATTTTCTTACCCTTCACCCATACTATATATACCCTCCTTACCCACAAAAGTATGAGTGGCCATCTAGAGAGAAAAACCCTAGATAGGTTTTCAACAACACACACACCCATCTTTTAGAGAGAGAGCTACCCATCCTTAGTGAGAAATCATTGTAGCATCTTCTCCTTCCCTCTCCCATTGTCATACCTTGAGAGGATATTTGTACCCAAACACAACCCACACCTTATCAAAGTGTAGAAAGTGTTTTGAAGTTTGGGAAGCTTTGGGGATTTGCCAAAAGAAGCCGGTAAGGCTTGGCGGATGCAATCGGGCGTATTGCGAAATCTGGAAAGCTAAAGAAGACATGACTCTGTGAAGCCTGTTGGTAGCAGGAGCTTGGAGGGCTCAAGTACATTGGGTAGACTAGGCTTAGAGGGTCTTTTGTTATTCGTGTACTCCAACTTTATCCTCTAGTGAATCGATTTACCGCTTGGAGGGCAGCGGAGAGGTTTTTCACTGAGTTCTTCGGTTTCCTCTTCCATAACACATCGGCGTGTTATCTTGTGTTTGCATCTCTCTTCCCTTAATCTTGTGCTTTACTTTTATTATTTGTTGTTCATGTTTATGCACTAGAGTAGTATTGGTTCATTGCACTTCATTTACTCTTATTTCTGCATTTAGATAAGTTAGAGTAAAATCAACCAAGCCGTAATTATTATTTTAGGGTCTAAACAGCTCTTATGTTTTTAACACAAATCCGAGCTTTCAATTGGTATCAGAGCGAATACACTTGTTGTGTTTAAAATACCTAAGTATGATCCTTGACCCCTTGTGTGTTTTGCCATGGATAGTGTTTTGTATGCTTCTATGGATGTTGTTGAATGTAACATGTCATGTGTTTGTGAAAATACCTCTTTGAGTGTTACTTCTCAAAATTGTGATGACATGCTACATGAATCTATGGGTGTTGTTGTTAATATTCCAAATGTCAAACTCTTGAAGAAAAAGGCTAAGAAGGTTCATGAGAATTTGAGCAAGTTTATGTGTGAAAAGGATGATTTGATTGCTAAGCTCAATGAATCCAATAAATTGGTTGAAAAGTATAAGAAGCTTGCTGAAAATTCTCTTGAAAAACTAAAAGAGCTTGAATGTTTGAATATGGACTTGGATGCTAAACTTGTTTTGTCTAACAAGCTAGTTGATTAGCTAAAATGTGAAAATGAATCTCTTAAGATGCATGCCAAGTTTTTGATTGCTGAACTGAGTGTTAAAAATGATGAAAATATTTGTTGCAATCATGTTGTGTTACCTAATTTTGTGCCTATTGTGAGTTCTACCTCTAAAGACAAATCGGTGTACATTCCTCCACACAAAAGAAACCAAAAAGTAGAGAGAAAGGCTCTTAAGCCAAAGCCTCCGTTTAGGTCTCAACCTAAGGTTTTGAATGGATCTAAGTTTGTTCCAACTTGCCACCATTGCGGTGTGATCGGTCATATAAGACCTTAATGTCCCAAGTTAAAGAGAGAACAAAACCATGTTGCTAGATCCCTCCCTAAAAAGCCTAGTGAATCTAAACTCATTGTTTATCACCATTGTGATGCCTTTGGTCATATAAGACCTCATTGCTCTAAGTTTCAAGCTCTTAAAAGAAAAAAAAGAAAAGAGAAACTTGAGCTTCTTGGAAGTTATGCTTTGCAAGCTAATCTGGTTTTGGGGGAAAATGGTAAGTTGTTGAAGAAAGTTTTTAATGTTCTTACCTCTTTGTCTATGTGCATCTTCGGTTCTCATTCTTCCAACCCTTGTCTCACTTCTCATGAGACACCCATTCCAAACAATTGTTCGTTTTTGATGAGGAAGGGTTCCTATGGTTGACCTTATGCTCTTTTGGTCCTTGATCTGATTCTTTCAATCTTTGTTGGATCCTTCATGCATTAGATACTTCATTTTCATGCATTTGTTCATCATGCATCTCTTTATATGCATTGCTTTTGTTGTTTTTGCATTTGATCTTAATTTTGTGCTTTTGTTTTGTGTGTGTAAAAATCCAAAACCACATAAAAAGTGAAAAATTGAAAAAGTTTGATCGTATATATTTGAGCACATATCACATGTGAGTTTAGCCTAGTACCTTCATACTAATGGCGTAGTGCATTTACGAGTTTAACTTGTTTTGTATGCACATCTATCTTTGTGGGAAAAATCTTGAAATCTATGTGTGATTGTTGTAAATCGATCTTCAAGTTTGTCATGAATGATTTGTCAATAGTCTTGTTGGTCTTGATACATGCATAAACTTGTGCCTATATATTTTTCCACATTTTTTATGTTTTTGCTATAGAGCTCAACAAATGTAAATCTCGAAATGAAAAAAGATATTGAGCTGCAAAAGTCGTCGCACATACTAGTATTTGACCAAGAAAAAAGAGAAAGCGACTTGTATCAAAATGTATGGTGCCTCAAAAAGCCAAAGGCTTACTCACAAAGTTTGAATATCAAAAAGTTCAAGCAACGATCTCAAAATGAGATGTACTTTGTTTAAAATGATCAAATGTTATGATTTATAAGGAAGCCAAATGAAAAGCTTCAAAGAAATGTAATCATTTTCTTGTGGGAAATTATATATATTCATTTCTATAATTGAGATAATCCACTTTACTTAGTACTAGTTGTCTATGACTTGATTGAATTGATCATTGAAGTTTCACTCTAGTCTAAGGATTATTCCACATTTGATACTCACACACAACACACAAGACTTTGTTCAATGTATGCTTATTTCATTTGTGTGATCGTACATGATCAAATGTGGTGTGTGTGCTCAACCTTATGTGGATCAAACCAAAAGATTTTTGTTCTTTTTGTTTGCTTTTGGAAGTGATTTGTATCACTCGTGTTTTTCAAAGTTTTTCAATTTTTTTTTGTATGAAAAACATGTTTTCTGGGTGTTTTCGTGACTTATTTCATGTGTAAGTTCAGTCATGAGTTAAAGGGTCCAATTCTCAAGTTTTTTAGCTTTGGACAGAGAGTTTCGCGATTGTTTTGCTAGTAAAGCTTACCAGTGAAATACCAGTGAGATACCAGCGAAATTTCGCAGGTATGTAACCAGCGAAACTTCCCACGAAAATCACCAGATCAGCTTCTTGAAGGGCATTTCGTGGGTCATTTGTTTTAAACGTCTCCCATCTTCTCCTAAACCCCTGTTTTAATGTTTCTACATTAAAACCCAACTAAATTCAAGCGTTTTTCATTCCATTAACATCTCTAAGGTAATATTTAACTCTTTTCATTGATTTTGATCCTTAAATTATGTTTTTGGGGGTTTTATGTTCATAGTTGGGATTTTCTCAAATGGGAGTCGGAAAACTTATTTTTTGTCAATCTTTTTTATTGTGTTTTGTTTTAAACAATGATTTTCTTTGGATGTTGGCCCCTTGTGGCAAAAATAATATGTATTTAGGCAAGTTTTTCAAATGTTCTTGCATTGTTTAATATACATGTGTAATGTGTGCACTCTAAGTGTTTGATAAAATGCCCAAGTGACATTTTCTCACTGTTTTGGACTCCAATGAGTACCAAACTTTGGGAATCACCATAATTATTCATGTTTATCATGTTTTGATCATTGGTGGTGTGTTTTATACACTTTGCCTTGTGAGTGCTTATTCATGCTTTGGTCATGCATCTCACATGCACACTAGATGCACCTTTGCTGCATACACTCTAACACTTGACATGTTTTGCATTCACTCATGCTAGTTAAGTATTTTTAGACCTTTTAGCTTATATAACATGTTCTTGTGCCTATGTCATGCCTAGGTCTATATCTTGTTCCACATCCTTAGCATGTCATGTTTACTTTATGCTTTGTAGCATTGTCTTCCTGAGATGTTTTTCCTTTTGTTTGAGCTTCATTTTCTCATACATCTTGCACCCCTCATGCATCTTATCATTGTTCATGTTTTCTTTTCTTTCCCTCCTTCCTCTTGATTCATTTGTCTATTCGTGACAAAAGGGGAAGTGTATACCGGAGAGTATACTAGTATGTTTCGTCATTTCTATATGACTCATGTGCACATTCTTAAGGGGAGAAATTCTACCTCGTGCACATTCGTAGGGGGAGAAAGTCATAGGGGAGATGCATATTCCAAGGGGGAGAAGACAGCTTTTTGAGAAAACCTTATTTTGTTTGCTTTACATTATGCTTGTTTTCTCAATGCTTGATAGTGCTCTCATTGCATCATGTTTATGTGTTGGAACACACTTGTGCCCTTGTTGGATCTTGTATCCTTAATGCAAATACCTATTGTATTTTGCATTGGTTGTGTGTTCTTGTGGAGCTTGTATCCTTAATGCAAATATCTTTTATATTTTGCATTGGTTGTGTGTTCTTGTGGATCTTGTATCCTTAATGCAAATACTTTGGTGTTTTGCACTGGTTATGTGTTGGACATGCATACATTCTTATGCCATTGTGCTTTATTGGTTGCATATTTGGATGATCATTTACTTTGCTATGTGATCATTTTAGTCATTTCTATATGACTATTCTTGTATGATCAAGTTGCTCATATGTTTCACATCATGTTTACTTGATTGCATTTACTTGTTATGTTATACATGTCCTTTTATTACTTGCTTTACCATCAGGGTCTAATGTGTTTTGTGCAAGTGTTTTAGGTTACACGTATATATGTTCCAAGTGCTTCACAGCTTCTAGATTTAGGTGTGAGTGAGTTTTTCCATTGTTCCCAAACTTACGTTTAAGTCTAGAGTCTGTTATAAGGTGTTTTGTCACAGAATAGCCAAAGGGGGAGATTGCAAAGTTATGATTTACAACTATGTTTTTGTTGGCTTTATTCCAAGACAAAATGTGTTGTATTTGCTTTAATTTTGTTTCTTGCTTTTTGTGGTATTTTATTGTATTGGGTTTAGTATTAAGTTGGTGAAGACTCAAGCTTATTGAAGATCAATGCATTTCGCGACTAGCTTGCGAGAAGTTTGTGAGAAGGGTTCCCGCAAAAAGGGCATGTGAGAAGCACATGACTGGAAGCCGAAGAGCCGTGCCAGGCTGTCAATTTCGTGAGTATTTCACGGGTAAGGCCTTCCCGCGAGATACCTACAAAACTCTCTGTCTAGAGGATTTTTAAGTGTGACTTTCTTACCCTTCACTCATACTATATATACCCTCCTTACCCACAAAAGTATAAGAAGCCATTCAAAGAGAAAAATCCTAAATAGATTTTCAACAATACATACACCCATCTTTTAGAGAGAGAGCTACCCATCCTTAGTAAGAAATCATTGTAGTCTCTTCTCCTTCCCTCTCCCATTGTCATACCTTGAGAGGAGATTTGTACCCAAGCACAACCCACACCTATCAAAGTGTGAGAGTGTTTTGGAGCTTGGGAAGCTTTGGAGATTTGCCAAAATAAGCCAGTAAGGCTTGGCGGATGCAATCGGGCGTATTGCGAAATCCGGAAAGCTAAAGAAGACATGACTCCGTAAAGTCCATTGGAAGCAGGAGCTTGGAGGGCTCAAGTACATTGGGTAGACTAGACTTGGAGGGTCTTTTGTTATTCGTGTACTCCAACTTTATTCTCTAGTGGATCGATTTACCACTTGGAGGGCGGCGGAGAGGCTTTTTGCTGAGTTCTTCGGTTTCCTCTTCGATAACACATCGGTATGTTATTTTGTGTTTGCATCTCTCTTCCCTTACTCTTATGCTTTACTTTTATTATTTGTTGTTCATGTTTATGCACTAGAGTAGTATCGGTTCATTGTGATTCATTTACTCTTGTTTCCACACTTAGATAAGTTAGAGTAAAATCAACCGAGCCGTAATTATTATTTTGGGGTCTAAACAGCTCTTGTGTTTTAAACACAAATCTGATCTTTCACATTTCATCCTTAGGGCCTATGTATATCACACAATTTAGGACCCTAGTTAGCATCCACATCAATATGTGCAAAAATGTTTCCATTTTGCATATCTTAAACCTACTTTTTCTATTTTACAGACCTATTTTTATAAAACACCCACATCAGTTTATCTATTATACACATTTATTCAAATAAAATATTCATTTCTTTAACACTGTGAACAGTAACCGTGAGAGTGAGGTGAGAAAGAAAATGATAAAAAGAGAGTGAGGAGAGAGAAAAAAAGAATAAAAAATTATTTACACGGTGAACAGTAACCATGTATATATGCACGGTTACTATTCATTTACAAGACCATTGTGTATATTTAGACATTTTTACAAAGACTGATGTGGGGGTTTTGGGTTTAAAATGTGCAAAATTGAGCACTTTTTGTATTTTAGAAGACTATCCACGAGTTGGTGTGGATGCTCTAGCAATTCTATCTCTACCCACTTACTTTTTCAGTCTTTCTCTCTCTCCATATAAGCTTTCTGCCTTCTTAGTTTCTACTTCTACTTGTGACAAGAGAGAAATGGCGAAATCACTAGAGGTTGAGCACCCCAAGAAGGCCTTTGGCTGGGCTGCCAATGATACTTCTGGCCATCTCTCCCCCTTCCAATTCTCAAGAAGGTTCTCTCTCTCTCTCTCTCTCTCAATGGCACCCATTAACTGTATTAAAAAGCATACATCTTGTACGTTTTACTCATATTATTTTCTATCGTACTTTTTTTATTGATAAGGTAGCATGCCTGGATCATAAACTATAAACTCAACCACAAAAATGAACTTTCGAAGAAAATAGCATAGTCTTCTTTTGCTCTTTTTTTTTTTTAGCTGAATTGATGCTTATGGTGATTGGTCAATATAGTGTCAACATGATTCATGCTATACCAATCTCTTTTGCTTTTATTTTTGGGTCATATTAATGGTGTCTTTAAAGCAATAGTTAATAATTCATTTTATGAAACTTTTGACACAACTTTTATGACAAATGGTAAAAGCTGTCAAAATATTAATTGTTTTTTTTTTTCTTTTCTCATAAAATCTTTCTTTAAATGAATTATTAACCATTACTCTAAAGGCATCTGTTAGCATTTCCCTTTATTTTTTTGCTTTTATGGTTTTGGGTAGGTTCTAAATCATTGGTTTCATGGTATTTTTTTTAATTTTATTTTATTAAGGTTTCATGGTATATACTAAAATGGTATTTTGGAACTTGCTGGGCAACATGAGAGGACGTAACATTCAAAATTCTAAATTGTGGAACCTCATATGACCAAAAATGAATGGGGCTTGTCTACCTACCCACTAGTTCCTGGGTAGGTTTTCCATGACTATTAGGGAAGGAAATAGGGTCCTGAAGGTGCTTGATGACTATGAGAGAGAGTCGAGGTAGAAGTTGAATAGAGAGAAGACGTCACTATTTTTCAACAAGAATACAGATAAGGAGATCCAAGAGGAAATCAAAAACAGCTTTGGTGCTCAGATCATACACAAGCATGAGTGATATTTGGGACTGCCTATGTTAGTGGGGAGGGGAAAGAAGAAGGCCTTTAACCAGATAAAAGACCAAGTGGGTAGGAAGATAGCGGGGTGGAAAGGGAAACTACTCTCAAATTCTGGTAGAGAAGTACTAATTAAGGCAGTTTCCCAAGCGACAACAACTTACACTATGAGTTGCTTCAAACTCCCAGATTCCCTATGTCGAGAGCTCAATTCCATGGTGAGCCAATTTTGGTGGGGTCAAAAAGACAAAGAAAGGAAGATGGTGTGGATTTCATGGGAAAATATGTGCATACCAAAATTGGAAGGGAATGGGTTTTAAGGACTTGAAGGCGTTTAACTTGGCGCTTTTAGCAAAACAGGGGTGGAGAATGAGTCAAAATCTAGATTCCCTCATTCATAAGGTGTTTAATGCAAGATACTTCATGGAAGGCTCGTTTATGGATGCACAAGTGGGTAACAAGCCATCATATGTGTGGAGGAGCATTATGGCAGCTAAGGAAACCTTGGAGGTGGGATCAAGGTGGATAATTGGTAATGGGGAAACAGTGAATATTTGGTGTGACAGATGGCTACCTTTGTTGGATTTGTTTAAGGTTCTCAACCCCCAAGGACACAATACCGGCTTGGTGAAAGTGGCACAACTCATTGACAGCGACATAGGTACATGGAAGACTGAACTTATAAAGGAAACCTTCCTTCCCCATGAAGCAGACTGTATTCTCGGTATCCCTTTGAGCCCGTGGCTGCCAGAGGATTCAAGAGTTTGGGCGTGGTCTAAGAATGGCCTTTTCATGGTGAGAAGTGCTTATGGGGTGTGACTCAAACTGTTGAAGGCTAGCACGCCTAGAACATGCGGAGACAGCTCTGACAAAGCCAAGGCAGCCCAGTTTTGGAAGGTGTTGTGGAAGATTAATTGCCCAAATAAAATAAAGCATTTTCTTTGGAGGGCATGCAAAGAAATCTTGCCCACAAACTATTGCTTGACAGCGAGGAAGGTGAGCAGCAATGATAGGTGTGGTTTTTGTGGGGAATGTGAGTCCTCGGGGCATACCCTTTGGGAATGCAAAGTTGCTACTAAGGTATGGAAGGAGATGGCACTTGATCTTCCTGTGTTACCCCAACCCACAAGGGACTTTATGGACATGGTTTGTGTGGTGAAGGAGAGGAAGGAGGACATGGATTGGGTGTTGTTTGCAATTACGGCGTGGAATATATGAAACAACAGAATCAAATTCAAGCATGAGAGTACAAGCAAAGAGCCAAGCAGAATTGCCAGGGAGGTGAGAGAGTATGGGAGGGAAATAAAAGGATCCCAGCTGCCCTGTCCACGCAACAAGGTCTCAGCCCACAGCCAATAGAAACCACCAAGGGAGGGGTGGTATAAAGTGAATGTGGATGGGGCAACTTTTGTGATTTTGGGATGTTATGGGGTCGGTGTAGTCATTAGGAACGAAGAGGGTCTGATTATAGGTGTGATGGGTAAGAAGATACCCTGCCCTCTAGGTGCTACGGAGGTTGAGGCAAAGGCACTGGTGGAAGGAATTCAGCTTGCTTGGGATTTGGGTTTTAGGGACTTAGATTTTGAAAGTGATGCGCAGGTTGTGGTAGGGGCAGTAGCTGGCCATGACCTGGGCCCTTGCTTAGTTCAAAAAGTGGTGGAAGGCATCAAGACAGGGCTAACAGCGTTCAGATCATGGAGCTACTCACATGTCCATAGACAAAGCAATATGGCAGCTAACATTATGGCTAGGGAGGCCTGGAATGTAAGTGATTGTGTAGTTTGGGTCGAAGATACCCCTTCTGTAATAGCAAACCAGGTTGTTATGGATTTAAGTGCTATGGACAATTGTCTTGAGTAATGAATTTAAGACACGTTTTCACTATCAAAAAAAAAAAAAAGACTATTAGTCTATTACCATTCATAGTATTACTATACATATGTACTGTTTTCTTATTTTTGAGAATATATGTATATAGAAATTATGAATTCGTTGATAGGATTGAAGAAAAAGGAATAGAAAATATTTTGACATATGTATTTAGTAGATAAAAAAGTAAAAGATAAAATTAATTTTTATTATATAAAAATAATAATTAATTTGAATAAGATTTAAATTTTTTCTACTCTTGTATAAGAAAAAAAAATTAGTAGAATGAACACGTCCCAATCATTATTTCATTTTATTTCTTTACCTATCCATTATTTTATAAAAATAAATAGATTACAAAAAAATAATTTTTTTATTCAATCATACAAAAACATTAATTTTTCTACTAATCATATTTATTATACTAGACCTAATATTAGGCCTTATATTTGGTCCATTATAATACACAATTCAAGATTTGCAACCATTGCCGGTAAAAGCTGGACTCTATTCTTGTTCTTGATCAGAACCTTATATCCCAACATAAATTTCAACAAGCACTTTTATTTTGAACTATTTAGTTCTTGCTAATATTAGCAAATATTATTTGCAAACTGCTCGAGGTAAAAGACACAGAAATAATTTAAATACATATTCCCAAGTTTAATCAATCACCATTTGGTGCTCTTATAGCCATACAAAATACATATGATCCATTTTGTTAGCGCACCACTTATTTGACTATTCTACAAATTCAAGTTTCTGTAGCCTCCACATTATCTATGCAAGATTAGTCTTCTACAAATGAAATGTACAACCAGATTTTTAATTTACATAGAAGCTGTGTGCTGCAGTGCTAGGATTGTAGTGATTAAAAGAAAATTGTTAGCATTGAATTTACAGTTGGAGAAGACTTGAAACTCATAAAATCATGGAATCAATTGCGGATGAATTAGCACTTATATTGCACTTCTCTCAAATCTAAGAACCTTTTAAATTCAACACACCAAATATGCCAAGTTCAATGCTATTTCCTATGCGTCTGTTGGATGAAATCAGTGATCAATGGTTTTGACGTAATTTCTAATTTTTTTTTTAACTATACCATATGAAAATCATGTGAATTGAATTGGACAATGCGGGCATGAGATTGTGGGTGTAGTGACAGAATTACTGCCCCAATATGATCCTCACCTATGGCGTCAAGTACTTTGATGGAACCATCACACAAGGAGGCTACTTCGACATCATGGTTTCTGATGAGCACTATGTGGTCTGTATTCCAGACAACCTTCCACTTGATTCTGGTGCCCCTGTCCTTTGCGCTGGTATGCATGTGGGTGTGGTTGGTCTTGGCAGTCTAGGCCATGTTGCAGTGAAGTTTGCCAATGCCATGGGGGTTAAGGTGACAAGGCCAACCCTTCCCTTAGGCGAGTTAGGCAATTGCCTAAGGCCCCCAACTAGAAGGGAGGCTCCAAAATTTTAGAAAATAAGAGGGAGTAGGGGGAAAAAATTTAGTTTCAGGTGGAGCGCAAAAATCTAGCATAGTAGGAGAAAAATATTTAGTTTCAGGTGAAGCACAAAAATCTGGCACAGTAGGGGGAAAATTTAGTTTAAGGTGAAGTACAAAGATCTAGCACATCCTATTAACCAAAAAACAAAAAATTTGGTAAATCAAACATTATTATTCTCTAGACAAACCAAAAATTAATAAGATAAACTACAAATCCGGTCTAAGATATCAACCACAAAACAATCACAAATCACAACAAATAAAATAACACAAAATCCTAAAAATTTTACCTTTCTCTCTAGTCTCTGCTCTCCACCTTTCTCTGTCTCTCATTCTCTCTAATTCTCTTTCTCTCTCCTATTCTTACTTCTCATCTGCTCTGCTGCTCAATAGCTCAAGCAAGGCGAAGGCAGCAAGCTTCCTGCCTTCCTCCGCTTGGACCGCTTCTCCCATTCTTTGTAGGAATCAGTGTCTCTACCTCCGCCTCCAGCCACTCAGCAAAATCGGTTTCGCCTTAGCGCCTCTCTCACTCAGAGTCAGGTTCAGCCGTTCAGGCTTCAATGAATCAGCAGGTATAAAGTGTTAGCTTGCTGCCTGCGTTTTTTTTATCTTTCTGGGTTATAGATTAGACTTGTAATAAGATTAAAGATTGGGCCTGGTTTTGTTTATCAGTTTTGGGCCTTCAAGTTTTTTATTTTTATTTTTTTAAAAACTTAGCTTGCTACCTGTGTTTTTTTTTTTTTTTTTAATCTTTTTGGGTTATAGATTAGATAGGATTTGTTTTGTGTTATTTTGTGGGTGGGTCAATGAGTCTTATTAATAAGCCTTGTTGTGTTATAGTTGTGCTTAAATTTTTATTATGCTTGTGCTTAATTTTTTTATAATTTTAATCTTGTGTTTATATATATATATATATATATATATATATATATAATATATATATATATATATATATATATATATATATATATATATATATTTTAGTTAGTGGTAATATATTGAATAAGTCTTTATTTATGCAGGTTGAGATTGGCAGATTGCTAAAAACTTGTTATTGTTCGGTGAAACTACAATAATACTTTTTATATAAATCAGGTTCTATTTCTCATTTGCTCTACACTTAAAGTTATTTTTTATTTTAGTCTTTATAAATATATTGTTTGATTAGAAATGTCTACTAGAAAATATGCATCTGGATATGAAAAACTTAAAAAAAGAAAAAAAAGAAGAAAAATTAATTGAGTCTCAAATGGATAAAATTTTTATTAGTAATAAACAAAATATAACACAAAATTTAGATGAAAATATCACAAATGAGCAAGAAATTCACCAAAAAGAGTTAAAAGATAATGAAATGATACAATTGCAAGATAACAATGATGTTCAATTTTGCAATACAACAAATCTTGATAATGAACTTCAAAATAATTTAGAAGAAAATGAAAATAATGATGAAAATGTCACAAATGAACAAATTCACCATAATGATGTTCAACTAGAAGAAAATGAAAATAATAATGACATGTTAAATAATAAACATTAATTTAATTAATATATAAGTATAAAAAGGCCCCATTTTTAGTTCTCTCCTTTGGCCCCAAAATGTCTAGGGCCGGCCCTGTAAGGTGATAGTGATCAATACTTCACCTAACAAGAAGAAGGAAGCTTTGGAACATCTTGGTGCCGATTCATTTTTGGATAGCAAAGACCAAGATGAGATGCACGTACTAAGTTATTAACATGTTGCATTGAAAATTATATGTGAATGTTACTGTAATAATGTATTTTGCATTAAAGATTCTAACTTCATCGACCGTATTAGGGTGCTCAAGGCACGTTGGATGGTATCATTGATACAGTTGTAGACGACTAAATTTCTTAATTCGAAATAAATCAAACAAGTAAAATAGTTTCACAAATACGAATTTGTATTGATAAATGTGTGGTACAATTCTCTGTAATTACAAAGGAGTGATCCTCTGATTCGATCTCCTTGAAAGATTTATTGATTGGAATTGTGGTAATGTGATTTTGATTTGAACATAAGATATTCTTCAATTTGGCTGAGGAATGGATCGAAGATCTTTGAAGCAGGATTACAATGAATCTCTGGCTATGAGCTTGTTAGAAATTCTTTGTTCTTCGTGTTCTTCGTATGTTCTTCGTGTTCTTCGTGTGTTCTTCGTGTGTTCTTCGTGTTTGAAGGTTTGTGGTGGAAGTTCTTCGGTGCTTTAGAGGCTTGATTCCGTAGAGCTTCGTTGATTTATGGTTTGTTGAGGTTTCTGGAGGCTTTTGAGCTTGATTCCAGTGAACTTTGAGATTTGGACAAGTAGTTTGGATGATTTTGCTTCGAATGTTGTTTGTATTCGAGGTTGAAGTTCTTGAAATTCTTGGAGGCTTTGAGGTTTGATCCTGGCAGAGCTTCTGGGTTTTTGAACTCAAGATATCTTCTTCCTTCTCTCTGTTCTGTGTTCTCCGTCCCCTCAATGTCTTGGAAGGCTTCTATTTATAGGAGTTTAGGGGTAGGTGAGCGACACGTGGCGGAGTCTGATTGGTGACACTTGTCATAGCTTGATTGGTCCGCTTATGTCATCGCTTACACGTGCTGAGTGCTTGTGTCACTACTTACACGTGCGAGGCTGCTTGTGTCATCGCTTACACCTGCTGATGTAGTTTCATGCCTTCATTTCAATGACACTTGGCGAATTTCTACTGGTTTCTGAATAGTGATGGCAAAACCTAGCAGCAGTACGTGGCGCTTTGTAATTGGTTGTATTTTGTGGACTTTGGTAGTATGATGTGTCAGCTTGTGATAGGTCGGGAATTTTCCCTCTCTACAAATGCCCCCTCGAGACTCGTTCGTGCACACAGTTTTGGAGTGTGGTGAGCGAATGAGTCTTGAAAATGGATTTTTATGCTTGACTCTTCTAGTGAAATAACTGATGGTGGTGGAGCTTTTACCAGGATGAAGTAATTGCAGAAGAGTAGACCCACCCATGTGAAAGGCTTTGTTGAGATCGAGAAGGGGTCTGTCAGTATTTGAATGTGCTTGTGTGATCGAGCTTTCTGAGCAAAGGTTAAGTCAAAGTAATTTCAGAAGAGTATTTAATGGTACTTGGAATGGGTTGGTGGGGCTGAAAGTTATTTGTAAGAAATTGGATGTACTTGCAAGATTGAAACATTTCGGTAGATGTTAAGTTGAGGTAATTTCGGAAGAGTATTTTGGATTGTTGGTGGCGATCACAGGGTGTTGAAGATGGAGAAGAGGTGAGGATGTTGGCTGGGTACAGCATGCAGAGCTCTGGAGCTAGCCTCTTATTTTTAAGGACTTCTGGTGAAGTTATATCTAAAGGGTATACTTCGGGTCACAGAGAGAACATGTGGGAGTGTGGTTGAATGTGCTTGTGTTATCGCATCACTTTGGTTAAGTTGAGGTAATTTCAGAAGAGTATTTTGGGTTTGTTGATGTTGATGGTGAAAGAAGATGGTGATGAAGCCAAGTGAGTGGGTGAAACGTATGGCATCATGGCTCTGACCCTGCATGTTGAATGAGGTCCGTCAGCAAGTAGTTGAATGTGCATGTGTGACTGGACCATACTGACGGACATTAAGTTGAAGTAATTTCAGAAGTATATTTTCTGAAATTCTTCAAGCTGATCTTAAGTTGGAGTAATTCCAGAAAGTGTGTTTTGTGGTACCAGCAACGATGACCTTTGGACCCCATGATGGCGGAAACATGGAATGAGGCTTTGGGGGACCCTTCACCGACACCAAAGGCTAATTTCTGATGAGCTGGTACCTTGGAGGTCATCACAAGTGTTGGATGGGAGACAATTTGTAGGATACCCCAACACTTCTTACCATCTTCACTTGATGCAGCTTTATTGGGAAAGCATAACAAATGAAAGATGGAGCTAACTTGTGATCCTGGTTTTAGAAACCAGCCAAGTTGCTGTTTGTTCCGAACCGCTGCTTCTGATGGGAGACCAAACAGTTGAAGAGAAACTACAGAAGCCCTGGTCTTAGGAACGGGTGTCTCTGCTGGACTTGGATTTCCTGGTGAACCAAATCCAAGAAAGCATGGAAAAACGATGATGACCTTGTTATGAGTAACTTTATGAACAGATGTGGTCGTTAAGTAGGGAAACAAAATTTGTTTGAATCCTAAAACAGTGATGATGTTGTGAGAAGGGTTGCTACTGAACCATGAAGGGGTTGATTTCAAACTGATCATGAAGCGATCTTGGTTGCTAGGTATTGAGAATGACGAGGCCATAGTGAGAACTGGCTGTGAGAATGAGGATTTGGAAATTTGAAAGAAGCAAATCTTCATTTCATGACTCAGTGTATGTGTTTTTTTTTTCTTCTTGATGGATTTAGCGGATCTGGCCCTCCTATTTATAGCGAAGAGATGAAGAATGGTAGCTGGGTGGTTTAAGGATGGCGGATGAGACTTCTCGGTGGGAACGGTGGATGAGACTTCTCGGTGGGAACGGTGGATGAGAATGGTAGACGCTGAATGGGAACGGTGGATGAGAATGGTAGGTGCCGAACGGGAACGTTAGGTTGGAGACTGGTAGGCACCGACGAAAATAATTGGCTGAAATAGTGACCCAATGTAATTTCAGTTTTGAGACATACTTGTGAGAGTTCGTCTGTTTTTGAAAGGGGAGCCTCGATCAAGTCTGGAGGATAATTTTGAGGGAATCTAGACCAAATGGATGGATCTCGAATTCTAATCTTGAGAGCTTAAATTTTGGACACCGCTAGTACTTTGGAGAAGCGGGTGTAGTTTTTTCTTTTTCTTTTTTAAGTCCAAAACAAATACCTAGATTTCAAAATCAAAATCTTTGCGAAAAATCTGATAAGACAAGTTTTGCTTGAACATCTTGATTTTTGGTCAGAGTCTACATCAAAGCCAATAGTTGTAGAATCACACTATTTGAGCAATTTTGGATTTCTCAAATGAATAAACAGACCCTAAAATTGGAAAGTACGTGAAAAATTGAGCAAGACAGGTCAATCTTAAAAATTTTGACTTTTGGTCAAAATTTGTGCAATAGTCAAATTTTTTAGAAATTGGACTGTTGTGCAATTTTCGAGTCTCGGTTGAAGAAACAGACCCCAAAATTGGAAAGTACGCGAAAAATTGAGTGGGACAGGTCCGTTTTGAAAATTTTGATTTTTTTGGTCAAAGTCAAAGTCTCATTTTCCTAAAGTAAGTTTGTTTTTTTTTTTTTTAGGCGGTCCGGATCCGGGTCGATTTTCGGGTCGAACCGGGTTTAAGCGGGTCGAACCGGTCCACTAGGGTGACGTCATCGACGAGGAGCGCGTGTCACGCGTGGCGCGTGCACGCGCGTGAGAGAGCTCCGGCGCGTGGGTGCGCGTGAAATCAACCAGCGGCGCGTGGAAGCGCGTGCAACTGACGCTGGGTTTGCCGGACTCTCTGGCGGCGCGTGGCGGCGCGTGGATCATCGTTTGGGCTTGAAATTTTCACATATGGTAGTTATAAGGCCGTAGGAGACTGCTATGTGGTTTGTTTTGTGAAATTGTGCACAGATTTGCACAATTTTGATGGACTAAACCGGTGGTCATCGCGAGCGCGTGGCGGCGCGTGGCTCATCGTTTGGGCCTAAAAATTTCAGGTTTTGTAGATCGAAGGCTGTAGAAGACTCCTGTGGTGTCAGATTTGTGAAATAAGGTTCGGATTTTCAAAAACTTGGACGAGAAAGTCGTGGGTCTTTGTTTGGACTTGTGGCTTTTTTTTTTCTCTGGTCTAATTTTGTGGTGGCCGCCCTGACAAGATGAAGACATTATGGTGGCTGCCCTGACAGGATGAAGACATTATGGTGGCCATGTGACTTGCCATGAGTTCAGACTTGCATGATCTTCTATCTCTATGGCTGAAGATGCTTTTTCATTTCAAAATTCAACGCAGCCTTCTCTAATTTTAAGTGCATTTGAGTTTGCAAAATCTGACTTTGAGTTCCAATTGTTTTCACATCTCTGAAATATGAATGTAAAATTTTTTATTGGTCAGTTGGGTTTGCTGACTTTCTTCATTTTTTTTGTCTGCTAGTTTAGCAGAAATTCTCTATATAAGATGTGAGATTGGCTTCGTTCATTTGGGCATTCTTAGTCTTCAATCTTCTTCTCCAGGTTTTAAGAATTTTTTTTTATTTTTTATTTTATTTTTTTTTTGTCCTTTGTTTAGACATGCAATGGGATTTTTTTCTGACATTTCTTTCTTTATTGCTTGTTTTTGTTTTGCAGCTCAGTTTCCTTGCTCTTTGGGTTTTGACATCAAACTTCACGCTGATGTTCTCATAGAAGTGTTTGCCTTCATTTGGTGACTTTGTATTTCATTGATAGCAACGTTGCAAGAACGTATGCCTTCATGTTGTTACATTCTTTTCTTGCATCAACAATTTTTTAGTGATATTCGTCTTTGCAACGACGTTTCCATAAGGATATTCAGCTAGGCAATAATGCTATCGCCCATGAAGCTACGTCAACACTTCATTTGCACAGAAGCCATTCCAACATTCATCTTTGCCATAAAGCTACGTCAACACTTCATTTGCACAGAAGCCATGCCAATATTCATTTTTGCCATGAAGTAACGTCAACACTTCCTTCGCATCAAAGCCGTGCCAACATTCATTTTTGCCATGAAGTCGGGTCAACACTCCATTTGCACAGAAGCCATGTCAATGTTCATCTTTGCCATGAAGCTACGCTAACACTTCATTTGCACCGAAGCCATGCCGACATCCATTTTTACCATGAAGCAACGTCAACACTTCCTTCGCATCAAAGCCGTGCCAACGTTCATCTTCACCATGAAGCCACGTCAACAGTTCATCTGCACTGAAGCCATGTCAACGTTCATCTTTGCCATGAAGCTACGCCAACACTTCATTTGCACTGAAGCCATGCCAATATTCATTTTTGCCATGAAGTCGTGTCAACACTCCATTTGCACAGAAGCCATGTCAACATTCATCTTTGCCATGAAGCTACGCCAACACTTCATTTGCATCGAAGCCATGCCAATATCCATTTTTACCATGAAGCAACGTCAACACTTCCTTCGCATCAAAGCCGTGCCAACATTCATTTTTGTCATGAAGTCGTGTCAACACTCCATTTGCACAGAAGCCATGTCAACGTTCATCTTTGCCATGAAGCTATGTCAACACTTCATTCGCATCGAAGTTGCATTAATATCGGCTTTTGTAACGAAATTTGAAGTTTCAAGAAGCTCCCATCAAGACTTTGAGAATGCAAAGAGATTTCAACAAAACCTTGAAGATATGAGAAGAATGCCGCCATGATTTTGACATTGCACAAACATGCCTTTAGAGGAGAGATGATGTAGTACCAACTTCAGATGTTTGGAGGAAGGTGACGTTGTCTAGATTTTAGAGACATGATGTGAAACAACACCACTCAGAAGGGAGACGATGTGGTTCAAATTTTAGAGTTGTGAAGTGGCACAACCTAGAAGAGAGATGATGTAGCTTAGACTTGCAAGGTACAAGAAGATGCCCCCAGGAGATAAGTGATGCAAAGTATACTTCAGAGACATGATGTGAAACAACACCACTTAGAAGGGAGACGATGTGGTTCAAATTTCAGAGTTGTGAAGTGGCACAACCTAGAAGAGAGATGATGTAGCTTAGACTTGCAAGGTACAAGAAGATGCCCCCAAGAGATAAGTGATGCAAAGTATACTTCAGAGACATGGGAATATGTCCACAAAAGATGAGCAATGCCATGCAGACTCCATTCCTTGCAACAGAGGTTGAAGATTTTATTTTACTCCACAACCGAGAATCAAGTTATCATTATTTCAAGGAAAGCTACGTAACACCAATTCTTTGCAGCTATCACTTTCTACCACAATGATCTTTGAACATCATATAGTGAGCAATTAATTGATCTTAAGCGATGCCTTGCCAATCAAAGGGTTCTTGAAAGCATGTTGACGACCTTTGGACAAACTCTTCAAGCTAGACTGACAGTCCTTCTTCTTTTTATGTGACTGAACTTAGTGAAAAGTACTAAGCTGCCTACGTACCCCAGAGAGGGATCAAGTCATTACGTAGTTCAACCAAACAAATTTTTTTTTTTTTTATGATTTTTTTTTCATGGTTTTGATGATTTTTTTTTCTTTGTTTTTTTTTTGTTGTTGTTTCTTTTTACAAAGAAGGAGGGCTCACGTGTGTAATCCTCGCCCTACACCCCACGGCATTTCATGGGTACCAATTGTGCAATAGTGGGTATCATCTCTAATCGAACCCGAGACCTTGGCCTCAAGGGTGACATGGACATCCAACCACTACGCCACACTCACAATTGGTGACATAGAGTGGGATTAATTTCTCCTTATTTGTGCACTTTCAAAGGTAATGGGAAAACATCATGTACCCTTGTAGTGCTGCGGTGGGTAGTTTAAACTCTTACCGAGGAGCAGTTCTTGATTTTCAAGCATAGAAGCGTTTGAGGAACTTCCCATTGATGGGGCCGATCCTTACACCCTCCTGGTCAATCAATTTGTAAGCTCCATTAGTGTAGACTTCTTGTACAACATAAGGTCCATCCCATTTCGAGGTGAACTTACCGCCTGTACGATGAGTCATGATGATAGGTCTTCGGACAGCGAGGACTAAGTCACCAACTTGGAATGATCGTGGTTTAACCTTTTTGTTGAATGCGCTTGACAAACGAGCTTGATAGCACTCAAGGCGTTGTTGGGCCTCGAGCCTTTTCTCATCTAGTGCCTCCAACTCTTGCAACCTAAGCTTGGAATTTTCCTCTTCAGTTAATCCTTCTTGAATGGCAATCCGTAGTGATGGGATCTGGCGTTCTAAGGGAAGGATAGCTTCTACTCCATAAACGAGAGAATATGGGGTTGCTTGAGTAGGCGTTCGAAATGTTGTTCGATATGCCCATAATGCTTCTCCAATTCTTTCATGCCAGTCTCGCTTAGTTTTGGATACCACTTTTTTTAACAAACTGCCAAGAGTTTTGTTAAAGGCTTCGGCCAATCCATTCGCTGGGGCATTGTACATAGAAGAATTGTATTGTTTGAATGCAAACTTCTCGCACAACTCTGTCATCAACCTATTCTGAAATGGTTTGCCATTATCGGTTATGATATATCGAGGGACACCATACCGATAGATCAAATGTGTTCGGATAAAATTGACCACCGTCTCTTTCTTTACTTCCCTAAGAGGCACAGCTTCTGCCCATTTTGAGAAGTAGTCAGTTGCAGCCAAGATGTACAAATGGCCACCAGATGATTTTGGTAACGGTCCTATTGCGTCAAGCCCCCATGCATCAAAAGGCCAAGAAGCTACAGTTGGGTGTAGAGATTCTGGTGGCTGATGGATGAAGTTTGCATGGTATTGACAAGCTTCGTATTTCTTAGCATACTCCATGGAATCTTGCACCATCGTAGGCCAATAGTAACCCATTCGCTTGATCCTGTAGTGTAACTTAGGACCTGATTGGTGCGCACCGCATATTCCAGAATGAGCTTCTTCTAAGGCTTGTTTAGCCTCTTCCTCTCCCAAGCAACGGAGAAACAAACCATCAAATGAACGGCGGAAGAGAGTTTCTTTATAATAGATGAATCGAGCAACCCTTCGCCGAACTTCGGTCTTGTGGCGTACATCATCTGGGAGTTTTCCATGTTGAAGGTACTCAATGAGCGTTTGTCGCCAATCTTCCTTTTCGACAAGGCATACAGAAATGACGTTGGCCTGCTTTTCTTCTTTTTCTTCTTCAACCACGGAAGGCACCACCCACCTTTGGGAAACAGCAACTTTGGCTATCTCTTCTTGAGATAATGCTAAGGCGGTAGCCAAATTAGCTAAAGCATCAGCCTGTCTATTCTCCTTCCTCGGTATATGCTCCAATGTACTTGCCTCAAAATTCGCGAGCAACTTCTTCGCATACTTGCAATAAGGGACAAGGTCCTCTTTCTTGACATCATACTGCTCCAAGACTTGGTTGATAATTAATTTGGAATCCCCAAAGATCTCGAGATGCGATATGCCGATTTCGATGGCCATTTGTAGACCAATGATCAATGCTTGATATTCGGCTACATTGTTAGAGCAAAGTTTACTTAATGAGAATGAATATAGAAGTATTTGTCGTTGTGGAGAGACAAACACTACACCTGCCCCCGCTCCTTCTTGACGTGCAGCCCCATCGAAAAACATCATCCATGGTGGCATTACTTCAATGTAAAAACATCTTCGTCTGGGAAATCATCAGAGAACTCCCAATCAGATGGAACTGGGTGATCAGCTAAGAAATCTGCCAATGCTTGTCCTTTGATGGCTTTTTGCGGAACATATGTAAGGTCGTATTGTTGCAGCAAGACTGCCCATCGAGCTATGCGACCCGAAATCACTGGCCTGGAGAGGACATATTTAACCGGATCCACCTTTGCTATCAAATGGACCGTATGTGCTTGCATGTAATGTTCCAGTTTGTCTATGGCAAAGAAAAGAGCGAGGCACATCTTTTCAATAGGAGAATAATTTAATTCAGCTCCATTGAGAGTCCGACTCAAATAATAAAGGGCTCTTTCTTTCCCTTCTTTATTTTCTTGTGCCATAAGAGCACCTAGAGACCTTTCTTGTGCCGCGATGTACAACACCAAAGGCTTTCCCGGGATAGGAGCACCTAAAACTGGAGGATTAAGCAAGTATCTTTTGATGCGCGCAAAAGCATTGCTGCAAGCCTCATCCCATTGAAAGTGTGCATCCTTCTTCATTAATCTATTGAAAGGTTGACATCGACCTGCCAAGTTTGAAATGAATCGTCGTATGTAAGCTAGTTTTCCTTGCAAGCCTCTAAGTTCTCGCAGGTTCTTAGGCTCTGGCATTTTTTGGATAGCTTCAATTTTGGACTGGTCAATTTCAATACCGCGGTGCCTTACAATGAAACCAAGAAATTTCCCAGATGTTACGCCGAAAGCGCATTTGCGAGGGTTCATTTTAAGCTGATACTTTCTTAAGCGGTTGAACACGGATCGCAAGTCTACCAGATGGTCTTCCCTCCTCTTTGTTTTAACCACCAGATCATCGACATAACACTCTACATACTTATGAAGTACATTATCAAAGATCTTTTGCATGGCTCGTTGATAAGTGGCACCAGCGTTCTTTAATCCAAAAGGCATCACTTTGTAACAGTAAATACCTTTAGGGGTACGAAAAGCTGTGAACTCTTCATCCTTAGGATTCATTCGAATTTGGTTGTAACCAGAAGAGCCATCCATGAAAGATAAGGCTTCATGACCAGTAGTGGCGTCCACCATGATCTCAGTGATAGGCAACGGAAAATCATCCTTGGGACATGCATTGTTCAGATCACGGAAGTCAACGCACACCCGGATTTGTCCATTCTTCTTTTTGACAGGGACGATATTAGCGATCCACTCCGGATACTGTACTTCACGGATGAAGCCTGCCTCAATTAGCTTATTAACCTCAGTTTCTATTTGAGGGATAAGCTCCGGCCGAAAGCGTCTTTGAGCTTGTTTTACTGGGTGCACGCCCTTCTTTACTGCCAAATGGTGTAAAGCAATACTTGGATTGAGCCCAGGCATTTCTTTGTAAGTCCAAGCAAACACATCTTTATATTCTACCAAGAGCTGGAGGTATCCTTCTTCTTCTGTAGGAGTGAGAAGGGCACTGATGAAAGTTGGTCGAGGTTCTTCAGTAGTTCCTAAATTGATCTCTTTAAGTTCATCAACTATAGCCTGTACTCCATCTTCCAAGGCCAGGGGAGCTTCATCGACCTCATTTTTTGCGGATTCATCATCTGACAGTGTATCTTCTTCTACTGTAATGTGAAACGAGGATGATATTTCTTCATTTTGCTTATTATGGACGAGTGACTGACTTGTGTGTACAATCGTTCGCCTTTTGACTTTGAGAGCTCCTTCAGTGCTGATATCCAAGATAAAGTTACGCTTCATGCGTGAAGGAATACTACTACGTATCTCCTTATTAGCTTTCTCCTCCTTTTGGTCCTCAGAGTTTATTAAACTTTCAGAGCAAGTATCAATGGGCCTTTTTGTTGCCCCCAATCGATTAAAGACTGATCCACACGTAAAAGTGTCCCGACTTTGCGTTAAACAAGCCGTATTCAACCTGTCGAACACTGTAATTCGTGACGATGAAGCCTTAATGTGATTGAATACTGAGATGCGTGATGAAGAGTGATCTTTTCTCTGATTCGGACTTTCATCAACCTCTACTGTTATGTATTGGGAACTTGAAGCATTGCTTCTTTTATTGATCCATATTTGAGCTGGTGGTTCTGGAGTATAACCTATTCCGGTCTTTGGGATAGGAATTTCATGCCCTTCAAGTCGCATTTTTCCTTGTGTTTTACTAAGGCCATGCATCTTTTCTCCAGTGGCTTCTGGAATTAGTTTCCCTAGGCTGCTTTGTTTTGAGAAATCATAGCCTGCTTTGGCTAATAGCCTATATGCCTTTGGGTCAAACCATTCTTTCGTCCGCTCACTTGGTAGAATACCATGCTCTGTCAGACTTTGTGAAGACTTCACGAATCCATTTAGTGGCCTTGAGGGCAAAGGATTTGTGGATGAGGTTAAAGGCATTACATGATTTTCTTTCAACATGGCTACATCCTTCATCGTGAGCTTTGTAGGAGGTCTTCGCATATCCATTGTAGATTGAAGGCATTCCGTGAATGGTGATTGTCCGTTTTTGCGGCGTGACAATGGTACATAACGGAGGAATGGAGGGTTATTGGAAGTTGCAGAATTTTCACCTGCTTTCTCTGAATTGCTAGTAGACTCACTAGACTGGTTATTCCTATATCTTGGATCTTCCTTTGGGGAAGGAATATCCTTTCTAGTGATGAATTTAACATGCTTCTTTTCACCCTGCTTGCTTTTCGTGGACGGGACTTCAACTGGGAGAACTTCATTAGGGATATCATCTTCTACATAAAACTTCGCATTAGCAAAGTGAGCTTCAGTTTCAGAAAAAGGCTTCAAGTCGGCATCTACTTTCTTTATTCCACCTTGAAGATACTTGAAACATTGATGCAAAGTTGACGGCACTATTCCGTTCCCATGGATCCATGGACGTCCTAACAACATGTTGTAGGTTGTCTTGGCATCAATGACATGGAACAAAATATTACTTGTCAATTCTCCAATAATTAACTCCAAGTGTATCATGCCAATGGCGCGTTGTCCTCCTTGGTTAAAACCTTGTATGACCAAGCGACTGTGTGATAATTCCTCCATAGCAAGACCAAGTCGTCTCATTGTCATTTTTGGCAGTATATTAATAGCTGAGCCTCCATCAATGAGAATGCGATCAATTTTTTGTTCACGAACATAACCAGAGACATAAAGTGGACGATTGTGAGGCTTAGGGCCTAACAATAGATCTTTGTCAGTGAAAGTCAAGTCTGGGGAGCACGCGAAACATTCCTGTGTTTGTTGAAGTGTATTGGTACAAAGATTGTAAATCTTTGGCTCTTCAAGAGCTTGGATGATCCCTTCTTTCGATGAGGTGGAGGATTGCGAGGGTTCCACTTGATCAACCTGAGATTTGAGTTGTTCTAAAGATGATGAAGTCTCATTTGAACTACCATGGTCAACACCTTTTTGTTTTTCATCAACTTCACAACGAGAGACCGTGTGAACAGCCTCCGCTGACTTGTTTTGAAAGAATCTTATGGGGAAAAATTCTTCCAATGTGACAAGACTTCGAGATTTTTGGGTTTGTGTCGAATCATCACACATTTCCGTTCTTAGTCTTTCTTTCCTTTTATCATTCTTTCTTCTTGACCGCGGCTGAATTTGGTTTTGTGCTCTTCTGGACTCTTGGGTGATCAAATGAAGAGGGAATACTCGTCTTTTCTTCCATCTCTTACGAGTAACCAACGTCCAACCCTCTTCCTCATCCATTGTTGACTTATTATCATCATTTGAATTATAATCAAATGCTTTTTGTGAGAGCTGAACTTGAACAGGTTCCAAAGAGCCAAATCGGATGAATGTGGTATTCGCCCCCTGCCTAGCAGTCGGGAACTTGCAACTAGGCGACTCACAAGCAAATGTTACAAGGTTTGACTGAGCAACATCATTAACATCTAAGTCGATTTTCCTTTCCTTGGCTAGCTTCATGATAAGTTCTTTAAGAACAAAGCATTTTTGGATCGGATGACTTATGATGCGATGATACTTACAATAGTTCGGGTCATCAACCTTTCCCACTTCTTCCGGTCGTTTGCATTCTGGCAATTCAATTAATTTTAAGCTGAGCAGTTGTTCTAGCATTTCGGGTATATCAGCGTCAAGGAAAGGATACACCTTTTGTTCCCATTCCTTGAGCGATGAGCGACGCGTCTCGCGTCGTTGACCTCCCTCGGGCCTCTTCTCGTTAGCCTTTACATTTACTGTTGAAATTTTGACTGGGGCAGGGTTGACATTCATAGAGTGTTTGACATTACTTTTTGTATTCTTGTCATTCCTCCTTATTTCTCGCCTTTCTTTCTTTTCTTCAGGTACGGGAGGTTTTACATTTTCATGGCAAGAGATACTTACAGAAGTCCCCAATGCATGCCTTGGATGCACATTTCTACAGCAGATATTTCAAACAGTCTATCCTTACAATCTAAACTCAAAGAACGCCACCGACTGATGTAGTCAACAACGGGTTCGTCTTTCCACTGCTTAGTATTGGTAAGCTCCATCATGCTTACCGTGCGGCGCGTGCTGTAAAACCGGTTAAGGAACTCCCTTTCCAACTGATCCCAACTATCAACTGACTCAGGTTCCAAGTCTGTATACCAATCAAAGGCATTCCCTTTCAGTGAACGAACAAACTGTTTTACAAAGAGGCCTCCTTGAGTCCCTGCGTTCTCACATGTTTCTACAAAGTGAGCAATGTGTTGCTTAGGGTTTCCCTTGCCATCGAATTGCAAGAACTTGGGGGGTTGATACCCATTTGGCATTCTCATATTGTCAATGCGCTTCGTATATGGTTTTGAATACATAAGAGAATGTGTGGAAGAACCTCCATATTGTGCTCATATGGTGTTTGTTATCATGTCCTGCAGTTGTTGGACAGATATCGAGGCCATTGAGGTGGAATATCCTTGTTGAGAAGTGCCTTCACCTCCTTTCCCCTTATCACCCTTAGCGTTTTCTCCCTTCAAGGTAAAGCCGGGAGGGTGCTCAAGGTCTGGATTTGATTCACCTGAATCTTGGACTTCCAGTTTGTTCATCAGGGTTGCAATTTGGACATCCTTATCTTCAAGTGCTTTTGTGAGAAGGGTGACCCTTTGTTCCATTTCAGCCATCTTTTCTTCCATAGTAGAGGTGTTGGTCATCATCACTGGCATGACCTCTAGATATGATGGAGAGAACGATGAGACAGGATGAGTCAAAGGCATTTTGTTCCTTAGGCTTCTCATCACGGGTGAAGAGTTGATAGAAAAGGTCTTTGTCGAGGATGATTCATCATTGATCTCAAAATCCTTCGAGACAGATGAATCCTTAGTGGTGGCTTTCCTTTTTGCAAGAAAGTCTAGAGAGATGATATTATGAAGCTTGCTTTCTTTGGTTGATTGGGGTTGCGGTTGATCAAGAGCTTTGGATCGGCTACGAGTGATTGGGCCGACATAATCATCCGCAACGGAAGCATCCATCACCGATTTTTGAGCATTCTTGTTGGAAGCCATCGAAGCTAGCAACAAATCGAATTTCTTTTCTTTTGAAGGAGAAAGAGATGAGAGGCAGAGATGTCCCACTGGGCGTGCCAGAATTTGTAGACGACTAAATTTCTTAATTCGAAATAAATCAAACAAGTAAAATAGTTTCACAAATACGAATTTGTATTGATAAATGTGTGGTACAATTCTCTGTAATTACAAAGGAGTGATCCTCTGATTCGATCTCCTTGAAAGATTTATTGATTGGAATTGTGGTAATGTGATTTTGATTTGAACATAAGATATTCTTCAATTTGGCTGAGGAATGGATCGAAGATCTTTGAAGCGGGATTACAATGAATCTCTGGCTATGAGCTTGTTAGAAATTCTTTGTTCTTCGTGTTCTTCGTATGTTCTTCGTGTTCTTCGTGTGTTCTTCGTGTGTTCGTGTTTGAAGGTTTGTGGTGGAAGTTCTTCGGTGCTTTAGAGGCTTGATTCTGTAGAGCTTCGTTGATTTATGGTTTGTTGAGGTTTCTGGAGGCTTTTGAGCTTGATTCCAGTGAACTTTGAGATTTGGACAAGTAGTTTGGATGATTTTGCTTCGAATGTTGTTTGTATTCGAGGTTGAAGTTCTTGAAATTCTTGGAGGCTTTGAGGTTTGATCCTAGCAGAGCTTCTGGGTTTTTGAACTTAAGATATCTTCTTCCTTCTCTCTATTCTGTGTTCTCCGTCCCCTTAATGTCTTGGGAAGGCTTCTATTTATAGGAGTTTAGGGGTAGGTGAGCGACACGTGGCGGAGTCTGATTGGTGACACTTGTCATAGCTTGATTGGTCCGCTTATGTCATCGCTTACACGTGCTGAGTGCTTGTGTCACTGCTTACACGTGCGAGGCTGCTTGTGTCATCGCTTACACCTGCTGATGCAGTTTCATGCCTTCATTTCAATGACACTTGGCGAATTTCTACTGGTTTCTGAATAGTGATGGCAAAACCTAGCAGCAGTACGTGGCGCTTTGTAATTGGTTGTATTTTGTGGACTTTGGTAGTATGATGTGTCAGCTTGTGATAGGTCGAGAATTTTCCCTCTCTACAACAGTCTCTGCTATGCATCCCCTCATGCCTCTAATTGGTCTGTTGAAGTCACAAGGAAAGCTCATTATGATTGGTGCACCAGAGAAGCCGCTTGAATTGCCAGTCTTCTTTACTCACAGGTAAGTACGTGGCTTTTAACATTTTCTATATTCGAAAAGAAAAGGGCATATGTTATAAGCATATAAGAATCTGTGTATAATTTATGGCTATGTTGTACAAGCCTAATTGCTAGCTTTAGTGCTTAGTGATTGGAATTCATGCGGTGCTGTCATTTCTTACATTTTCATCAACCCTCGTATGGTGCTATATTATAGTTCCACTGGGACTATTGTGTTAATAAGAGTTATGGAATAACAGGAAGGAAGCTAGTTGGTGGTAGTTGCATTGGGAGCATGAAGGCGACATAAGAGATGATTGATTTTGCAGCCAAACACAACTGCTGACATTGAGGTTATACCAATTGATTATGTGAACACTGCCATGGAGCGTCTTGTGAAAGTGGATGTCAGATATCGATTTGTCATTGACATCACGAACACATTGATGTCAAGCTCTTGACTTTTTGTTGCCTAGCTTTTAAGTATGGCTCACTGACAAGTTGATGATATGTATTCAGTTGTCTCTATTCCATTATTTCCCTGTCTAGTTTTTCTGTTTTTTGAACATGGGATCAATGTATCAAGTCTCATTTCTACATAAATAATAATAAATTTGATTTGTTTGTTTGGGTTTTAAATAACAGGAAGTTATTCTGTCCCTTAAAATCTCTTTCCCCATTTTTAGATCAAGAATATGAATTTTTTTTTTTTTGGTAATAATTATGGATACGTAAATTTTATAAAAGTGGAAGTTTTGTGTGTTGAGTAAGAACAAAAACAACAACAAAGGGAGAACCAAACAAAACAAAATTCTTAGCCTAGATTTACTCATATGAAAAGGACTCCTACCATTGAGTTAGTGTTCGTTTGGATGGGATGGAAAATTAAAATTATTTTACTATTCAGCTTATTTTTACTACTATTCATGGGCCCCACTATATATTTCAACTAACTTTTACTTTTATCTACAGAACTTTCAGCAATAAGTTTTCAGTTTCAGTAAAATAAGCGGTATCCAAACACACCCTTAATATATTATTGTTGATGACTCAATTTGTTTTCCCCACACTTTATGACTGTCGGGGGGAAGTTATTTTCGTCGGCAATATGATATTTGAGAAGTCAAGAACAAAACTCGACTTTAGACTTAGAATATGACCCAAAGGCTTTTGGTGAAGTGTGAAAGGCCCATTATGCTCAAGGTCCAGGTTGCATCCAACAAGATCATAATAAGGCCCCAAGAATACCTCTTACGAAGATAAGCTAGTATAAAAGATGGTTCACCACATTAAGTGCTTAATCCAGAAAATTAATAAATGTATTTGCATAATAAAAGTTATGCATTTCTTCCATAGTCGATTAATATAAAAGTGGGCCTATTAAAACAAGTACACAATAGGAAAAATAGTCCAGTAGTAATATGACAGATCTCCAGTAGTAATGTTTGATTAGTCAATAAATGTATTTACATGATAAAAATGATATATTTTCCTCATTATTATTAAGTCAACAAGAGAGAAAACTTCCATAGTATCCAAGACATTATGACCTTCATTATAATAGTAATAAATAAGGATTAAAAGCTATAATTACAAGTAAAAGAGGAAAATTTAGGATGGAATGAAGAGAGAGAAAGACCCCCATCTTAGTGCAGTAAATATTTGACCAAGGTTCTTATGCCCATGATGGTTTATATGGAAGGATTTATAGTAAATGATGGAAACTAATCTTATATGAGTGGGTAAGCAAATATATGGTGATGTGGGAATAAATTGGTAAAGGAACTTGGCTGTTTTTGGCCATGGTTGAGAGAGACTGATTTTAGCTAATCATGAGACCTTTTGGTACTAAGCTTTGTTAAAAAAGGGAAGGAATATTTGTAAGTTGATGGGTATGAGCCTTTATGAACTAAAAAAGGAACTTATTTTTGAATTTAGGGTTGAAAATAACAAGATTGATGGAGACTTTTAGAGGATTTCGTCCCCCTTGATGAGTAGATGGTGCTTTCCTTTAATAGTAAAGCTTAGGGAGCAATTAGCAAAAGTAAAAAATGTTGGATCTAAGCAAGAGAATTTTTAGAATATCCATCATGAGATTTGGCCAAAAATGGTGTGATCTCCTTTTTGAGTGTTTGTCTCCTTTGGGTAATGTTATATGGAGCTAAAATTCATACCATCTAACCTAGAATTTGGCCAAAAATGGAGTGATTTGCTTTTGGGTATTTTATCTTCTTAGGGAAATATACAACGTGGGTGAATATTTGAGTAATCTCGCATTAAATACTGAGAATTCTGAGGTTGGTTTTAGCCAATGGGAATAAGGCAAGTATTATGGTAGAATCTTGGTGCTGCAACTAAGATTTGGGCTTCAAGGAGTTGGAGCTATCACCCTAAGTCAAGATTCAAGCTTTTAGCTTACTTCAGAGAGCTTTGTTGGAGATCTTTTTATGCCTTTTAAACCACATGTTCACTAATTTTCTCCTTTAGGAATTCATGGGCTTGGTTCATGAATTAGTTTTAGTCATTTTTAGTACTAAAGAAACTGGTTTGCTGAAATTTGGATGATTTGGTCATGGCTTCCTCTAGCAGTAACTGAAACTTAGGAAGGAAGAATGGCATTTATTGCATTTCAGCTTTTTGATGTCAGCTCAACCCCATAGTACTGTTCACGTCAGAAATGGTGGTGGCAGAGAGGCTAAAGGGATAGGTGGTCAACTCCTAATTTGGTTTGGGAGCTTAGTTGCTTCTTGAGGTGATCTTCAATGGAAGCCAGAATTGGATGGAGTTCTCCTGCTGGGTCAGTTTGTACACATGGGCTGTTTTGGCTGAGACTTCATGTTGGGCTTGATTATGAGGGTTGAGTACTTTGGTGGGCCTCTGACTTGGTGGTTCTCTCCACTTGGGTCTATCCTTTTGCTTTCTCATTATGAGCCTTACAAAATGGACAAAACTATCATATATTGCTATAGATTTTTATTCCACATGGGCTTTAGTTGTTAGAAAAAATGTGATAAGCCAAAAATGTATTGATCCCTTGGATAAATTAACCAATTAATTAACCAAGTAAATTAATTAATTCAATTTAACATGCAATATGCGTGGTAGCACAAACAAATCACCAAATAACTAAATGCAGCGGAAATAAAATTTGATATGGGTGATTTGTTTATGAATGGGGAAAACCATCGAGGCAAAACCCCACCGGGTGAATTTAAGGTCACCACTCTCGAGAATCCACTATTATCAAAACAAGCAGTTACAAGTAAAGGAATCCCAAGACCTTATACCAACCTACAGTTGAACCCTTACATCAATATACAATTGGACTTGTAATATAGTGACAATTTTTCCTTTCAATGCACGACTCCCAGTACGAGACTAGCCAATTGATGCGCGGATCCCAGTACACGGCTTACACACCAAGTTGAGAAAGATGTTGTCTGTAAAGTTTTTCAGTTCATCCACATGATGAAGATCAAGACGCTCCTTGGTTACAAAACCCCACGACATACAAACACAACACCTTCTTCAAGAGAAAGAAAAACTAGGGCAAATTGTCTTTGGTCACAATTTGAGTGAATAATCACTTTGCATCAAGTTGCATCACCTTAGACAATTCTTAAAAGTAATCCTTATATATATCTAGGGTTGTGAAAAAAGAAACCATACATAAATAGCTTGGATATGCGTGAAAAATAGATCTAGAAATCAAAATTTTGTAAATTTGAATAGATAGGTTATTTGTCGAGCTACTGTCGAGCATCGGGCTAAAATTTCCTTTTAAACCTCAATAGCTATAATCTATCAAGCTTTAAAATACCGCATTTCTTCACTTGTTTCTTGAATAGATTTGCATAGCTTAAACTCTTGACTTGAACAATATGTTGCTTGAAGACTTAAACTATCCTAGATCTACCCAATTACAAGAAAAGTGCATTTTGTCAAAGCATTAGCCAATTCTAAATGACATATGTTCATATCAATTTCCACATATGTCCTAACAATCTTCCCTTTTGGAATTTGTGACAAAACCACAACAAACAAATAAGATATGAGAGAAGTCTTAAATCACTCAACTTATTCTCACTTGTTGAATACAATAAAATCTAATCCTAACACAAACTCTTGAAAAACTTTGCAAGAAGAGAGTTCATGGCATGATAGATTTTGACAACTTGCCTTTCTAAAACACTTTAAACAAAACTCATCAAGGCATCTTAGTGTGAAACAGAAATAAAAGATTGCATACATAAGAAACATGTGTATAAAGAGAGAAAAGAAACAACACATGGAGAGATAGGTGAAAGTGATAACAACATCATATATATATATATATCAAAGATAAGTACAAAGTTTGCTATCACTAAGTGGTCACAAGACCTGTGTATAGAAAGATAATGTATCTAAAGAGAAAAGAAAAGATACATTAATTCTCACTACATCCCTAAAAAAAAAAAAAAAAAAAAAACACTCCCTCTAACAAAAAGGTCCTATGCTATCTCTCCTCCTAAATACATGACTACTCTCATACCCAAAGCTACTCTCCGTTTTTGTCACGAATGACAAAGGGCAAGTCACTGAGAAGTAGTCATCTCTTCATCACCAGAAGAGCTAGCATCCTCATCCTCATCATCATCATCATCCTTGTCCTCTGAAGCCTGTGGAGATGGAGAGGGATAAGCAATGAAGCCAGCAAGGCAAGCTTGACGGCATGCAATACGACCCACACTAGTGGTCACCTAACTCATCTCATCAGTAAGAGTGTCAAGGCGAGCATCCATGCGCTAAAGTTGCGCCATGATCGCATCGAGCATCACACCACCCACGGAAGAAGAAGGAGCAGAGGTGGATGGAGTGAAGGAGGTTGAAGGAATCATCGTCTCAGTTTGTGGCCGTTTTTGGTCCAAGCTGGGCCTTTCTTTGTCTAATGGACGCCGTGCTCAAGGCACCCATGAAGGTGAAGTGAGTAGACTCAGGATAAGAGACAGAGGAGTGGCAAATGATCCTCAAGATAGCTAAAAAAAAGATAAGCTTATCACGGGTCGTCGTATCTTTATAGACATCTATAAGGGAGAAAATGAAATGAGAGGGAAAGTCTATAGTAAGGCCTCAATGAAGGACAACAAAAGGCGAGCACGAGGCTTAGTAATAGAATTATAGTGAGACAAGAGATATAGAACAAATGTCATTACCATATTCAGGAACCTCGGACCTTTTGCAAAGCCCGGGCATGAGGTCTTTTGACGCTCACATCATGAAGAAGGTGTCTCACAAAAGAGAGACAGAAGTTCGTCTTTGGACACAGTCCTCAGACGTGGACATTTGGAGTAATCAGAATGCGATTCCCTCAGAACATGTAGCACTTCAAAGATAAGCTCCAAAGTAACTACCAAACGAGTACCTTGAACAAAAGTAACAAACTGAGGTACTGAAGAATCAAAACCATGCATATTGGAGTAGAATTCCTGTATGATCACGGAGGGACAACTCACGGGTATCTCACATAAAAATTCCCAACCTCGCCTATGAATGACAGTCGGTAGAGTAGTATCGGAGAAGTCCGATAAGATAATGTGGAGTTCCGAATGAATGCCACGTTTGGAGAAGTTCTCCGAGAAGTCCTTACGGGCCTTCTCATCACGAAACCTAACATGAAGAGGTGTAGGATCAGAAGATGATGCCCTGGAATGAAGAGGGTTCTGGGACGGAGTAGTTTTGCACTTGGGTGCCATGCGTAGACTATTTGAGAGATAGAGAGAGAGAGAGAGAGAGAGAGAGAGAGAGAGAGAGAGAAAGAGAGAGACAAGCAGAAAAACACCATCAACATAGAATACCAAAATATGGAAAAGAAAAGGTACGTATGCATGAACAATGCATGAGCATGTGACGTGCAACAAAAATTGCATTATGGGCTCATCCTAATCCAGTCCTAATAGCACACAAGGTTCCAACATAGAAACACACATTTAAAATGCATGAAACATTGTGAAAATGCAAATGTAATGCAATGCATGAGCATATAAGCAAAACCCAACCCAAAAATTTCACAAAATACTCATCAATTTTCAAAAGCACCAAACAAATAACACAAAAACCCAAAACCTAGGTCTAAATGCGTGAAATGAATGAGAATGAAAGAATAGAGAAGCTTACCAGAGGGAAAAAGCAGGGATTAGGCCGAAATCCAAGTGGGTTTGAGGTTTAGAGTGAAAAGAGAGAGTTTGGGAGGTGAATGATAGTTTCTGTCGAGAGAAGTTGAAGGGAAATGAATTTGATTTCGCTTTGGATCTATTTAAAGAAAACACGTCTCAATGTATCAAGGATCTATCGATATTCTATCAAGCACTAATTCTTAACAAATAAATCTGTCAAGGTGCTGTCGAGAATCTATTGACGGTAGAAATACCTCGATGGATCGAAAAGCTGTCAAAAAGCTATCGGCTAGACAGAAACTTTCTCGATGGAACAAGAATTTGTCGAGAAATTATTGAGAAAATTTCCAAAAAGTTTCGATGGACCAAAGATGTGTTAAGATCTGTTGAGAAAAAGAAGTTTAAGGGTCTTGATAGATAGATATCTGTCGAGAGCTGTCGAGAAGTTGTCAAGCTTGTTAAAAATAGATTTTTCAAGGAGGAGAATGCAATCAAGCAAGCTACTCAACCAAAGATCCAAACAACATTTTAAGCTTTCAAAAACATCTTTCAACAAGAAGAATGTAAAGCATTTAAGATCCAAACACACACACACACACTAAACAAGTCTAACCAATTTTATATTTCAAAAAAAAAAAATAGCCAAGATGGTTTAGTGTGCATACATTAATACATGTATACCTTGTGATGGCCAAATCACATTGTACCTGCACATGTATCAAAAGTAACAAAGAATTTTGCATGTTGTGTGTGAAAACATTGCAAGATTACATAAGTGTCTCACATTATGACAATTTGAGATATGAGAAAATCAATTTAACTCACACACAATCATAACTACTTGATGGGGACTATCATCTTCGAGGTACATCCTATAACTCCCACATCTCCTAGAAGCACGCTTGCAACTATATTTAAAAGCATTTTGATTCTTTTTGCTTTTGATTTTTCTTTGCATATATTTTTCTTTTCTTTTGAGCATATCATGCATGGGCATATATAGAGAGAAAAGAGATACCTAATTATGTTAAGCCAAAAACATCACAATTTTGCTATGCCAAAACATGATTGGCAGGCTTTAGTGGTAAGATAGTTATTTATGCATTTCTCTAAGGATTTTCTAGTCCTTCCCATAAAAAAGTGTAATATGAATGTTAAATACAAGAGATTACTTAATCTTATTCATCACAAACATGAGCCATAAAGCTTACTTGCTTAGTTGTATATTGAGATGCTCATCTAAGCTATAAAAGATACAAAATTTAGAAAAAAGATACAAAATTTAGAAAACTTTGTTTCAATGGCCATCCAAGGTACACAAGTACCAACGTACACAAAACATAGACAGCTTTTGTTTTTTTTTTTTCAATTTTGTTTTATTTTACAAAAAAAAAATAAGGCAAAAACTGAAAACAAACAAATAAAAACATATTAAAACAAAGCATAACATAAAACTAGACTGACTTAAGGACAAGAAAGCAAAACACACAAGTAATGCATAAACAAAAAAAAAGGGAGAGAGAAAAAGTGGCTTGATAGGCCAAAATGTATTGATAAATTAATTGATTAGTTATCCAAGTTTATTAATTAATCAAATTAACATGCAAACGCGCGGCAACACAAACAAATCATCAATAAACTAAAGTGCAACAGAAAGTAAATCGACATAGTGATTTGTTTACAAATGGAGAAAACCAACACGACAAAAACCCCACCAGGTGATTTTAAGGTTACCACTCCCAAGAATCCACTATTATCAAAACAAGCGGTTATAAATAAAGGAATCTCAGTACCTTATACCAACCTACAGTTGAACCCTTACCCCAATACCCAATTGGACTTGTTCTGTAGTGTCAATCTCTCCTTGTATTGCACGGCTCTCAGTACGTGACTAACCAATTGCGCAGATCCGAGTACGCGACTTCAATCATTAACTAGAGAAGGATTGTTGGCTACAAAGTTCTTCAGTTCATCACACGATGAAGATCGAGAAGCTCCATGGTTACAAAACCCTATGGTGCACAAACTAGGTCTCTATTTACAATTTGCTCTTGTGCAATTATGCTCTTGGCTTTCTTACCTTTGACGGCTCTTAAAATAATCCTTTTATATGTCAAGCGTTGTGAGAAAAGAAAGCCTAAACATATAATCACGGATTAGATGAAAAACAGTCCAGAAAAACTGAATGTCATAAACCTCGACAGATACCTTATTTGTTGAGCTACTGTCGAGCCACAGGTTGGAACAGCTCTTCAAGTCTTGATAGATGCTAGCTATCGAGCTTTAATGAACAGCACTTTTCATACTTGAATCTTGGATAGACTTGCATGACTTCAATACTTGATCTTGAAACAAAGTTTCTTAAAGTATTAAACACATCCTAGATCTACCCAATTACAAGTAAAGTGCGTTTTGTCAAAGGATTAGCCAATTACATAAAATAATGACATATGTTCCTAACATTGAATCACATACGTCCTAACAATCTCCCCCTTTGGAAATCCTTGACAAAACCACAATAAACAAATGAACATATGAGAGGAGTCATAAATCACTCAACTCATACTCACTTGTTAAGTATAATAAAATCCATCCTAACACAAACTCTTGAAAAATTGTGCAAGAAGAGAGTTCATGGAAAGTAGACTTTGACAACCTGTATTTTTAAAAAACTTAAACAAAACCCATCAAGGCATCATTATGTGAAATAGAAATAATAGATTGCTTACAATAAATAAGAAGCATGTGTATAAAGAGAGAAAAGAAAAAACACATGTAAGGGTAGGTGAAAAACATACATCAACATATAAAGAAAATAAGTACAATGTATGTCAAAATGGTCAGAAGACCTGTGTACAAGAGAAAATGTATCTAAAGTAGAAAGAAAAGAAAAGTTACAAGTATCCTCACTACATCCCTTAATATCAACACTCCTCCTAACAAAAATCTCCTATACTAACTCCCCCCTTAACTATGACTACTCTCATAACTAAAACTACTCCTCCTTTTTGTCACGAATGACAAAGGGTAAAAGTGTCAAGCAGACTTCTCGTCAGCACTGGAAGAGCATCATCCTCATCATCAGAAGCAGTAGCATCATCAACATCATCCTCATCCTCAGAAGCCTCTAGAGTAGGTGGAGGAGAAGCAACGAAGCCACCCATGACCGCCTGCCATCGTGCAATACGACCAACACGGGTGTTCACCTAACACAACTCATCATTAAGAGTGTTGAGGCGAGCATCCATGCACTAAAGCTACGCCATGATGTCCTTGAGAGTCACACCGTTCGTAGAAGAAAAGGGAGCGGATGTGGATGGAGCTAAAGGAGTAAGAGGAGCTGCTAACCCGAACCGCCTCGATCGAAGCTGTGCCTCGCTCTGTTTAACGGTAGTGGCATCTATAGCACCCATGACAGAAAAGTGGTTGGACACAGGGAAGGGAATAGAAAAATGGCGTAAAATCCTCGTGATAGCAGAAGGGAAGATGAGCTTATCACAGGTCGTCGTATCCCTAGACACATCTATGATAGAAAAAATGAAATGAGATGGAAAACCTATATTAAGATGATCAATAAGGGAAATTAAAAGCCGAACACGAGGCTCTGTAAGAGTTATAGTGAGATAAGGGATGTAACACAAAAGTCATGACCATGTTAAGAAACTGAGGGCCTTTAGCAAAGCCAGAGCAGTATGTAAACTGACGCTTACCCTAATCAAAAGGTTGATCACAAAAAGAGGATTTAAGTTCTTCTTTAGACACGGTTTAAGACGATCACAACCAGGGTAGTCAAGACGTGCTACCCTAGGGGCATGGAGCACATCAGGTACAATATCTGGGGTGACCACGATGCGTGTACCTTGAATGCGAGTAGAAAACTAAGGTACTGAATAATCGAATCCATGCATGTTAAAGTAAAACTCTTGGATTAGCACGGAGGGACATGTGACCAAAACACCACACAGTGACTCCCATTCCCTACTATGGATGACAGTGGGAAGGTCAGTATAGGAGCAATCCAACAAAATGACTTGAAGTTTCGACTGAATGCCTCGTTGGGAAAAGTTCTCAAAGAAGTCCGATTTGGCTTTCTCATCACGGAACTAGATATGTGAGGGAGTAGGATCGGAAGAAGAAGATGCCCCAGAACGAAGAGGGTTTCGGGACTGAACAAATTTACGTTTGGGTGCCATAGAAGCAGACTAACGAAAACAGAAGAAAGAGAGAGAGAGAGAGAGACAATCAAAAAAATCCCAAGCAGTTCAAATATATCAAGATATATTGAATAGAAAGAATGTATGAATGGGAATGCATGAACATGTGACATTCAAAGATAATTGCATCATAGGCTCAACCCAATCCAATCCTACCAGCACACAATTCGGTAACATATATAGCACACATCTAAAATGCATGACAATATAGGTATAATGCAAATGAGATGCAATGCATGAAGTTTTAAGATCAAAACTACAAAACCCATCCCAAAAATTTGGAAAAAACCTCTTTGATTTGGAAAAACCTCAAATTTTTCATCAAACCCCAAAAGTTAGGTCATAAAAGATGAAATGCATGAAAATGAAAGATTTAGACACATACCAAGTGAAGAAAAACTCGATTAAGGTCGAAGAATCCTTGAGGAAGAGGTTTAGAGAGAGAAAAGTGTGTTTAGGAGGTGAAAAGGTTGAGAGCAGTCGAGAGAGATTGAGGAAAGTGCGACTAAGATCGCAAGGACCCTTTATATAGAAGCTCAGTAAATCTCGACAGAACAAAAGGTGTCGAGAGGAGTTGAGCTTTAAAGGGTTCAACAGATGCAGCTATTGAGGAGGTGTCCAAGGCAAAAAGAAGCTCGATGGATTGAGGATCTGTCAATGAGCTATCAAGGGGACAAAAATATTCTTGATTGATCGACCTAGCTGTTGAGAGGAGTCGAGATTGCGATAAGAAACAACTGAGGAGCTCGATAGATAAGCCAGGTGTCGAGAGGTGTCGAGAGGTGTCAAGGAGCTGTCGAGATAGCTTAAAAAAGTTTTTCAAAGAGGAGAAAAACACAGACATGAATGCAATCAAACATGCAATTCAGCCAAAGATTCAAACAACATTTTAAGCTCTCAAAATCATCTCTCAACGAAAATGTTAAGCACATAAATCCCTAAACAAACACACACACTAAACAAGTCTAACCAATTTTATATTTCAAAAATAATTTAAGACAGTTTAGTAAGCATATATTAACACATGTAAACCTTGTGATGGCCAAATCACATTGTACCTGCACATGTATCAAAAGTAGCAAAAAATATTGCGTGTTGTGTGTGAAAAATATCATAAGATTGCATAAGTGTATCTATGTTATGACAATTTGAGATATGAGTAAATCAATTTAACTTACACACGATCATAACTAATTGATGGGGACTATCACCTTCGAAGTATATCCTATAACTCCCACAACTCCCACATCCTTTATTTTTATATTTATTTTATATTTTATTTTATTTTTTTATTTTTTTTTTATTTATATGAAAAACAAAATAAAACAAACTGAAAATAAACAACAAAAACATGTTAAACAAAGCAAAGCAATGCATAAAACTAGACTGACTCAAAACAAGAAAGCAAAAATACACAAGTAATGCAATCAAAAACAAAGAAGGAGTAAGAAAAGAAGTGATAAAATCACTTGGAGCCATTTTCCTTTCACACCTTGGAAGAACATTTCCTTTGAGCAAAGCCCTTAGCCGACGGTGAGGGAGAAGAATTGAAACCGTTCAAGTTCAAAAGGAACATGAGGACTTTGAGAAGATCTCCAAGAGGTGTAAGAAAGGATGCAAACTGATTCTGGTTTTCTGATGCGATCATGTCGTTACTCTGTTGAGTGGCTAACCACTTATAGTAATTAGGTTGAGTATGACCAGTTGCTTCACAGTGATGACAGAAATGTTGTTTCTTCTGTTTAGGCTTTTGAGAGTTAGTCTTCTTAGCCCTAGGGTTTTTAGCTTCTTTCTTATTCTGCTTAGAGGGTGCTCCTAAGATAGATTTCCCTTTGTCTGTTTTCTCACTAGCTAAATCAATTTTGATATTAGTGTTCTCAATATCAACATTATTACTTGGAAGAACAAAAATAGAAGTACTAGTAGAAGTAATATTAGAAGAAGAGAGATCATACCCTAAACCGGTTCGATTGGAAGCAGATTTCTGAAGACTAAGCATCTTATCAAGCTTAGCGCTTGAAGTCCTTTCCAGTTGAGCTCTAACTTGGAACAGTTCTGCCTTGAGCTTCATGGTCTTCTCAGCCAAGAAGTTGTTCTCAAACCTCAGTGCTTCTATAGTTTGATTGGCTTCATCAAACTTTGTGGACAGTTATTCACGTTCAAGCTCCACATAACTAAGCTTCTTGGTGGCCAACCTATACAACTTCTCATGTTTCACCAAGACCTTGTATAACTTTGCATAAGCAGTGTGGATGTCATTTTACTCATCCATATTCTCAAATTTTGACTCCACCAAGTTCTCTTTTTCATCCCCATCTTCTGTAATCCCTTCAGTAGGATTAATAGTGGTAGTAAAGGCATTTAGGATTTTGTCATCCTCAAGTTTGATGTCACTTAATGTAGCAGCAAGTGCCTTGCTTTTCCCAATAAACTTGAGATAAGTGGGGTACTCCTATTTCATGTGTTTGAAGCTTTGGCACCCAAAGCACTTGGGTCCTGAGGGAACAGTGTACTGATCGCCATCCCTTGCATCCTTCTTCCTTTTGTCTTGACTCTTGAACTAAGAAGAACTGGATTGCTTACGGTCCTTGTCGAAGCCCTTTGCATTAGCATTCTTCATGAACTTCTTGAATTGCTAGGTGATGTAGGACTTCATTTTAGAATCTTCATCATCGGAAGACTCATCAGTGTCATTGCTCTTGGCCTTTAGTGTCATGCTCTTGCTTTTGCTTGATTTCCTGAACCTTGTCAAATCCAACTCATAGGTCTGCAAAGTGCCAACCAACTCTGTCAAAGGAATTTTATCAATATTCTTCGATTCTCAATTGCTGTGATCTTGGCATGAAATCTCTCAGGTAGAGATTTGAGCACCTGTCTCACAATCTTGGGTTTTGGAATGGTTTCCCCAAGATTAAATGCTGAGTTCACTATGTCTTTGAGCCTAGTATAGAACTTATCAAATGACTCACCGTCCTCCATCTTAATCTCTTTGAAACTTGTAGTGAGCCTTTGAAGCTTCGAATCCTTGACAGCCTTAGTTCCCTCATAGGTTGTCTGAAGGATGGTCCATGCTTCCTTAGCAGTTTCAGTGGAGGATATCTTCTTAAACTCCTCATTAGTGACTGCACTGAATAAAGCATTCAATGCCCTGCTGTTGAAGTTTGCCGCCTTGATCTTAGCATCATCTCAATCAGCTTGCGCTTCCTTTGGCTTGGTCCAGCTAATCTCTACAACTTGCCACACCTTCTTATCTAGAGACCGCAAGAAAGCTCTCATGCGTAATTTCCAGTATGCATAATTAGTTCCATAAAATAAAGGAGGTACAATAAGAGACTGTCCTCTATCCATCACAAACAGGGGTCAATAGATCTCACAGCAAAGATTGAACCCTAATCAGAGTGTGCCTGCTCTGATACCACTTTGATGGGCCAAAATGTATTGACTCTGTAGAAAGGGAAAATTCCCGACCTATCACAAGCTGACACATCATACTACCAAGTCCACAAATATAGCCAATTACAAGACGCCACGTACTGCTGCTAGGTTTTGCCATCACTATTCGGATTCCAATAGAAATTTGCCAAGTGTCATTGAAATAAAGGCATGAAACTGTATCAGCACGTGTAAGCGATGACACAAGCAGCCTTGCACATGTAAACGATGACGTAAGCGGACCAATCAAGCTGTGACAAGTGTCACCAATCAGACTCCACCACGTGTCGCTCACCTACCTTTAAACTCCTATAAATAGAAGCCTTCCTAAGACATTTAGGGGGACAGGACAGAGAAAAGGAAAAAGATATCTTGAGTTCAGAAATCCAGAAGCTCTGCCGGAATCAAACTTCAAAACCTTCAAGAATTTCAAGAACTTCAACCTCGAATACAGACAACATTCGAAGCAAAATCATCCAAACTACTCATCCAGATCTCAAAGTTCACTGGAATCAAGCTCAAAAGCCTCCAGAAACCTCAACAAACCATAAATCAACGAAGCTCTACGGAATTAAGCCTCTAAAGCACCGAAGAATTTCCACCATAAAACTTCAAACACGAAGAACACACGAAGAACATGAAGAACAAAGAATTTCTAACAAGCTCATAGCCAAAGATTCATTGTAATTCCGTTTCAAAGATCTTCGATCTATACCTCAGCTAAATTGAAGAATATCTTGTGTTCAAATCAAAATCACATTACCACAATTCCAATCAATAAATCTTTCAAGGAGATCGAATCAGAGGATCACTCTTTTGTAATTACAGAGAATTGTACCACATATTTATCAATACAAATTCGTATTTGTGAAACTATTTTACTTGTTTGATTTATTTCGAACTAAGAAATTTAGTCGTCTACAAATTCTGGCACGCCCAGTGGGACCTCTCTGCCTCTCATCTCTTTCTCCTTCAAAAGAAAAGAAATTCGATCTGCTACTAGCTTCGATGGCTTCTAACAAGAATGCTCAAAAATCGGTGGTGGATGCTTCCGTTGTGGATGATTATGTCGGCCCAATCACTCGTAGTCGATCCAAAGCTCTTGATCAACTGCAACCCCAATCAACCAAAGAAAGCAAGCTTCATAATATCATCTCTCTAGACTTTCTTACAAAAAGAAAGCCACCGCTAAGGATTCATCTGTCTCGAAGGATTTTGAGATCAATGATGAATCATCCTCAACAAAGACCTTTTCTATCAACTCTTCACCCGTAATGAGAAGCCTAAGGAACAGAATGCCTTTGACTCATCCTGTCTCATCGTTTTCCCCATCATATCTAGAGGTCATGCCAGTAATGATGACCAACACCTCTACTGTGGAAGAAAAGATGGCTGAAATGGAACAAAGGGTCACCCTTCTCACAAAAGCACTTGAAGATAAGGATGTCCAAATTGCAACCCTGATGAACAAACTGGAAGTCCAAGATTCGGGTGAATCAAATCCAGACCTTGAGCACCCTCCTGGCTTTACCTTGAAGGGAGAAAACGCTAGGGGTGATAAGGGGAAAGGAGGTGAAGGCACTTCTCAACAAGGACATTCCACCTTAAAGGCCTCGATATCTGTCCAACAACTGCAGGACATGATAACAAACACCATACGAGCACAATATGGAGGTTCTTCCACACATTCTCTCATGTATTCAAAACCTTATACGAAGCGCATTAACAATATGAGAATGCCAAATGGGTATCAACCCCTCAAGTTCTTGTAATTCGATGGCAAGGGAAACCCTAAGCAACATATTGCTCACTTTGTAGAAACCTGTGAGAACGCAGGGACTCAAGGTGGCCTTTTTGTAAAGCAGTTTGTTCGTTCACTGAAAGGGAATGCCTTTGAATGGTATACAGACTTGGAACCTGAGTCGATTGATAGTTAGGATCAGTTGGAAAGGGAGTTCCTTAACCGGTTTTACAGCACGCGCCGCACGGTAAGCATGATAGAGCTTACCAATACTAAGCAGTGGAAAGACGAACCCGTTGTTGACTACATCAGTCGGTGGCGTTCTTTGAGTTTAGATTGTAAGGACAGACTGTCTGAAATATCTGCTGTAGAAATGTGCATCCAAGGCATGCATTGGGGACTTCTGTACATCCTACAAGGGGTAAAACCCCGAACATTCGAAGAATTGGCAACTCGTGCGCACGACATGGAATTGAGTATCTCTTGCCATGAAAATATGAAACCTCCCGTACCTGAAGAAAAGAAAGAAAGGCGAGAAATAAGGAGAAATGACAGGAATACAAAAAGTAATGTCAAACACTCCATGAATGTCAACCCTGCCCTAGTCAAAATTTCAACGGGAAATGTAAAGGCTAACGAGAAGAGGCCTGAGGAAGGCCAACGACACGAGACGCGTCGCTCATCACTCAAGGAATGGGAACAAAAGGTGTATCCTTTCCTTGACGCTAATATACCCAAAATGCTAGAACAACTGCTCAACTTGAAATTAATTGAATTGCCAAAATGCAAACGACTGGAAGAAATAGGAAAGGTTGATGACCCTAACTATTGTAAGTATCATCGCATCATAAGTCATCCGATCCAAAAATGCTTTGTTCTTAAAGAACTCATCATGAAGCTAGCCAAGGAAAGGAAAATCGACTTAGATGTTAATGATGTTGCTCAGTCAAACCTTGTAACATTTGCTTACGGGTCGCCTAGTTGCAAGTCTCTGACTACTAAGCAAGGGCGAATACCACATTCATTCGATTTGGTTCTTTGGAACCTGTTCAAGTTCAGCTCTCACAAAAAGCATCTGATTATGACTCAAATGATGATAAAAAGTCAACAATGGATGAGGAAGAGGGTTGGACATTGGTTACTTGTAAGAGATGGAAGAAGAGACGAGTATTCCCTCTTCATTTGATCACCCAAGAGTTCAGAAGAGCACAAAACCAAATTCAGCCGCAGTCAAGAAGAAAGAATGATAAAAGGAAAGAAAGACTAAGAACGGAAATGTGTGATAATTCGACACAAACCTAAAAATTTCAAAGTCTTGTCACATTGGAAGAATTTTTCCCCATAAAATTCTTTCAAAACAAGTCAGCGGAGGCTGTTCACACGATCTCTCGTTGTGAAGTTGATGAAAAACAAAAAGTTGTTGAGCATGGTAGTTCAAATGAGACTTTGTCGTCTTTAGAACAACTCAAATCTCAGGTTGATAAAGTTGAACCCTCGCAATCCTCCACCTCACCAAAAGAAGGGATCATCCAAGCTCTTGAAGAGCCAAAGATTTACACTCCTTGTACCAATACACTTCAACAAACACAGGAATGTTTCGCGTGCTCCCCAGACTTGACTTTCACTGACGAGGATCTATTGTTAGTCCCTAAGCCTCATAATCGTCCACTTTATGTCTCTGGTTATGTTCGTGAACAAAAAATTGATCGCATTCTCATTGATGGAGGTTCAGCTATTAATATATTACCGAAAATGACAATGAGACGACTTGGTCTTGCTATGGAGGAATTATCACACAGTCGCTTGGTCATACAAGGTTTTAACCAAGGAGGACAACGCGCCATCGGCATGATACACTTGGAGTTAATTACTGGAGAATTGACAAGCAATGTTTTGTTCCATGTCATTGATGCCAAGACAACCTACAACATGTTGTTAGGACGTCCATGGATCCATGAGAATGGAATAGTGCCGTCAACTTTGCACCAATGTTTCAAGTATCTTCAAGGTGGAATAAAGAAAGTAGATGCCGACTTGAAGCCTTTTTCTGAAACCGAAGCTCACTTTGCTGACACGAAGTTTTATGTAGAAGATGATATCCCTAATGAAGTTCTCCCAGTTGAAGTCCCGTCCATGAAAAGCAAGCAGGATGAAAAGAAGCATGTTAAATTCATCACTAGAAAGGATATTCCTTCCCCAAAGGAAGATCCACGATATGGGAATAACCAGTCTAGTGAGTCTACTAGCAATTCAGAGAGAGCGGATGAAAATTCTACGCCTTCCAATAACCCTCCATTCCTCCGTTATGTACCATTGTCACGCCGCAAAAACGGACAATCACCATTCACGGAATGCCTTCAATCTACAATGGATATGTGAAGACCTCCTACAAAGCTCACGATGAAGGATGTAGCCATGTTGAAAGAAAATCATGTAATGCCTTTAACTTCATCAACAAATCCTTTGCCCTCAAAGCCACTAAATGGATTCGTGAAGTCTTCACAAAGTCTGACAGAGCATGGTATTCTACCAAGTAAGCGGACGAAAGAATGGTTTGACCCAAAGGCATATAGGCTATTAGCCAAAGCAGGCTATGATTTCTCGAAACAAAGCGGCCTAGGGAAACTAATTCCAGAAGCCACTGGAGAAAAGATGCAAGGCCTTAGTAAAACGCAAGGAAAAATGCGATTTGAAGGGCATGAAATTCCTATCCCAAAGACCGGAATAGGTTATACTCTAGAACCACCAGCTCAAATATGGATCAATAAAAGAAGCAATGCTTCAAGTTCCCAATACATAACAGTAGAGGTTGATGAAAGTCCGAATCAAAGAAAAGATCACTCTTCTTGACGCATCTCAGTATTCGATCGCATTAAGGCTTCAGCGTCACGAATTACAGTGTTCGACAGGTTGAATACAGCTTGTTTAGCACAAAGTCGGGACACTTTTGCGTGTGGATCAGTCTTTAATCGATTGGGGGCAACAAAAAGGCCCATTGATACTTACTCTGAAAGTTTAATAAACTCTGAGGACCAAAAGGAGGAGAAAGCTAATGATGAGATACGTAGTAGTATTCCTTCACGCATGAAGCGTAACTTCATCTTGGATATCAACACTGAAGGAGCTCTCAAAGTGAAAAGGCGAACGATTGTACACACAAGTCAGTCACTCATCCACAATGAGCAAAATGAAGAAGTATCATCCTCGTTTCACATTACAGTAGAAGAAGATACACTGTCAGATGATGAAGCCGCAAAGAATGAGGTCGATGAAGCTCCCCTAGCCTTGGAAGATGGAGTACAGGCTACAGTTGATGAACTTAAAGAGATCAATTTAGGAACTACTGAAGAACCTCGACCAACTTTCATCAGTGCCCTTCTCACTCTTGCAGAAGAAGAAGGATACCTTCAGCTCCTGGTAAAATATAAAGATGTATTTGCTTGGACTTACAAAGAAATGCCTGGGCTCAATCCAAGTATTGCTTTACACCATTTGGCAGTAAAGAAGGGCGTGCACCCAGTAAAACAAGCTCAAAGATGCTTTCGGCCAGAGCTTATCCCTCAAATAGAAACTGAGGTCAATAAGCTAATTGAGGCAGGCTTCATCCGTGAAGTACAGTATCCGGAGTGGATCGCTAATATCGTCCTTGTCAAAAAGAAGAATGGACAAATCCGGGTGTGCGTTGACTTCCATGATCTAAACAATGCATGTCCCAAGGATGATTTTCCGTTGCCTATCACTAAGATCATGGTTGACGCCACTACTGGTCATGAAGCCTTATCTTTCATGGATGGCTCTTCTGGTTACAACCAAATTCGAATGAATCCTAAGGATGAAGAGTTCATAGCTTTTCATACCCCTAAAGGTATTTACTGTTACCAAGTGATGCCTTTTGGATTAAAGAACGCTGGTGCTACTTATCAATGAGCCATGCAAAAGATCTTTGATAATGTACTTCATAAGTACGTGGAGTGTTATGTCGATGATCTGGTGGTTAAATCAAAAAGGAGGGAAGACCATCTGGTAGATTTGCGATCCACGTTCAACCGCTTAAGAAAGTATCAGCTTAAAATGAACCCTCGCAAATGCACTTTCGGTGTAACATCCGAGAAATTTCTTGGTTTCATTGTGAGGCACCGCGGTATTGAAATTGACCAGTCCAAAATTGAAGCTATCCAGAAAATGCCAGAGCCCAAGAACCTGCGAGAACTTAGAGGCTTGCAAGGAAAACTAGCTTACATACGACGATTTATTTCAAACCTGGCAGGTCGATGTCAACCTTTCAATAGATTAATGAAGAAGGATGCACACTTTCAATGGGATGAGGCTTGTAGCAATGCTTTTGCACGCATCAAAAGATACTTGCTTAATCCTCCAGTTTTAGGTGCTCCTATCCCGGGAAAGCCTTTGGTGTTGTACATCGCGGCACAAGAAAGGTCTCTAGGTGCTCTTATGGCACAAGAAAATAAAGAAGGGAAAGAAAGAGCCCTTTATTATTTAAGTCAGACTCTCAATGGAGCTAAATTAAATTATTCTCCTATTGAAAAGATGTGCCTCGCTCTTTTCTTTGCCTTAGACAAACTGGAGCACTACATGCAAGCACATACGGTCCGTTTGATAGCAAAGGTGGACCCGATTAAATATGTCCTCTCCAGGCCAGTGGTTTCGGGTCGCATAGCTCGATGGGCAGTCTTGCTGCAACAATACGACCTTGCATATGTTCCCCAAAAAGCTATCAAAGGACAAGTATTGGCAGATTTCTTAGCTGATCACCCAGTTCCATCTGATTGGGAGTTCTCTGATGATTTCCCAGACGAGGATGTGTTTTACATTGAAGTAATGCCACCATGGATGATGTTTTTCGATGGGGCTGCACGTCAAGAAGGAGCGAGGCCAGGTGTAGTGTTTGTTTCTCCACAACGACAAATACTTCTATATTCGTTCTCATTAAGCGAACTTTGCTCTAACAATGTAGCCGAATATCAAGCATTGATCATTGGTCTACAAATGGCCATTGAAATCGGCATATCGCAACTCGAGATCTTTGGGGATTCCAAATTAATTATCAACCAAATCTTGGAGCGGTATGATGTCAAGAAAGAGGACCTTGTCCCTTATTGCAAATATGCGAAGAAGTTGCTCACAAATTTTGAGGCAATTACATTGGAGCATATACCGAGGAAGGAGAATAGACAGGCTGATGCTTTAGCTAATTTGGCTACCACCTTAACATTATCCCAAGAAGAGACCGCCAAAGTTGCTGTTTCCTAAAGGTGGGTGGTGCCTTTTGTGATTGAAGAAGAAAAAGAAGAAAAGCAAGCCAACGTCATCTCTGTATGCCTTGTCGAAAAGGAAGGTTGGCGACAAACAATCATTGAGTACCTTCAACATGGAAGACTCCCAGATGATGTACGCCACAAGACCGAAGTTCGGCGAAGGGCTGCTCGATTCATTTACTATAAAAAAACTCTCTTCCGCCGTTCATTTGATGGTTTATTTCTCCGTTGCTTAGGAGAGGAAGAGGTTAAACAAGCCTTAGAAAAAGCTCATTCTGGAATATGCGGTGCACACCAATCAGGTCCTAAGTTACACTACAGGATCAAGCGAATGGGTTACTATTGGCCTACAATGGTGCAAGATTCCATGGAGTATGCTAAGAAGTGAGAAGCTTGTCAATATCATGCAAACTTCATCCATCAGCCACCAGAACCTCTACACCCAACTGTAGCTTCTTGGCCTTTTGATGCATAGGGGCTTGACGCAATAGGACCATTACCAAAATCATCTGGCGGCCATTTGTACATCTTGGCTGCAACTGATTACTTCTCAAAATGGGCAGAAGCTCTGCCTCTTAGGGAAGTAAAGAAAGAGACGGTGGTCAATTTTATCCAAACACACTTGATCTATCGGTATGGTGTCCCTCGATATATCATAACCAATAATGGCAAACCGTTTCAGAATAGGTTGATGACAGAGTTGTGCGAGAAATTTGCATTCAAACAGTACAATTCTTCTATGTACAATGCCCCAGTGAATGGATTAGCCGAAGCCTTTAACAAAACTTTTGACAGTTTGTTAAAGAAAGTGGTATCCAAAACTAAGCGAGATTGGCATGAAAGAATTGGAGAAGCATTATGGGCATATCGAACAACATTTCGAACGCCTGCTCAAGCGACCCCGTATTCTCTCGTTTATGGAGTAGAAGCTATCCTTCCCTTAGAACGCCAGATCCCATCACTACGGATTGCCATTCAAGAAGGGTTAACTAAAGAAGAAAATGCCAATCTTAGGTTACAAGAGTTGGAAGCACTGGATGAGAAAAGGCTCGAGGCCCAACAACGCCTTGAGTGCTATCAAGCTCATTTGTCAAGCTCATTCAATAAAAGAGTTAAACCATGATCATTCCAAGTTGGTGACTTAGTCCTCGCTGTTCAAAGACCTATCATCATGACTCATCGTACAGGCGGTAAGTTCACCTCGAAATGGGATGGACCTTATGTTGTACAAGAAGTCTACACTAATGGAGCTTACAAGTTGATTGACCAGGAGGGTGTAAGGATCAGCCCCATCAATGGGAAGTTCCTCAAACGCTTCTATGCTTGAAAATCAAGAATTGCTCCTCAGTAAGAGCTTAAACTACCCACTGCAGCACTACAAAGGTACATGATGTTTTCCCATTACTTTTGAAAGTGCACAAATAAGGAGAAATTAATCCCACTCTATGTCACCATTTGTGAGTGTGGCGTAGTGGTTGGTTGCCCATGTCGCCCTTGAGGCCAAGGTCTCGGGTTCGATTAGAGGTGATACCCACTATTGCGTAATTGGTACCCATGAAATGCCGTGGGGTGTAGGGCGAGAATTACACACGTGAGCCCTCCCTTTTTGTAAAAAGAAACAACAAAAAAAAATCATGAAAAAAAAACAAAAAAACAAAACAAAACAAAAACAAACAAAAAAAAGATCATCAAAACCATGAAAAAAAATCATCAAAAAAATTTGGTTGAATTACGTAATGACTTGATCCCTCTCCGGGGTACGTAGGCAGCTTAGTACTTTTCACTAAGTTCAATCACATAAAAAGAAGAAGGACTGTCAGTCTAGCTTAAAGAGTTTGTCCAAAGGTCGTCAACATGCTTTCAAGAACCCTTTGATTGGCAAGGCGTCTCTTAAGATCAATCAATTGCTCACTATATGATGTTCAAAGATCATTGTGATAGAAAGTGATAGCTGCAAAGAATTGGTGTTACTTAGCTTTCCTTGAAATAATGATAAGTTGATTCTCGGTTGTGGAGTAAAATAAAATCTTCAACCTCTGTTGCAAGGAATGGAGTCTGCATGGCATTGCTCATCTTTTGTGGACATATTCCCACGTCTTTGAAGTATACTTTCCATCACTTATCTCCTGGGGGCATCTTTTTTGTACCTTTCAAGTCTAGGGTATATTGTCTCTCTTCTAGGTTGTGCCACTTCACAACTCTGAAATTTGAACCACATCATCTCCCTTCTGAGTGGTGTTGTTTCACATCATGTCTCTAAAATCTGGACAACATCACCTTCCTCCAACATCTGAAGTTGATGTTGCATCATCTCTCCTCTAAGGGCATGTTCGTGCAATGTCAAAATCATGGCGGCATTCTTCTCACATCTTCAAGGTTTTATTGCATCTCTTTGCATCCTCAAAGTCTTGATGGGAGCTTCTTGAAACTTCAAGCTTCATTATAAAGGCCAATATTAGTGCAACTTCGATGTGAATGAAGTGTTGACGTAGCTTCATGGCAAAGATGAATGTTGGCATGGCTTCTGTGCAAATGGAGTGTTGACACGACTGCATGACAGAGATGGATGTCGGCACGACTTCAATGTAGATGAACTGTTGGCCCGGCTTCAATGCAAATGAAGCGTTGAAGTAGCTTCATGGCAAAGATGAATATTGGCATGACTTCTGTGCAAATGAAGTGTTGACGTAGCTTCATGGCAAAGATAAATGTTGGCCCAGCTTAGATGTGAATGAAGTGTTGACGTAGCTTCATGGCAAAGATGAATGTTGGCATGGCTTCTGTGCAAATGGAGTGTTGACACGACTGCATGACAAAGATGGATGTCGGCACGACTTCAATATAGATGAACTGTTGGCCCAGCTTCGATGCAAATGAAGTATTGACGTAACTTTATGGCAAAGATGAATGTTGGCATGGCTTTTGTGCAAATGAAGTGTTGACGTAGCTTCATGGCAAAGATGAATGTTGGCCCAGCTTCGATGCAAATGAAGTGTCCGCGTAACTTCATGGCAAAGATAAGTGGTGACGCGATTTCGATACAAAGAAAAATATGGATGCAGCTTTAATACAAGGACGAATACTGGCATGGCTTCATGGTAAAGACTTTTGATGTGGCTACATTGCAAAGATTCTTAATATGGCTACTTTGCAAAAACAAGTGTTGATACAGCTTAATTGCCAACACCAAAGCTAGTACGACTTCAAAGACGAGTATTGACGATAGCATTATTGCCTCGCTGAATATCCTTATGGAAACGTCGTTGCAAAGACGAATATCACTAAAAGATTGTTGATGCAAGAAAAGAATATAACAACATGAAGGCATATGTTCTTGCAACGTTGCTATCAATGAAATACAAAGTCACCAAATGAAGGCAAATACTTCTATGAGAACATCAGCGTTTGATGTCAAAACCCAAAGATCAAGGAAACTGAGCTGCAAAACAAAAACAAGCAACAACGAAAAAAATGTCAGAAGAAAATCTCATTGCATGTCTAAACAAAGGACAAAAGAAAAAGAAAAAGAAAATCTTAAAAGCTGAAGAAGAAGACTGAAGGCTAAGAATGCCCAAATAAATGAAGCCAATCTCACATCTTATATAAAGAATTTCTGCTAAACTAGCAGACAAAAAAAAAATAAAGAAAGTCAGCAAAAAATAGTTCTACCAACCGACCAATGAAAAAAAAACTTATATTCACATTTCAGAAATGTGAAAACAATTGGAACTCAAAGTCAGATTTTGCAAACTCAAAATGCACTTAAAGTCAGAGAAGTCTGCGCTGAATGTTGAAATGAAAGAGCATATTCAGCCATGGAGACTAAAGATAATGGCTTATTACCCACATGACAAAGATAACCCAAAGAATCAACATTCAGCGGCCACCAGAATTTCTTCATCCTGTCAGGGCAGCCACCAGAATTTCTGCATCTTGTCAGGGCGGCCACCACAAAATTAGACAAAAAAAAAAAGCCATAAGTCCAACAAAGACCCACGACTTTCTCATCCAAATTTGTGAAAATCCAGACCTTATTTCACAAAACTGATACCGCCATTAGAGCTATCGGCCTTCGATCTACAAAACCTGAAATTTTTAGGTCCAAACAATCAACCATGCGCCACCACGCGCCGCCAAAAGCTCGCGATGACCACCGGTTTAGTCCATCAAAACTGTGCAAATCTGTGCACAATTTCACAAAACGGACCATATAGCAGTCTTCTACGGCCTCATAACTACAAGATGTGAAAATTTCAAGCCCAAACGATGAGCCAAGCGCCGCCACGTGCCGCCAGAAGGTCCGGTGATCCCAGCTTCAATTGCACGCGCTCCCACGCGCCGCTAGAAGAGTCCACGCGTCACACGCGCCGGCGATCTCTCACGCGCGTGCACGCGCCACGCGTGACATGCGCTCCAGGTCGATGACGCCACGGATGACGTCATCCTCCTCGGCCCAGTTCAACCCGGCCTGGATCCGGACCGCCTGGAAAAAAAAAAAAAAAAAAAAAAAAAAAAAAAAAACTTTAACAAATTAAGACTTTGACTTTGACCAAAAAGTCAAAATTTTCAAAACGGACCTGTCCCACTCAATTTTTCGCGTACTTTCCAATTTTGGGGCCTGTTTCTTCAACTGAGGCTCGAAAATTGTACAACAGTCCAATTTCTAAAAAAATTGACTTTTGCACAAACTTTGACCAAAAGTCAAAATTTTTAAGATTGACCTGTCTTGCTCAATTTTTCGCGTACTTTTCAATTTTGGGGTCTATTTATTCATTTGAGAATCCAAAATTGCTCAAAATAGTGTGATTCTACAACTATGGGCTTTGATGTAAACTTTGACCGAAGATCAAGATGTTCAAGCAAAACTTGTCCTATCAGGTTTTCGCAAAGATTTTGATTTTGAAATCTAGGTATTTGTTTTGGACTTAGAGACTACATCCGCTTCTCCAAAGTACTAGTAGTGTCCAAAATTTAAGCTCTCAAGATCATAATTTGAAATCCATTCATTTGGTCTGGATTCCCTCAAAATTATCCTCCAGACTTGATTAAAGCTCCCCTTTCAAAAACAGACGAACTCTCACAAGTATGTCTCAAAATTGAAATTACATTGGGTCACTACTTCAGCCAATTATTTCCGTCGGTGCCTACCAGTCTCCAACCTAACATTCCCACTCGGCGCCTACCGTTCTCATCCACCGTTCTCACCAAAAAGTCTCGTCCGCCATTCTTAACCACCCAGCTACCATTCTTCATCTCTTCACTATAAATAGAAGGGTCGGATCCGCTAAATCCATCAAGAAAAAAAAAACACATACACTGAGTTATGAAATGAAGATTTGCTTCTTTCAAATTTTCAAATCCTCCTTCTCACAGCCAGTTCTCACTATGGCCTCGTCATTCTCAATACCTAGCAACCAAGATCGCTTCATAATCAGTTTGAAATCAAACCCTTCATGTTTCAGTAGTAACCCTTCTCACAACATCATCACTATTTTAGAATTCAAACAAATTTGTTTCCTTACATAATGACCACATTTGTTCATAAAGTTATTCATAACAAGGTCTGCATCGACCTTCCATGCCTCCGTGGAATTGGTTGGCTAGGAAATCCAAGTCCAGCAGAGACACCTGTTCCTAAAAATAGGGCTTCCGTAGTCTCTCTTCAATTGTTTGGTCTCCCATTTGGTTCGGAACAAACAGCAGCTGGGCTGGTTTCTAAAACTAGGATCACAAGTTAGCTCCATCTTTCATTTGTTGTGCTTTCCCAACAAAGTTGCATTAGGTGAAGATGGTAAAAAGTGTTGGGGTATCCTACAAATTGTCTCCCATCCAACACTTGTGATGACCTCCAAGGTACCAGCTCATCAGAAATTAGCCTTTGGTGTTGGTGAAGGGTCACCAAAGCCTCATTCCATGTTTCCACCAGCATGGGCTCCAAAGGTCATCATTGCTGGTACCACAAAGCACACTTTCTGGAATTACTCCAACTTAAGATCAGTTTGAAGAATTTCAGAAAATATACTTCTGAAATTACTTCAACTTAATGTCCGTCAGTATGGTCCAGTCACACATGCGCATTCAACGACTTGTCATCGGACTTCATTTAGCATACAGCCAGTCCTACATCTGAAGGTGTACTTACCAGAGACATCTACGCCAGAAAGTCCCCAACATGCAGGGTCAGGGCCATGGTGTCGTATGTCTCACCCATCCACTTTGCTTCATCACCATCTTTTTCACCATCAACAACAACAATCCCAGAATCCCTTATGAAATTACCTCAACTTAACCTGAGTGATGCGATAACACAAGCACATTCTCAACCACACTCCCACATGTTCTCTCTGTGATCTGAAGTATACCCTTCAGATATAACTTCACCAGAAGTTCTTAAAAATAAGAGGCTAGCTCCAAAGCTCTGCATGTTGTACCCAGCCAACATTCTCACCTCTTCTCCATCTTCAACACCCTGTGATCGCCACCAACGATCCAAAATACTCTTCTGAAATTACTTTGACTTAACCTTTGCTAAGAAAGCTCGGTCACACGAGCACATTCAAATACTGGCAGACCCCTTCTCGATCTTATCAAAGCCTTTCATATGGGTGGGTCTACTCTTCTACAATTACTTCATCCTGTTAAAAGCTCCACCACCTTCAACTATTTCACTAGAAGAGTCAAGTATAAAAAGAAATCCACTTTCTTTCAAGACTCATTCATTCACCACACTCTAAAAACTGTGTGCATGAACGAGTCTCGAGGGGGCATTTGTAGAGAGGGAAAATTCCCGACCTATCACAAGCTGACACTACCAAGTCCACAAAATACAGCCAATTACAAGGCGCCACGTACTGCTGCTAGGTTTTGCCATCACTATTCGGATTCCAATAGAAATTTGCCAAGTGTCATTGAAATAAAGGCATGAAATTGCATCAGCACGTGTAAGCGATGACACAAGCAACCCTGCACGTGTAAGCGATGACACAAGCAGCCCTGCACGTGTAAGCGATGACGTAAGTGGACCAATCACGCTGTGACAAGTGTCACCAATCAGACTCCGCCACGTGTCGCTCACCTACCCCTAAACTCCTATAAATAGAAGCCTTCTTAAGACATTTAGGGGGACAAGACAGAGAAAAGGAAGAAGATATCTTGAGTTCAGAAATCCAGAAGCTCTACCGGAATCAAACTCCAAAGCCTTCAAGAATTTCAAGAACTTCAACCTCGAATACAGACAACATTCGAAGCAAAATCATCCAAACTACTCGTCCAGATCTCAAAATTCACTCGAATCAAGCTCAAAGCCTCCAGAAACCTCAACAAACCATAAATCAACGAAGCTCTACGGTATCAAGCCTCTAAAGCACCGAAGAATTTCCACCACAAACCTTCAAACACGAAGAACACACGAAGAACAAAGAATTTCTAACAAGCTCATAGCCAGAGATTCATTGTAATTTCGTTTCAAAGATCTTCGATCTATTCCTCAGCTAAATTGAAGAATATCTTATGTTCAAATCAAAGTCACATTACCATAATTCCAATCAATAAATCTTTCAAGGAGATCGAATCTGAGGATCACTCTTTTGTAAATACAGAGAATTATACCACATATTTATCAATACAAATTCGTATTTGTGAAACTATTTTACTTGTTTGATTTATTTCAAACTAAGAAATTTAGTCGTCTACAAACTCCTTTTGATTAATTAATTAATTAATTAGCCAAGTTTATTAATTAATCAAATTAACATGTAAACGCGTGGTAGCACAAACAAATCACCAATAAACTAAAGTGCAACTGAAAGTAAATTGACACGGTGATTTGTTTACGAATGGAGAAAATCAACACAGCAAAAATTCCATCGACTGATTTTAAGGTTACAAGGAATCCCAGTACCTTATACCAACTTACAGTTGAACTCTTACCCCAATACCTAATTGGACTTGTTCTGTAGTGACAATCTCTCTTTATATTGCACGGCTTCCAGTACGTGACTAACTAATTGCGCGGACCCAATACGCGACTTCAATCACCAATTAGAGAAGGATTGTTGGCTGCAAAGTTCTTCAGTTCATCACACGATGAAGATCAAGACGCTCCTTAGTTACAAAACCCTGTGGTGCACAAACACAATAGCTTCTTCACAAGAAAGATGAATTAGGGCAAACTAGGTCTCCATTTACGATTTGCTCTTGTGCAATTGTGCTCTTGATTCCGTTACCTTTGATGGCCCTTAAAATAATCCTTTTATATGTCTAGGGTTGTGAGAAAGAAAGCTCAAACATATAATCATGGATTGGATGAAAAACAGTCCAAAAAAACTGAATTTCATAAACCTCGACAAATACCCTATCTATTGAGCTGCTGTCGAGCCACGAGCTGGAACAACTCTTCAAATCTCGATAGATGCTAGCATCTCAAAAAACCTTGCATGGCTTCAATACTTGATCTTGAAACAAGGTTTTTTGAAGTATTAAACACATCCTAGATCTACCCAATTACAAGTAAAGTGCATTTTGTCAAGATTCCCTTATCATCACTATCTGAATCATCCTCAGGCTCGGTGTCACTCAAGGTAGCAGTAAGGGCTTTGCTTTTCCCAATGGTCTTAAGATAAGTTGGACATTCTTGTTTTGTGTGTCCAAAACCTTGACAACTGAAACACTTTGGTCCAAAGGGAACAATGTACTGACAACCATCCTTAGCATCATTCTTCCCTTTATCTTGGCTCTTGAACTATGAAGAATTGGATTACTTTCGGTCCTTGTCAAATCTTTTCGCATTGGCATTCTTCATAAACTTTTTGAACTGCCTCATGATATAGGATTTCATCTTAGAATCTTCATCATCAGAAGACTCATCAGTGTCACTGCTTTTGGCCTCAATGCCATGCTCTTGCTCTTGCTCGATTTTCCGACCCTAGACAAACTCGATTCATAGATTTGCAAGTGCCATCCAGCTCTGCCAAAGGAATTGGGTCAATGTCATTTGATTCCTCAATGGCGGTGATCTTGACATGTCATTAATAATTAAATTGTTTAATTATATGAGACTATTTATAAATGAACTAATGAGACATTATCTTAGTCCATGAGATGCAGTGTATGTGATTTATGTGATTTAGTCACAAAAGATGTAAATCACAAGTTCCTTATAAACTCAAAATGTAGTTTGTAGTCGGTGATGAAATTGAGCGTTTTATCTGCGAAGACTATAACATATCAAGTAAGATGATTTGTCTTGATCATGGAAATTGAGATTTCTAGTTGGTATATTGATATGTTTTAAGAGTTAAGACATGTTGAACTGGACCGCTGTGAGATTTATTATTCTCTAAATGACTGTCAAATGAATAATAAATCTCACGACTTCTATTTACATCAATTCTAATCTTGAGAGAATAATGGACTTGATCATGAGATGTAGGTTGCTTTGATATATCAGGAATGAGATCTATTACTCACGGTCAAAACCTCAGTATGTTGGACAACCACATTTAGTGTTGATGGAACATGTATTCTCAAGATGGAATTCATAGTCTCTTAACAGAGATACAAAATATTCCCTTGAGATAAGTTTAATGGGTTTGGTTATTCAAAGAGTTGGACCCAACCACTTTAATAAGGAGTTACTAAAGTATATATTTATGGAATTAGATTTCATAAATATACGATGCTGGATAGTAATAGACGATGCCAAAGAGGGTAATCTATTGCTGAGGCCCTTTGCTGCTGAAGAAATGAACATGTCTAGCGATAAAAAGGGTTGATGGTGATTAGACCCTCTCTTACTTGAAATAATAGTACACATTTCCAGCAAAAGGAAAGTTTTTTTGTTGACAAGGCTCTCTCTCGCTAAAGAGATGAATATGACTAGCGGTAAGAGGAGTTTCTACTACTGAGTCTTTCTGTCATTGGAATGATAGATAATAGTGGAGACCCCTAACGGTAAGAGGGATTTTTGCTACTGAGGCCCTCTATGACTATAATGATTGATAATAGCAAAGATCTCCAGCAGTAAGAGGGGTTTCTAATGCTGAGGCTCTTTGTGGCTGGAATGATGGATAATAGTGAATATCTCTAGCGGTAAGAGGGTTTTTTGCTGCTGAGGCCCTCTGTGGTTGGAATGACAGATAATAGTGAAGATCTCCAACAGCAAGAGAGGTTTCTACTGTTGAGGACCTCTATGACTGGAATGATTGATAGTAGCGAAGATCTCCAACGGTAAGAGGGGTTTTTGCTGTTGAGGCCCTCTGTTGCTGGAATGACAGATAATAGCGAAGAGCTCCAATAGTAAAAGGGGTTTCTGTTGCTAAGACCCTTTGTGGCTAGAATGACTGATAATAGCAATAATTTCCAATAATAAAGGGGGGGGGGGTTTGCTGCTGAAGCTCTTTGTGGCTAGAATGACGAATAATAGTGAAGTTTTCCAACAATAAGAGGGATTTCTGCTACTAAGACCCTCTGTGGCTAGAATGACTGATAATAACAATGATCTCTAGCGAGAAGAGGGGTTTCTACTGTTAAGACCCTCTATGGCTAGAATGAATGATAATCGAGCTTGGCAAATTGCGACTTCCCTTTTTTGGCAATTAGCTCAAAGTTGAAGCTTGAAACCTACACCTTTAAGCATCGCCTAACACATGGACTAGACATGTTTTGTTCTTGGTTTGCCAACACATACAAAATATGATTCTAAACACTTAATCCCAAAACTTTAGAACCTAACAAAAATAAATAAATAAATAAATCTATATAACATTGACTTAAAACAAAAATTTCTTATAAATATTTTTTTTTGTACTTTATTGTTTAAGAGAAACACAATGGTAACGGTCAACAAACAACTCATTGAATTTAATTACCCAAAAAACTTAGGTCAAGCCCCTAACCAAAACGTGACATATGTCACAGCTGAAAAAAAAAAAAAAAAATCAATTATTAAGCAAAATCTTAGGGAGTGTTTGGTAGAGCAGTTTGAAATGTGATTTTTTTTAGTTTTTTGAAATACGTATAGGTAAAAGAGTGTAAAAATATATGTAATGTTGTTTAAAATATAAAAATGTGAGTTTGAAATAGTATAACAGGCGGTTATTCATTCCTTGCCTTTCTTCAGTTTACCATGCTCTAATGCACTAATGCTTTGTCATATCTTAGGTAGGTTGGTCATAGGTGTATGGTGAGGCATCTGTACCTCACCTATAAAAACATCAGTTTTCGTTGATGTTATGAAAGGTAGTTGCTTAATAAGTTAAAATACTTAATACTAGAGGGGAAAAAATGTTGATGTTTTCTTTGATGTTATGAAAGGTAGTTGCTTAATAAGTTAAAATACTTAATACTAGAGGGGAAAAAATGTTGATTTACTTAATATATTAGGGGCAAACGTTTAATGAACAAGGGGGATGAAAGAGGTTCATTTTTTTTTTTGACAAATATGGGTATTTAGATTTTTTCAAGTAATTGACTATTTTCTTAAGTGTTTACAATCTCTCTGTCCCTTGAGAATTATTAAGTCAATTCCTTGAAATTGAAAGAAAATCATTTTGATGACTGAAAAATGCAACAAGCGAAGCAAGTGGAGGGAACCAGCTAATTATCCCTTGCAAAAACGAAAGGTACAAGTTCCTCAAAAAAAAAAAAAACAATGAATCTTAGCTAGATGCTTCGATTTGGGAGTTGGACAATAGTGAAAGGAATTAACAATTGGTTCTTGTTATCATGGTGGAGGCCCTAGCTAGTAGCAGCTCGATCAGGACGAAATAATGGCTTTAAATCAAAGCCTCCTTCACGTGTGATGTAAGAAAACGTACAATCACCATTATACACTTAAATGGACCGTAAATTTCAACCATTTAATATAAAAAATTGAGTAAATGTAAAAAAATAAAAATAAAAAAGTAAAAAAGCTATTAAAAAAAACAAAAGTTGTGGGGGGATTGGGTGAATTGCAATAATGCAATTGCACCAGATCCCAGCCCGTTCTAAATCTTTAATGACAGACAAAATATTCACCATCAAACAGTTCAACAGTTCATGCCACACGTCTGTCGGTCGGTGGCCACACAGCTTGTTCTATGCATTTAAGAGGCAAACCGAACATTCAACCTTTCGGATGCCTTGGGGACCAAACATTTAAAACCTTTTAGGAAGATTTATCATTTTTGAATTAGATTAAACCTGATCGGTTTTATGAATTAGAATTTGAAAATAAAAATTTTGTGCATTAGAATCATCTCTTGATTATTGACTGGCTTTTTGTGGTTGGAATTAGCTAATCTGTGATTAGAATACGATATGATTGGAGTTTTATTGACAAAATTATAATTGCTTTGTTTTAATTTTTTTGATTAATCTGGATATTTGGTTGGAATTCACAAAAAAAAAAAAATTTCTTCTTTTTTTAAGGTTTATTTTTGACCTGGGATTAGTGGTTTAATTTTGTTTTATTAACTAAATGTATTTGTTTTAAACTAACTAATGTAGCAAGTTTTGTAATGAAAAATGGTTTTGATTTAATTTGCTTCTCTGTTTGAATTGCTCTTGTTTTTTTTTTTTTCTTTACTTATTTTTATTACTATTAGTATTATTTGGTTAAGTACTTCATTTTGCTAAGCAAAGCAGGAATTGATAAGTATTCTATGATACGAATTCCCTCAAGAAATCTGAGACTGATGGGGGTTTAGTATTTGATGGGCTTTATTGTCCGAGTAATTTTATAAGTCATCTCTGTGAATGTATTTGATGGTCCAAGTAATGCATTTCAGCTTGACGAGAGATAATAATTATGTGTGTATTTAACCGTTAATTTGTTTCTAAAAAAAGATTGATGTTTAATTTTTTTAAGATTTAGGTGAGGAACCTTGGTTCCCAATGATTTTTTTTTTCTTTGAGGGGGTTGATCCCCAATGTTATGAATTTCACATTTTCAATTATTTGACTGATAAAATTTTATTATTAGGTTTTTTTTAGAGCCTCTTTATATGGATGATTTAGAAGCTATACTTGAGGAAGGATTAGGGGTGTTTGGGAGAGTATTTTTTGTTATGTTGTTTGGGTGTTTTTTATATATGTGTGGGTGAAAAAATATGTGAAAAAGTGTGCAATATTGTTTAAAGTGTGTGAATATATATTTAAACTAACTTGCCAAACACCTTCCTTGTTGACACTCAATACCAACTATATTCTAGCGTCGTCTGTAAGTCAATCTGAAAATCTGATGAATCCTTAAATCCTAACTACTTTCACTCGCATTGGCTCATCGAATACGTCGGTCCAGACCGAAGGAGGAATATATATCTCACTCGCATTAGCGGACCAGACAGTGTGCCAGCCATACAATCTTAATATCTCTCTCTCTTTACCCCAATGACCCAGTGTTCATTGTGCTAATTATAAAAGAGAAAATCTTATTACTCTTTGTTTTTGTTTCATAGTTGTTGCTTAATTTGTACTGTACGTGTGACAAGGTTAGAGAAAACTTAAATGGCGAAGTCACCAGAGGTTGAACACCCCAAGAAGGCCTTTGGCTGGGCAGCCAGGGATTCTTCTGGGATACTCTCTCCCTTCAAATTCTCTAGAAGGTGATCTCTCTCTCTCAAACATCCCATCTTTTCTGTTTCATTTATATTTTAGTCGGATCGTGCTAAAAATGGTATGTCTGCAGGGCAACAGGAGAGAAAGATGTAACGTTCAAAATTCTTTATTGTGGAATATGCCACTCGGACCTTCACATGCTCAAGAACGAATGGGGCATATCCACCTACCCGCTTGTGCCTGGGTATGTTTCTCAGAAATCACCATATGTTTATATATTATCCATATGGTACTAGATTTAGCGCTTTTTTGTTTTGTTTTGGAGAAGGGTGTGATTTTGTTCGACTAGACTTAATGTTTATTGCTTAATTATTATATCAGGATTGAGTTGCCAAAAGAAATTCTACAAAACATATCAGTTTTCTGATGCACAAAACACTTTTTGTTTTCCTGAAACAGTTTAGAATACCAAAAGCTCAATCCTTTGACCCGATGTTTTCCTGATGCATAAATCATGATTTTAATGATGTTGCTAATATTATCGTCTGTTTCCACAAATTCGGTAAACGTTTTAATCATAGCTTTTCCCCTGTGGTCTATATCACCACATTATGAAAATAATCTTTACAAAAAAAAAAAAAATTGACAAAAAATGTTAAATGGCTGGATGTCTTATTTTGTACTACTTATAATACTTATTTGTAATACTTAATAAAGTAGTAGCGGCTGTAGGAATATTTTTCAAGGGGTCATTATTGACCAAAATTTAATAGAAAAAGATAACTTCATATATTGATCAAAACATACCCACAGATACAAATACATAAAATCTTATAATTTTCTTCTAAAAATTTTTTTATTTTAAAATTTTTGCATGATAGTCTCATTATTAATGTTACAAGTTACATTTCTTTTAAAATTTTAGTTAAATAAAAAAATTATTGGGATTTTTCTTTTTGTTTGTAATGACTTAATATATTGTTAAAGAGGTCAAAATTTAAAGACAAATTTTGGCTACAAACTTAGTTATAGCCTAAGACTATAACTCTCACTAAACTAAACAAATTAACATAGATACATATTTTGAAAATCTAACATTTGAATTGCATGTTCTTTATGTTCTTAAAATACATGTCAAATTTCATGTTAATCGGATATGTTATTTACTATTTGATTCATAAACTTAAATTTTTATGTAATTTTAGACTATAAAAACTAAAAATTTAAAGTTTGATTAATGACATAATTATTGATTTTTTTGAAATTTTGCAAACATGGAGGATATAAGAAGAAAATGTAATCCAATAGTGAATTTGTCACAATTCACATTCAATATATATATTTAGTGGAGTTGTAATCTTAGTCTACAATCAAGTTTATTGCAAATTTTGACAAAAAATTAATTATGTTGAGCCTAAAAATGTTAGGGTGATCATAAATATTTTTTAAATTTTGTATATAATAATTAATTTTTTTTGCCAGTTTAGGTGGTCCTGTGACCACCTGAACTACATGTGGAGCCGCCCGTGAAATAAAGATCGCTTAAAGTAGTACTAGATATTCTACTTTATAAAATGACAGCTCATATGTATGAGTGCTGCTACAATTATTTGACTATGCAACAGATTCAAGCATAGTCAAATAATTGGCTTACATGCAAATGAGTTGCAGAATGTTTGGCTTATATATTTGCCTGCGAGGGATCAAACTGAGTCATAAAAAATTGATAGAACTGAAGAATTATGGTAGGAGAAGCTTTAAATGCAAAAAATTATGGAAGAAGAACATGTCCTGAATTTTTTTAAACCAATTTTGGATGAATAAACACGAAAATAGCAAGATCTTTTCACAATTCAAATAAAGGGAATAGCCATTTCAATTCAACACTCCTAAAAATGCCTAAACTTACATGCTATTTATCTTTTTTACATGTAAACACATTATCAACCAAATGCATGAATGGATTTCATGTCAACTGAATTGGATAATGCAGGCATGAGATTGTGGGCATGGTGACAGAGGTGGGGAGCAAGGTACATAGATTCAGTGTTGGAGACAAGGTTGGCGTGGGCTGCCTTGTTGGAGCATGTCGCTCTTGCAATGACTGTTCCAACAACCTTGAGAATTACTGCCCCAAATCGATTCTAACTTACGGTGCTGTGTACCATGATGGAACCACCACATATGGAGGCTACTCTGACATCATGGTTGCGGATGAGCACTTTGTGATCCGTATTCCAGACAATCTTCCACTTGATGCTGGTGCCCCCCTCCTCTGTGCTGGGATCACAGTGTACAGCCCCTTGAAATTTTATGGGCTTGACAAACCTGGTTTGCACGTGGGTGTGGTTGGCCTTGGTGGTCTAGGCCATGTTGCAGTGAAGTTTGCTAAAGCTATGGGGGTTAAGATCACAGTGATTAGTACATCGCCTAACAAGAAAACGGAAGCTTTAGAACATCTTGGTGCAGACTCTTTTTTGGTTAGCACAGACCAAGGTCAGATACAGGTATTTGGTTCTTAACATGTTGCATTGACAAGTAGATGTGTGTTAAACATAAGTGTATTGTATCTATGTTTCTAACTTTATCGACAATATAGGCTGCTCTGGGCACATTGGATGGTATCATTGATACGGTCTCTGCTGTGCACCCTCTCTTGCCTCTAATTGGTCTATTGAAGTCACATGGCAAGCTCATTATGGTTGGTGCACCCGAGAAGCCACTTGAGCTACCTATCTCTTCTATACTCTTGGGTAAGCATAGGACACTTAAGAATTGTTACTTTCGTGGAGAAAGGAGGATCTGATATTGACTTGTAATCATATAAGAATTTATGTGTTCTATTCCTTTGCATTGTACAAGCCTAATTGCTAGTTTGAGCGCTTGCTGATTGGCATTTAGGTGCTTGCTATCTTTTCTTACTTCATTGCTCTTTGCCCTTAGGTGGAAGCCTCTTATGGTTGCTGATTGTGTACTAATAAATATTCTGGAATGACAGGACGGAAGATAGTTGGTGGTAGCTGCATTGGAGGCCTGAAAGAGACACAAGAGATGATTGATTTTGCAGCCAAACACAATATAACTGCTGACATTGAGGTGATTCCAATTGATTATGTGAATACTGCCATAGAGCGACTTGTGAAAGCAGATGTCAGATACCGATTTGTCATTGATATTGGAAACACATTGAAGTTGAGCTCTTGAATTTTGCAGCCTTTTTAGCATGGCTCACTAGTGAGACGACTATAACTTTTAGTGGATTAAGTTATCTTGTGGTACTTCTAGTCTTGTTTTCGGCTTTCGGAACTTTTCTTCATCATAGTTTAATAAAGATGTAAGAGTTGTATTTGTCATAAGAAATAAATTGGTTTTTGGTTCGGGATTTTAAACATTCAGTGAATTATTGCCCCTTGCAATCTCTTCCCTTCTTTAGATTTGTTTCACATGACCCGTAAATCTCCAAAAGGAGTATCTTATGATTCTTATCCCTCAAGTGATACGATACCCTTCTTAGTCCTTACATTTATATATATAAGCCCCATAAATGTGGGCTCCACATATTCTTAATAGTGGTGTTTCATGCATCCAAGATTTATGTCGGGTCTGGGTGACTTATTTTATGCATACGCATATATTTGAGATCAATTCAAATCAATGACGCCACACAACTCTCAACTACCTGATATCAATATTCGCATGAAAAATTTTCGGGTATTCCCCTTCCGCCCCCCCCCCCCCTTTTTTTCCGGCTTGTTGGAGCGATTCAAATTCAAGTTCTAACCATGAGAACCGACCAACACCATTAAACCACAATACCCTTGACCTCAAAAACCGAACTCACACTAGATCAACACAATTGCAACTGTACATATCCCATACACATAGTATGTAACTATCATCACTCTATGTTTTTATATATAATTACCACACTCATTTGTTCAAGGGAGTTCCTTAGCAATTTAGCATTCTTTTGGTATATCCAGAAGCCTATGTTCTCTCGCCCTGGTACTAATTTACAAAATACAAGAAATCTATATGTTTCTACTTCAACCGTATTTCATGGTGTGCAAATAATGAACGAGTTACATAGTGTTAACATGTATAGTATTATGGGCTTTAGGCCCAATTAGATTACTTGTATAGCGCACATTCTTGTACTACACTCTTACTTGTACTGCACTCTTATGCCTTCTATACAAAGACACTCATGTATATTTTTTTCACTGAAAAATACAATACAATTATTTAGTATTTTTAACATGGTATCAAAGTCACTGCTCTCACATTTTCTTAGCAATTTTGTTTTTATTGGTGTTACTCCATTCTCAACATCACTTTCACCATCACAATAGCCACTATAGCCTCTCACCATTGAACCTCCGACGTCTTCCAGCCGTCGTCCTTGGGTTCCAGACCTGCAGCTACCATCGTTGAGGAGTTTCACACTGCAAAGACCACTGCCATTTGCATCACCGCTGCGAATATTGCTCCGATTAATTTTCTGCAAGTACCACTAAAATCGTTTTGCACTGATCTACAAACTTGTGGAAGCCATCGAAGAATGCACGTGGCCCCACGCCCCACCCAAAGGTTTTGTTTCGCAGCTCACGTGCTCCACGTGCCTCCACGCGCCACTGCACCGCTGGGTTGTTGATCCACATGCTCCCACGCGCCGCGTCTTTCGATCATGGGCCTCCACGCGTTGTCACGCACCTCAACCCTCTTGCTGACGTCATCCTGCCACGTCAGTCGTAGTTGCGTCATCGCTGACATCACTTGCTTGCGTCAGCTACTGACATCATCGTTTTACTTCTGGTGGTTTGACAGTTGACTTTCAACTGCTTTGACCGTTGACTTTTGCCAGAGTTGACTTTTTGCAGCCCAGGTGTTCGTTACCCAGTTTTTCACGTAGATTTCATTTTTGCAGTCCATTTTTGCATATTTTTCTTGAAGAATAAGGACATGTCTTTTTTCCTTTTGCAACAATCGTCGCCGACAATTAAGCAAACGTTTTTGCAATTTTTGCAAACATATTAGCTATAATATTGAGACTTGCTATCAACGCAATAAATCAGTTGTTTTCATTTCTGCTGCTACTGTTACTAACACTAAGAGTGTCCAACCAATGGCTCCCGTCTCTGCACAGTCTACATCTTCAGATCGCACTTTCACCATGACCACAGATGACCTTAAAAACATCATTGCTAATGTCATTCATATGGTTGGTAATGCATTGTATTCCTCTTCTCTCTCAGCTTTATTTGGTATGTCTTCTTCTCCTTGGCTTATGGATTCTGTTTATTGCAATCACATGACACCTCACTCGTCCTTATTTTCTGACCTTAAACCTGCACCACACCTTCTTAATATTCGCACAGCAAATGATTCCACAATGTCTGGTCATAATATAGGTTTCGTTTCGACCTCCAACCTCTCAGTTCCTGGGGTCTTTAATGTTCCTGACGTTTCTTATAATTTATTTTCTGTGGGACAATTAGCTAAGTTAGGTTATCGCATTATTTTTTTTATTATTCTGGGGGTATTGTATAGGATCCTAGGATGGGATAGGAGCTTGGGACCGATCCTAGAGTTGGGCATATGTTTCCCGTGGACAACCTTCGTCTTCCACTTGTTGCTCTTGTTTCTATTATTGTAGCTGCTGCAGTTTTTTCTATTCCTTCCCTTGCACTTTGGCATGCTTGACTTGGTCATGCATCTTCTTCTCGGGTAAAACAATCGGCTTCTAGAGGTTTGTTAGGTTCAGTGTCTACAGAAAATTTTGATTGTGTTTCATGTCAGTTAGGAAAACAACTAGCTTTACCTTTCAATACTAGTGAATCAATATCCACTGATATCTTTGAACTTATTCATTTTGATATTTGGGGGTCTTCCTCTGTCTCTAGTATTGGTGGATCTCAATATTTTGTTATTTTTATTGATGATTACTCTCGTTATAGCTAGATTTTTAATATGAAACATCGTTCTGAATTATTGCAAGTATATTCTAATTTTGCAAAAATGGTTGAAACTCAATTTTCCAAACGTATCAAAATTTTTTGATCTGATAATGCTCTTGACTACACTCAATATGTTTTTCAAGCTGTTTTGCATTCCTATGGCACTGTTCATCAACTAACTTGTCTAGGTACCTCTCAACAAAATGATAGAGCCAAACAAAATTTCGTTATATTCTTGACATTGGTCGTGCTCTCATTCTCTCTACCAAAGTTCCTGCTCCTTTTTGGGGCGAAGCTGCTCTTCATGTTGTTCATGCTATTAATCGCATTTTCAGTCCTGTCATCCAAAATCAAACTCTATATGAGAGCCTTTTTAGGTCACCTCCAGACTATCACCACCTTCGCTCCTTCGGTTCTGCTTGTTTCGTTCTTCTTCAACCACATGAGCATAACAAACTTGAGCCTCAGTTAAGGCTTTGTTGTTTTCTTGGCTATGGCTAAACTCAAAAGGGGTATCAGTGTTATGATCCTATTTCTCATCGTTTTCGTATCTCCCGCAATGTTGTCTTTTGGGAACATCATATCTTTGTCGAGCTCTCTCACTTCCGTGCTTCTATATCTTCCTCTTCAGTCTTAGATCTTTTTCCAGATGAGGCACATATTCCTTCTGTAGCTACTTCTCCTGTAGCTGCCCTTGATTCTCCTGTAGACTTCTCTGTCCAACCACCAGATATCCTTGATCCCTTTTCTAGTTCACCCTTTAATGAACAGGTGGAAGATGAACAGGTCAAAGATAAGGTACCCAACCTTGAGCTTGGGTCCCCTACTCCTGCTCCGCCTAAAGATCTTGCACAAGATATTCCACCTCGTCGCTCAACTCAGGTAAGATCCATTCCTGCACATTTACTTGACTATCATGTTACACTGCCCTTGCTACATTGCACGAGCATCACTCCTATTGTGAGGTTTCCACTGACCTTTTATGGCAGATTGCAATGAAAGAGGAACTTGATGCATTATCTAAAAACCATACTTGGGATTTGGTCACTCGTCCTCTTGGAAAATCTGTGGTTGGTTGTAAGTGGATCTACAAAATTAAGACTCGCTCTGATGAGTCATTGAGCGCTACAAAACTGTCTTATTGCAAAAGGTTTTACAGAGGAGTATGGGATTGATTATGAAGAGACCTTTACTCCGGTTGCTCATAATTCATCTGTTCGTGCCCTCTTAGCTATTGTTCCTGCTAGTAAATGTGACCTTTTCTAGATGGATGTCAAAAATGCATTCCTCAATGGGGATTTAAGTGAAGAATTTTATATGTAACCTCCTCCTGGTCTCTGTTGAATCAAACAAGGTTTGTCATCTTCGACGTGCACTTTATGGCCTTAAACAAGCTCCCCGAGCTTGGTTTGTCAAATTCAGCTCTACCATTTCTTGCTTGGGTTACATGGTCAGTCATTATAATTCTGCCTTATTTCTTCGTTGCACTGACAAATGCACTATTTTACTTCTCATGTATGCGGATGATATAATCATAACTGGTGATGACCTCAGTGGCATTCAAGAACTCAAGGATTTTCTCAGTCAGCAGTTTAAGATGAAAGATCTTAAACATCTCAGCTACTTCTTGGGTCTTGAAATCACTCATTCTATAGATGGACTTTACATTACTGAGTATGCCTCTGAACTCTTGTCTCGAGCTGGGCTCATTGATAGCAAGACTGTTGACACTCCAGTCGAGCTTAATGCGCATCTAACTCCCTTAGGAGGAAACCATTTTCTAATCCCTCTCTTTACAGATGTTTGGTTGGCAGCCTAGTTTATCTCACTGTTACTCGTCCAGAAATTTTCTATGTTGTTCACCAAGTGAGCTAGTATCTATCTACTCCATGATCAACTCACTATGTTGCTGTTCTGCGCATTCTTCGATACGTAAAAGGCACTCTCTTCTATGGTCTTTTCTACTCTGCTCAGTTCCTCTTGTTTTCCATGCATTTTCTGATGCTGATTGGGCAGGAGATCCCATTGATCGCAGGTCCATCACTGGTTATTGCTTTCTTCTTGGTTCTTCTCTAATTTCTTGGCGAAGCAAAAACAAACTCATATGGCCCGCTCTAGTATTGAAGCAGAATATCGTGTCCTTACTGATACCACATCTGAGCTCCTTTGGCTACGATGGCTTCTAAAAAACTTAGGTGTCTCTACATCCTTTACTACTCCTCTTTATTGTGACAACCAAAATGCCATTCATATTGCTCACAATGATGTCTTCCATGAACGGATCAAACACATCGAGATCAGTTGTCATTTCATCAGTTATCATCTTTTCCATGGTGCTCTCAAACTGATCTCAGTCTCCTCTACAGATCAACTTGTAGATATCTTCACCAAGTCACATCCTAAGGGACGCCTTCGTACTTTAGTTGACAGCCTTAAGTTGGTCTCATATCCACCTTGAGTTTGAGGGGGGTTGTTAATGTGTATAGTATTATGGGCTTTAGGCCCAACTAGATTACTTGTATAGCACACATTCTTATACTACACTCTTACTTGTACTGCACTCCTATGCCTCATATATAAAGGCACTCATATATATTTTTTTCACTGAGAAATAAAATACAATTATTCAGTATTTCTAACATATAGAACAACCTAACTACCTAAGTATAAATCCAAGGCGTTCTTGAAGGACGTCAAGGCCAGCTCAATACAAATTAAGGCCTAAGACCGTTAGTTCTAAATGAACATTTTATATTTTTACTTTCACTTCAACAATATTTAGTTTATTTACCATTAACTTAGTTAATGTTTTAAATTAAATTTTTTTATTTAAAATCCATTATTCATACTTTTTAATACAATATGAGTAATTTGATTGAGCTATAATAGAGAAATTACACATTTCACTACATAGGCCTTACAAACTAATAGGTCACCAATTAAAAAAAAAATTGATTAAAATATTTATTTATTATATTGTTTAAGTGACACTAATCATATTCTTGTCGCATCACTTTATAAGTTTTTTTGCAATAAAATTTGTAATAGCTTTAACATTTTTCATCCACAATTTTTTTTGGGATAATACAAAAGCTACTACAAATTTTAATATAAAAGGTTTACAAATTAATGTACTAATAAATGTGATTGGTGGCACTTCAACAAGATAATAAATAGGTATTTTGAATTACTTCATGTGATTACTGACACTTTGATTTGTAAGTCCAATATAATAAAGTTTGAAATATTCTAATATAACTCAATTTTTGGATATTTTTAAGAGTAGAGCGAAAAATATACTACTCACAATTTTTTTTAAAATTATTTATTGCCCCAAATTTGGAGGTTTTTCTCTAGTAAGGGGCCTTAGGCCTCGAGACGGCCTAGGGGTTGCCCTGATCATGATCCAAGGCCCCAAAAGGTACCACAAATAACTAACTTGGAGGTTGATGGGGGGGGTAGCTTCACATTGAAGACAGGGTGGTCACTAGACCACCCTAACCTGGAAGGAAAAAAAAACATAAGGAATAATAGCACCTGATTGGCATGAAACTTGACACTTGTTTAAAAACATAAAAAACATGCAATTTAATATTTAGATTTTCAAAATATGTAGTCATGTTAATTTTTTTTAGTGAGAGTTGTAGCCTTAAATCACAACTAAGTTCATAGTCAAATTTTGTCCTTAAACTTTGATTCTCTTAGCAATTTATTAGGCCCTTATATATTGTTGAGGATCAAAGTTTAAGGACAAAATTTGATTATGAACTTAGTTGTGATTTAAGGTTACAACTCTCACTAAAAAAACTAACATGACTACACATTTTGAAAATCTAAATGTTAAATTGCATGTTCTTTATGTTTTCAAAACAAGTGTCAAGTTTTATGCCAATCGGATGTTATTTATTATTCTATTTATAAACTTTATTTTTATGTATAATTTTAAACAACAATAACTCGAAATTCAAATATATGATTGATGACATAACTATTGATCTTTGATTATGAAAATTTTCAAGCAAGGAAGATGTAATAATAAAAAAAATATAATTCAATGATGGATTTGTCAAAATTTACATCTAATAAAAAAAATTTAAAAAGAATTGTAACTTTAGCCTACAACCAAGTCTGTTACCAAACTTTGTCTAAAGTTTAAATATGTTGGACCTAGAAAAATGTGGTCATAAAATTTTGAAAGAGATATAGCTTACAACATTGATAATGAAACTATTATGCAAGTATGGAATGATTTCAAAATTATAAAAAAAAAAAAAAAAAAAAAAAAAAAAAAAAAAAAAAAAACTTGTGAAAGAAAATTGTAAGACTTTATATGTGTGTGTGTGTGTGTGTGTGTGTGTTTTTTTTTTTTTTTTTGTCAATATCTTAAAAAAATTTCTTTTTATTAAATTTTGCATCATGGGCAGGAACCAAAGTGCCATAAAGGGGGAACACTATGAAGTTTTTGTTTTGGAGGGATCGAGAAAAAGATTGGGATGATTAGGCAATCATCATCAATGGACTAATGCCTTGATTCTTGCATTAGCTTTGATCATCTGTGTGCGCGTGTTTCTCCCTTTCCCAGTTCGTTAAATAGTCTAGGTCTGAAAACCATGCCACCCGCAACCAAAAAAGAAAAAAAATGTTTCAATGAAAAGTACTTCCACCCTTTAAGGTTTTATAAATACAATAGATAAATTCATCTCCACTCACATTGTTTACTTTCTTAATAGAATATTGGACAAACTACGTATTTAGTTTCTATCGTATACATCATATTTCAATTTGGTCCGTAACTTTTCAATTGTGTCAATTTAGTTCTTTAACCTTTCAATATTGTGTCAATTTAATTTCTGCTGTTATCTTTTGGATTAACATTGATGATGCGTCTAATAACCAAAATAAAAAATTAGCTTTCATTGATGTGAAAATAGACTAAAATTTTATTTTTTTTGTTTGTCATGTCATCAATTTTCATCTAAAAGATAACGATAGTTACTAAATTGACATGATACTAAAAGGTTATAGACTAAATTGATACAATTGAAAGGTTATGAAACTTTTTTTTTTTTTTTTTGGGTAAGAAAAACCAAGAATTTTTATTGAATAAGTTGCTAGAAAATCAACTAGCACAAATTTAAATACATTAGAAGGAACATGTCCCATCTAAACTAAAAGTGGATAAGAAAATCTAGCTCTCTTAGCTAGGACATCTGCAATTGAGTTACCTTGCCTATAAGTGTGAGAGAAAGACATACTTTGAAAAGAGTTTACATAGGAGAGAATATCCTTAATCAGATGACCATGCATTGACCCGAAATTTGTACCATATTTCAGGGAGTGTGTAATGAACTCAAGTCACCCTCAAGTGCCACATGGTGAAACTCCAACTCCTGAGAAAAGAGAACAGCTCTTCTGGCTGCCAGTAGCTCCACAGCAATCACTGTGGTGGGTTTCTGTTTCTTCTCAGCTAGGGAGGCCACAAGTTCACCATGCACCATCAAAGTTCACTTTTACACAGCTGCTATCAGGTGGCTTCCATTTGATGTTGTGGGGTCTGGACGTGTTCTTTTTTTGCTTGAAAGCTTCTGGTAGGGATTACAGATTCACCCACTCTAATTTTGTTTCTGCGATTCCACAATTTCCAAGCTGTCACAGCAAAAATATTCAGCAGATGTGGCTTGGTTTTGACCATATCTAGCATGTCTGAGAAAGATAACACAGCAGCAACACTCCTATCCACCCAGCCGAAATATTTTTTCCACGCTACCTGCACTTCCTCACAAGACCAGAGGGCATGCATCACTGTTTCAGGTTCCTTAGCACAGCGAGAGCATAGATCATCATGGGTGATTTTTCGCCTGTGAAGATTCCTATTTGTTGGCAGCGCATCAGAGCAAACTTTCCACGGAAAGTGTTTTATTTTCCCTGGGATATTTAGCTTCCAAAGGCTCCTCCAAAACTTGACAACGGAGTCATTATTTGAAGTAGATGCTGAGTCACAGTCCTCTTCACACAAAATTTTATACCCCATCTTAACTGTGTACTACTCAGTTTTATCCCATGGCCAACAAAGTCTATCCATCTATCTCAAGGAGCATAAAGGGATTGCTTTTATCCCGCTTGCTTCAAAAGGTAGAAAAGTTTCATCAATCAGTTGATAATTCCATATTGCTGAGTCTCCATCAATTAGTGCATCCACCGTAGCATCTCTTGAATGGTTAGGACCTGGTGAAAAAACTTTTCTACCCCCCGCATCTGGCAGCCACCTATCTTCAAAGATCTTGATGTTTGACCCATCTCCAACCCGCCATCTAGCTCCCATAGAAATAACCTTTCTAGCCCGTAGGATGCTTTTCCAAGCAAACGACCCCGACGAAGCTTTAGCATCAAGCATAGAGCCGTTTAGAAAATATTTCGTCTTGAAAACCTTGTAAAAAAGGGATTTAGTATCGTTCATCAACCTCCAAACTTGTTTTGCGAGCATGACATCATTGAACTTGCATAAGTCCCTAAATCCCAATCCACCCACTGTTTTTGCTTTGCACAAAGTCCCCCACTTCTTCCAATGGATTTTTCGAAAATCTCCTCTTTGCCCTCACTAAAACTTACAGATCATCATCTCAATGTCATGGCATATACCAATAGGCAACTTAAAGCAAGTCATAGCAAAGATAGGTATAGCTTGCACAATAACCTTTAATAGTACTTCCTTTCCTGCTTGTGACAGTAGTTTCTCTTTCCACTCTTGTAGCTTATTCCAGATTCTATCTTTTATATAGTTCAAGCTCGCCCTCTTATTTCTCCCCACAATCGCTGATAAACTGAGGTATTTTTCGTATTCCTTTAGTTTTGGAACCCCAAGCAAAAGCTTGATGGAATTCTTCAAATCTGCACTTACTGATTTGTTGAAGAACAAAGTTGTTTTCTCCCTATTTATTTGCTGCTAGGGGTGGCAAAATTTGATATGACCCGCGAACCCGACACGACACGATACGAAATTAGCTGGTTATGGGTTGAGACTTAATGGGTTCGTGTCATATTCGGGTTGACACGACTAACCCGTTTGATAAATGGGTTGGGTTAGTGTTGAACACATAGAACCCGTTTGACTCGTCTGACCCGTTTAATTAAATGATATTTTACCAATATACTCTTCAAACTCTAGGTATATAAACTTATTAGTTGTTGTGATTTATTTTCTTTGACATAATGTGATTGATTATTTGTGATATTGGGATATGTTTTAATTTTAAATGATTATTTGTGATGCAGTTACTCGTTAATTCTAAATTTTATATTAAAAATATTTATTTGTTTGTTTTTTCATTAATTTTTATTTTTCATTTTGATAAAATCTGATAAACAAGTCGACACGACTGACCCGTTTAATAAATGGGTCGTGTTAGGGTTGAGGAATCTTGACCCGTTTAATAAACATGTCAGCTTAGTGTTGACCTATGTAGTCGAATACTCATGACTTGACACGACACGAACCCAACACGCGAACACGAATTACCACCCCTATCTACTGCCCAGATGCATCCTCATAGCATTCCAATATTTCTTGAATAACATTAATATTGCTCAACAAAATAGTAAATTATCATCGGCAAAGAATAGATGGGAGATTTTTGGGCCATTCTTACACAAGGAGAAAGCACCAATTCAGCCTAGAGAAAACTGCTTGGTTGAGTAGGCCATTCAAACCCTTTGAGCAAAGGAGAAAGAGATACGGTGACAGGGGATCACCTTATCTAATGCCGCAAGAGGATCAGATCTCACCAGGAGGTTCACTATTGATGAGGATGCAGTAAGATATTGAACTGATGCAAACTGAAATTAACTCAATCCATTTGCTGCTAAAACCCATCTTTGCCATAAGTTTTAAGAGAAAACTACACTCCACTCTATCGTAGGCTTTACTCATATCAAGTTTTTGAGTCATAAAGCCTACTTTACCTGTCTTCTTTGTCTTCATGTGGTGAAGAGTCTCAAAGGCCACTAGGATGTTATCCAAAATAGCCTTATCAGTTTTGAATGCACTTTGAGATTTGGATATGATGTGGGGAAGAATCCTTTTTCAACTTATTTGCTAGCACTTTGGACACAAGCTTATAGGTAATGTTACATAAAGCAATAGGTCAATACTCAGTAACTCTAACCGGATTTTTAACTTTTAGAATAAGGGTAATAAAAGTATGATTTATACCCGGTGGAATCTAACCTATGTTCAAACAAGAAAGGACAGCTTCGGATACGTTGTCGCCAATGACATTCCAGTAGTGCTGGAAAAATATTAGTGGTAGTCCGTCAGGCCCTGGCACCTTTAATGGTGACATCTGCTTCAATGTCAACATAACTTCTTGTCTAGTATAATTTTCAGTCAACATTGCTTTCATCTCATCAGTGACAAAGCAGGCAGTAGCTTGAAGGACCAAATCTGTTTGCATCGAGTTGGCTGAGGTGAACAACTTTTGATAATATTGCATAAAGGAACTAAATACGTTGTTTACTCTAGAATATTCCATTAGATGAGTGTCAATGCAAAAGAGGAGATCAACTTATTTGTTTCATTTCTAGAACTTTTTTTTTTTTTTTTGAGGAAAACATATATAGAACATTAATGGTGAAAGTATTTAGTATTTCTTAAAAAATTTGAGAGAAAAGAATTATTTTTTTAATTTAAAGAAAAAAATGGTAACCATTGCTATTTTACTTTAATGTATTAATTATCTATTGATTTGGGGCAGTAGGTTAATTGGGTAACTGCATTTACTTCCATTTATTAATTATCTATAGATAACTTGTGGGCAGTGGGAAATTCTTAGCAAGTCCGGGACTACAAGGTCAGTATGCTGACCTTGTAGTCCCAGCCAATAAGAGGAATACAGATCACTATAATGGATGACATAAGCTTATTTGCCACATCACCCCACCACAGCTTATTATTCTCTAACGTCCATTTATCCCCGTTGAAAGCAGGTTCAAAATAGCAAATTCAAATTTAGGATGTGAATGGGCGGGTGATGAAAATTTCGTATTTGAAATCTTTTCAAAATTTGTTTTATTGAGTACTATGACTATCTCAATATGTCTCGTGGGCCATTTCCCCAACGCCAACACAAAGTGCTTATTCTGCCGAAGCCGGGTCATCGTCTCCAACTTCTCACTCGGCACTGCCCCACTCATCGCCGCATGCCTCCTTCACGTTTCCTCTCTGTAACCGCTCGCTTCCTGACCCTGGATATTCAAATGCTTTGATGAGCAATCCAAACTTTTAAATCTGAGAGGTAGTTGTTCCTCTAACAAAAGATGAGAATGCTTGCTCCAAGATTCAAGCAATCACATATCCTGTCAAGCAATGACTAGGGTGAGTCTACTTTCCCTTTCTTTTGGTAAGATGAAATTTCCGGATTTTCTAGCCCATCAATTTTATGCCATAGGCGTTTTTTTTTTTTTTTTTTTTGCTTTCCTTTGATACCCATGTTGATCTCTGTCACGATTATGGTTATTCTATAATGAATGATGTTTCTTGAATAATTTTAGTTTTGGGTATTTAGGAATTCATGGCCAATGGATATTAAAATTTATGTTCATTCCTTCTATACTCCACATGCTTGATAAAATGCCCCAATGAAAAGACTTTGTCGATCTTCAAAGCATTTGGGTTTAGACCTTTCATGAAACTTGTTTATTTCCATGAGAAAAGCTTAGTTCAACCATTAAGATTCATTCTTGGACATATTATCATATGAACTCTTGAGTGTCGTGAACAAGGCATAAACATGTTACTTTGATTTGCAAGTCATTTTTAGTTTCTAGATTTGAGGTGCAATGCTATATGCACTAGATCAAGATTAGTGCTATGACCATGCTATAAGTTTTACTTTGTTTATGCACAAGCAGTGGTGTTTAGTCATATCATCAATTAGAGGACCAGTTTTGTAAACTAATAAGAAATATATTTCTTACTGATAAGATTCCCCAGACTTTAAACTTTTTTTTAATTCTGTTTGGCTACTAAGAAATTGAGGGAATATGAAAGAATCCAATCCCACAGACTGAATGTCAACAACAAAGCAAGGGAGAATCAAATTCCATGAAATGAAGTTAAGTGTGCATTATGGTTTGCCAACTTCAACAGCTATCGTGAAAATTTGGATAGGAAAAAACTTTTGAAATTCTTCTAGCTATTTTGATATTGGCTCTTATGCCTTGTTTGAAGTTCAAGTTATCCTTACCATGAACAAAATCTTATTTTCACAGCCTGAAGTTAATAATTGATAGGATAAATCATTCATATTATGCCTTCTGCGTTGCTTGCTTTGCTATTGAGTTTCATTAAATAGGGATAGAAATCGGGAATCATTAGATTGACAAGCCTTTATGGCTTTATGTGTTAGCAAACTAGTGTGCATTTTAATACACTTTTGAATGCAGTTAATGATGCAATGGTGGATACTATAGATGTTAACTTGAGGCGGTTCTTGATGAATAATAACATAATAATTCTTTGCAATGTTTCAGACAAACTTGGAGCAAAGGGAGCCTCGGCTTGCCACGGATGAAGATGTGGATGAGCAACAGGCCAAGGATGAGGATCAATAAGTTGAATGTGAAAGAGCTGTCATTATTGGCTTGGATGACACGATGAGATGGATAAGTAATGAAGTTCCAAGATTGAAGCTGGCTGGCCTCCTTAAACAGTAGGATTCGTTAGTTAGAGATAGAAGTTATTAATAACTTATTTCCTATACTTTTGGAAGTGTAGAGGATATAATTAGGTTGTTTGCTAGTTAGTTATTATCAAGTTTATGTTAATAGTTAGGTGCTTATCATTAGTTGTATTGCACATATGTTGTGCATTGAATGCTATTTAAAGGGACACAAATTAATAAAGCTGGAAGCAGAAAATTAACACTCAAATTCATGAGTGATTGAGGTCACGTATCTTGATGTTATTGAAGTTTTAGATTTGATACATGTTAACTTCTTTTTAGTTTGAAACAAGTAATGTGGTAGAAAGAATGGAGTATTATGCTGTATTGTCCAATTTTGACACTTCAGCAGCTTTGTTTATTTATACAAAACCATTACAAGTATGTATAGTACAAACCAAGAGAATGTAATAAAATGTAGTTATTCTTTTCATGATATTTCACTTTCTATAATGATGTTTATGACTTATCTTTTGAAATGTTATCAAGCCAATTATGGTAGTTTTGATTTCATAAAAAAGATGGTAAGAGACTATATACATTTTTTTTCCCATCAAAATTAGTAGAAAACACATAATTGAATAATCAATTTAGTGACAAATGTAAATATCATTCTCAACTATTGGTCATGTCATAGAAGATATAAGAGTATAATTTGATTACAAGACTTATAATATGATTACAAGGACAAAATAACAAAAGTTCTATTGACATATAGACTTATATTACAAGTGCGCTTCAAGATCAATTGCTTTGTCGATCTCAAATGGATAAATGCCACCCACTTTTGTCCAAAGGCTCTACCTATAACCATGCCGAGAATATTAAACTCACTTGTACAGCCTTTCTTCGATACAAGTTTAAACTCAACACTGCAAATAGGCTTTGTATCATCTTTGACATCTTGTAATAGATGACCAAAGCTGTAAGTATTGAATTTGGTTGAGTAGAATTGAATACACCAATAGCTAAGCACATTCAATATTAAAATCCTGTAAGTCAAGTTCTTGACTAACACAAGAGCACCTTCCAAGCCCTTGAATAGCTTCATTAGTTGGCTCATTCTTTTGCTGCATAAGCAAAGGAATGGAAATAAGCAAAGCACAAAATAACAAACTTGAGCAAGCCTAATATGCAAAAAAATCAATCCTTAAAATTTGGTATCAGGGTTTTGCAATTGAACATCAATTTCACTTAACCAAAAATAGTAATTGAGCACGAATTTCAGAATGCCACTCCCCACCACACAAATCCAGAGCTAAAGTCCAACATACCAAGTAATGTGGCAAAAATTTCTTACAAATCCTGATACCGAATGAAGTGAAAATTATGATCAATAGAACAATAGAAATGAAGTAAACACAAACATGATCAGTATATCTAAATATTATGAAGCTGGCTTCTATGGCAATGACCCACTTCAAATGGTCTCATCAAAGAAAGATTCAAGAGGTGAAAATGAGATACGCCCAACTAATGAACAAATACTTGCTTCTTCTTTTTCCCTCTAATCATTGTTGCAATAGCAGAAACATAAGACTACACAGGTCTCATGTACATGAAATTTGGGTGTGGTATCAAAACAACCTATAAATCCCATAGCTTTTGGAGATTATAATACCATAACATGCTTCAGAACTAGCCAAAAATATATTATTAGATTCTTGAATTGTTGCAAAGCACCTATTTAAAATTAAAGATTTGAGTGACTGCTCCATAGTTATAATTAAGTTACATTTTCTCATATATCTTATATGCTTATCAAACACATGAACACGTCTAAATAGGGAAAAATAAAGTAATGCTCTCACAAAGACCTCATTCAAGGCAAATCTTGGATTCACATATTGGTAATAGAAATAAAAATAAAAAAACTTAACAGTTCAACCAGGCCAAAGACATAAAATTTTTCGAACAAATACAAGAACCAAAATGAAATTTTGAAACAAAAAGAACAAGAAACTGCAATTGAAATCCAATGCATTGGTTCTCAGATCTAGAACGTTTGGATTGCCCAAATTCGTACTCAAACAAACAAGATGAAAGAATGAGAGAGAAAAACATACTCTTCACCAAGACGAGGAAACGTGACCCAGCTTCGGCAGAAAACGTGAAGGAGGCATGCGGCGATGAGTGGGGCAGTGCCGAGTGAGAAGTTGGAGACGATGACCCCAGCTTCGGCAGAAAAAGCATTTTGTGTTGGCGGTGGGGAAATAACCCACGAGACATATTGAGATAGTCATAGCATTCAATAAAACAAATTTTGAAAAGATTTCAAATACGAAATTTTCATTACCCGCCCATTCACATCCTAAATATGAATCTGCTTTCAACGGGGATAAACGGACGTTAGAGGATAATAAGCTGTGGTGGGATGATGTGGCAAATGAGCTTATGTCATCCATTATAGTGATCTGTATTCTTCTTATTGGCTGGGATTACAAGGTCAGCATGCTGACCTTGTAGTCCCGGACTAGCTAAGAATTATGCCTTTTGCCAAGTCTTCTAAAACAAAAAGTTCTTTTCCCACACTTTTGGTCGGTTTTGTTGATCCGTACGTTTTCTTATTGTGTTGCCAAAAAGTGCCTTCTTTTTTTTAATATTATTCATTTCCTATATGAAGATTTTGCTGTTTATGGTTCCATAGCGGTTGGTTAGGATATTCAAATTCATTTTTATCACATTTATTTTTTAAATTTAACATTTTAATTTTTAAATTTTTTTATTTAATGGTTGAGATTGAAAGTTTCTTTTTTAAATTTTCAAACTCAACTATTTATTACTATTATATCAAGTCTGTTGGTCTATTTTGTTGCTACCTACCCAAAAAAGATTGGGTTTATATTACTAAAAATAAAAATAAAAAATCTCTGAAATCCTTCTAAAGTGACATATGTCCTTTATTTTTATTTTTTTTTTAAATAACTAAAATATGATTAATAAATGCTATTTTCTTATATATAACAATAAAAATGTTTATATATAATATTAATAAAAATTATCATAATTTTAACTCCAAACCATAAAATCAAAATTTATTATTTCATATAAAAGGGAAAAAAGTCCAAAAATAATGAAGAATGTTTTTACTAACAAGATTTCCTTATATATTCTATATATGTTATTATGGTATAAGAGTAATTAGAAGAAATAACTCAGTGTTGTTGAATCATCCGACATGGGTAAGGTGTAATATTGAGAAGGAGTTTATCATGTGTTCTGCGATGCTAACTGCCGCATGTAGTTTTGGTGTTGGCATATGAGTGTCTTCTCTTATCTCATCCCCCTTCCCCTATATATATGTGCGTGCGTGTGTGTGTGTTTCTCAAAAAAAATAATAATTAGAAGAAATAAATAGTGCATTCATAATATATAAATGTTTCTATTTTAATGAAATAGATTAAATACATTTAGAATTAATGGGTTAATTATGGTATAAAAGTGATTAGTGGAAACAAAAATGATGCATTAATCATCTAAATAAATGGGTTGCATGTTTTTAGTAAAAGTTTAGGGGGCCATTATTTAAATTTATGTCTAATATTAATGATTTTTTTTCCTAAAAACATAAGAGGGATGAGTGACTTATGAAAAGTCGAGGGGCCCATTATTTAAATTTATGTCTAAAGTTACATGTTTATTTTTAAATAGTTGCTATTATCTATTTGTCATTCATTTTATAAAATATATTTAAACTAATTGTAAAGTTGTTATTTACAACTATTTTGTGGGGTTTAATTTCATGCCAAATTTGATTGTAATTCTGTTCAATCATGTTTACCCTATATTTTGTATGGGATTTCATTGTATGGGTTGTGTGTGAGAGAGAGTGTGAAGACTCAAGCTTGCATTGAAGAAGAAGTGGATTTCGCTGGCATCTCAAGAGTAAACTTCCCGCAAAGTAAGCCAGATGAAGAGCACATGACTGGAATGCGAAGAGTCGTGATAATCTGGTGATAGCTGGTTTTTGCGAGTAATTTGTGGATAAGGCCTTCCCGCGAAACATTCTTTTTTTCTATTTTGGCTTATCTACTCCACCATGTCTTCACCCATACTATATATACCCACATTACCTACATATTGTAAGGAATGCTTTTCAGAGAGAAAACCCTAGCATACACACTTGAGAGTTAGAGATTGTTATACCCACAATCATCTACACAATCTTTTGTGGTTTTCCTCACACTCATAAATCTCCATATCCATATCCTTGAGAGGTTGATAACCTAAACACTTACCACATCCAATCAGAGTGTCAAGTGAGGTTTTGGTGCTACCGGGAAGTATTGGAAGAAGCCAAGTTTTGGCGGATGCAATTGGGTGCATTGCGGAATTGGAAAGCTAGACAAGATATGATTCCGAGAAGCCTTGTTAGAGTAGGAGCTTGGACGGCTTAGGTGCATTAGGTAGATTAGGCTTGGAGGGTCTCTTGCTATTCGTGTATCCCAACTTATTGTCTAGTGGATCGATTTACTGCTTGGAGGAAGGCGGAGATGTTTTTCCCCGAGTTCTTCGGTTTCCTCTTTGATAATACATCGGCGTATTATCTTGTGTTTACATTTTTCTTCCCTACTCTTTTAACTTTCATTTTACTACTATTATATGGTGAATATGGCTTAGAGTAGTTTTATTGTTTGTTCATTTCCATTTACTCTATTTCGCACTTAGTTTAAGTTAGAGTAAAATAAATCGAGCCGTAATCTTTTAATTTAGGGTTTGAATAGCGCTTGTGGTTTTACAAAAATCCGAGCTTTCAATTGGTATTAGAGCGGGTGCACTTCTTATGGTTTCATTACCTAAGTGTGATCCTAGACCCTTTTTGTGATGGATCAAACACAATCGCTCAATGCTCCACCATTCTTTGATGGGAGAAACTATGCATTTTGGAAAGTCTGTTTGAGGGCATTCCTTTGTGCTATAGATGAGTTCGAATGGGATTCCATTGAGAATGGGTATGTTAGACCCATGATTGCCAAGTCCAAATGGGACAAGGTAGCTCTTGCTTTGGCAAATGCCAATAGTAAAACAATTAATGCTATCTTTTGTGGTGTGTCTACTGATGGATTTCATAGGATATCGCATGTGAAGACCGCCAAGGAAGCTTGGATGATTCTTGAGACTACCTATGAAGGTACCAAGAAAGTTAAGGACACAAAGCTCCAAATGCTTATCATCTAATTTGAAGAGCTCAAGATGAGTGACGATGAGTCATTTTATTCATTCTATGGGAAGCTCAATGAAATCATGATTGCCAAGCTCAATCTCGGAGAGAAGATTGAGGATGCTAAGGTGGTGAGAAAGATTTTGAGTCCTTACTGGAGAGCTTCCGTGCAAAGGTCACAGCTATAGAAGAGAGCAAAGATTTGGATAAGATCAAGATTCAAGAGCTCATTGGATCTCTCCAAACATATGAGCTTGGACTACCTTCCCACAAGCCAAGCAAACCACTTGCTCTCAAAACCATCAACAAGAGAATGGATGACTCCTCTAAAGAAGATGATGTGGAGAAGGTTGTAGCATTCCTTGCAAAGAACTTTCAGAAATTTCTAAAGATGAAAAACAGTGGGAAATCTTTCGGCAAAGGAAGGTTTTCATCCTCCAAAGGTGATCGGAAAGAGTTCAAGAAGAAAGATGGGAAGAACTCTCAATCCCTTCAAGGAATAGTGTACTAATGCAACGATTATAGATATCTTAAGAAAGAATGTCCCAACTATTTGAGAGGGAAGGGTAAGGTGTTTACCACTACTCTTAGCGACTCTGAAAGCTCAAATTCAGACACGGAAGAAGAGTGTGATAGTGACGGAAATTATAGGGCCTTCATGGCAATTACCTCTGTTGATTATAAGGATGCTTTGAGCAATTTGGTTGATGAACTTGGTGAGCATTCTGAGGGTGAAGAAGTTGAGGACTCAAAAGATGAAGATGCATGCCACAAGGAAGGTGAAAACAACCTTCAAGAAGCATATGACTCCTTGCTTAAAGATTTTGGAAAATACACTAAAGTTTCAAACCATGTTGTGAAAAAGATGAAGAAGATCGAAGAAGAGCATAGGTGCACACTTGTGCAACTTAAGAAAGCAAAATGTCAAGTAGAAGGAGTTAAGGGAGAATTGGTTGAAGCTTATTCTAAGATCTAGTTTCTTGAACTTGAAATTATCCAAGCTAATGTCAAGGTTGAGTGTATCTCCACCAAGAAACTTGACAACATGTTGTCCTCAAAAAAATCTTCACATGATAAGATCGATTTGGGCTATACCGGAGAAGGAAGCTCCAATAGCGAACCCAAGACGGAAGTGAGGTTCGTATCAGCCAAGAATGTTGAGAAACTCAAGGAAGTGAAGCCTGAGATTGAGACCCCTGCTGCTGTAAAGAGAATTGTAAGTTTTTAGACCCTTTAAAACACTAGTTGATTAACCTAGTTATTTAGCCAAGTGATTACTTAGATAAATTATACAGATCTAAGTTAACACAAACAAATCATATCATGTAAAGAGTGCAGAAAAGTAAATAACACACGATATGATAACCCAAGAAAACCAAACTGGTAAAAAACCTGGGGAGGATTTAACCTAGCTATCCTCAAGGTAAAACAGGATCCCTATGAAAGAATTAAAGTTTTATAATAGCGAATTAGACCATTAACATCCTATTACTACCTCGAGTAGAAAATTTACTACCACGACCAGAAAATTTACTACCACGACCATGTGACAGCTTCGAGTCCATGGACTACTTCTTTCTCAGATTCACAGCATCCACAAGTATATCACTTGTTGTTCTTTAAAATCTTGAAACAACAACTAAAGCGATCACCAAGCTCTTGACATCAATCTTGATCTTGATAACCCTAAGTGTGTATGAAGGTAAACACCTTTAGATCTCACAAGAGATTCACACACACAGCAACAACAACCTTAAAAACGTGGCTACGGTTTTTCTATTTATATGAGACATAAAACATAAAACCCTACACGTCAAATGGGCTTGGGTTGAGTTGGAAAAATTCTATAGAAAAAAAATCTACACGAGTTTCGATCGATTGAATCTAATTTTCGATTGATCGAGCCTTGCAGAAATTGAATAGTAATTTCCTGCAATTACTCGATTCCAACTTTACATAGACACATACTTTGAGCAGCCTAAATCTAGACTAAACATTTTGATCATGGTTTTCCAACATATACATATTGAAGTTCTAATACATTAGTTCCTAATTTCTTAGAACCTAACAAGAACCACTAGTGCAAAACCAAAGCCACCAGTGTATGATGACTTGAATCCAGAGCAGGATTTACTTTGGGAATCTTTAGGAGAAAACTTGGAGTTCTCTTCCAATGGGAAATCGGTGAGTGTTGCCTCACTATCACCCGAATTAAGGTTGCCTACCACACTCATGTTCCACAACCTCTATCCTCTCTCAAACACTAGGTACATGAATCTTAGTTAGGCCTTATTCCTTCATGACTTGATCAATGATAAAGAGATTGATATTTGCTCTCATATCTTCCACATCTTGAGCAAAACAGTTGAGAGAACTGCCTCAAGGAATTGCCTTCCTTTCTGTTGTCTTATCTCAAAAAATTTGAAGCTCAAAAGCATTCATCTATTGGAAGATGAGAACCCGTACCCTCAGCCAAATCCAATCAACATCCGCACTCTTAATGCTAGCATTAGTCACACTCGGAAGGAGACCAAGCAAGAGAGTCATGCTTTTTATGCTAGTTCAAGCTCCAGCTGTCATTCCTATGATGAAAAGTTAGACAACATTATGTTGTGTATCCCAGACATCAACACTAAGTTATCTGGACTTGCATCCATCATGCACTCCTAACACATTCGTTTCGACACGAAGTTCACATCTCTCCAAATTCAATTGGACCAAATTCAAAGGAAGCTAGAGGAAGATGAAGACTAGCTATTCCATGACCAAAAGGGGGAGATGGTCCATGATAGGGAGAGTGTAATGATAGGGGGAGAAAGAGCGAGATTGAAGGGGGAGCTTTGGAGATCAAGATCAAAAGTGCAATATTTTGTTATATGTCTTATTTACATTGCTTTCTTTTAAAGCTTTAAAGTACTTTAATTTAAAACTTTAGTTTATATTTAATACTTTGTTTTGTGTATCTTTGCTTTGTAGCTTTTTTAAAGTACTTTTAGATTAATGCATACATTATCTTTAGTACTACACACTTGTGCCCTTGTTGGATCTTGTATCCTTAATGCAGATACTTTGGTGTTTTTGCATTAGTTATGTGTTTGGACATGCAATTGATTTTTGCATTGCTCGTAATTGCATTGCGTGTCCGAATGATCATTTACTAGTTAAATGCTCATTGTAGTCATTCTTTAATGAGTTGTTCCTGTATGATCAAGTTATGCTTCATAGTTTATGTATTGCTTATTACCTTGATCGCATTTTACTTGTTCCTATACGTACCTTGTATTCAACTTGTCATAAGCTTAATGAAAGTTTTTTTTTTGTGCGAGTGTTTCATGATACAGTTGTATACGTGTAAGTGTTTCACAGCTTCTAAATTAGGCGTGAGTGAGTTTTGCCATTATTCCCAAATTCACGTTTAAGTCTAGAGTCAGTTTTAGGGGTTTTGTCACGGAATAGCTAAAGGGGGAGATTGTAAAATTGTTATTTACAACTATTTTGTGTTGACTTTAATTCCGTGCCAAATTTGATTGTAATTCTATTCAATCATGATTACCTTGTATTTTATGTGGGATTTCATTATACGGGTTGTGTGTGAGAGAGAGTGTGAAAACTTAAGCTTGCATTGAATGAGTGGTTTTTGCGAGTATCTTGCGAGTAAACTTCTTGCAAAATAAGCCATGTGAAGAGCACATGATTGGAATGCGAAGAGTCATGACAATCTAGTGACAGCTAGTTTTCGCGAGTAATTCGCGGGTAAGGCCTTCTCGTGGAATACCCACGAAACATTCTGTTTTGCTATTTTGGCTTATCTGCTCCACCATGTCTTCACCCACACTATATATACCCACATTACCCACATATTGTAAGGAGTGCTTTTCAGAGAGAAAACCCTAGCATACACACTTGAAAGTTAAAGATTGTTATACCCACAATTATCTACACAATCCTTTGTGATTTTCCTCAAACTCCTACCTCTCCATATCCATATCCTTGAGAGGTTCATAGCCCAAACACTTACCACACCCAATCAGAGTGTTAAGTGAGGTTTTGGAGCTGTTGGGAAGAATTAGAAGAAGCCAAGCTTTGGTGGATAGAATCGAGCGCATTGCGAGATCCAGAAAGCTAGACAAGACATGGTTTCAAGAAGCCTTGTTAGAGTAAGAGCTTGGAGGGCTTAGGTGCATTGGGTAGATTAGGCTTGGAGAGTCTTTTGCTATTCGTGTATCCCAACTTATTGTCTAGTGGATTGATTTACCGCTTAGAGAGCGACGGAGAGGTTTTTCGCCAAGTTCTTCGGTTTCCTCTTCGATAACATATCAGCGTGTTATCTTGTGTTTGCATTTCTCTTTCCTACTCTTTTAGTTTCTATTTTACTGTTGTTATATGATGAATATGGCTTAGAGTAGTTTTATTGTTTGTTCGCTCACATTTACTCTATTCCGCACTAAATTTAATTTAGAGTAAAATTAACCGAGCCGTAATCTTTTAATCTGGGGTCTGAACAGCTTTTGTGGTTTTACACAAATCCGAACTTTCACTAATAAATGATGAAACTCAACCCACTAGTACAATATTAATTATTGACCCATACAACTCCACTCATTCCTACATAAATGTTGCATTAAATGTCTACTTAATCAATCAAGTTCTTGAATAATCTCTAACTTTACTATTTTTTTCCTTGAATTACTAATTTTATAGTGGAAAGCTATTATAACATGATAATAATATACACACATGTAATAAACCTTGTGTATTTGTTGATTATTAAACTATATAAAGTTTATTATATTTGTTCTATAATGAAACGTAGCATCTATGGTTGTTATGCTTCAATTAAGCCACATCAGCGCTATATCATCACTTATTTTCTTATTTTTATTTTTGTTTTATGATTTATTGGTTGACATTTATTGAGTCCCTCTTTAGATTCAGGAGTTACTTTATTTCCAATTCTACAGTTTGTCTATCCATTAACCCAGACTCTTTACATATCGTTGTTATATTGAATTCTCACAGTCATTGATTGAATTTCTTTACATTTAAAGCATAATTGCAACTTCCTCACTTCTCTTTTTTTTTTCTTTATAAATTTTCAATTGTTCTCTCTCCTCCAATATAGAAATTGATCAATATGGTCTTCAATGGGATAGTTTCCTAAGTGTTTTTCCTCTTCTTTCAGTCATGGCTCAAATATGTTTGCCAAAACCCATTAGCTAATTCAATGTACTAATACTATGATGCAAATGCAATATTTATTGAGGTATAAGTCTAAATAAAGAAAATCATAAAGAATGCACCACATGGCAAAATATTATGCTCACTCACATGAGGTTTTTGTTTTTATATATAATAGTAATAGGATTGTGCATTGAACACTTTCTTATAATGCTTTTTTTTTTTTTTGTAAATTAGTATTATTATTATTGTAATGCAAGGAAATTAATAAATATAATTACTTGAAATATCGGATAGAAGTAACAATTTAACAAAAACATAACCAAAATCAAGGAAAAACAATTTTTGTTTTTGTTTTCGTTTTCAATCATGGCTAATCAAATAATATTATTAGTGAAATAATGAATAAAATTTTATTATATTATATTATTTTAGTGAAAAATATTACACACAAGGTCCACAAAAATCTTGTGGTTTTGCTGTGGCCTTCTGGTGAAGATGTTAGTACACTTGATAAGATTAAAGTATGTGATTCCCATGCAACCAAAGTGGTGCAGTGCTTGGTTAAATTTAGTTAAGTGAGATCTCATTGTGAATGCATGTAGGTTGTAAGAACACCACGCTTTTCCAAGTGGTTAAAATGATTTAGAACCCCAATGCTTGAATGGAATAGAGGCAGTATAGTATATTCATGGTTTATCTACCTATTGTATTCGTACCCTTGCGATTTGCCATAAGATCTCACATCGAAAATATAGGAAGGAAGAGAGAGAGACAAGAAGGTATAAATATGAAGCAGTGAGCGTCATCAAAATATACTTACCTGGACGGGGTGAATGGGGGATCAAGAAGGTGCATGGCCTAGTTGGTGACCTCCATTTCACTTTTAGGAGGTGTGCCACCCTAAGGTCTCCCGAAGTGGGAGAGCCTATGTCACTTTTGTTGCAATTGGGGCTTGCGTTTGTGCAACCCTTGCCTAGTTCTAGTTGAAATCTTTTTGATGTGTTTAGGTCCATGGAGCCCAATGCCTTCTACAACCCAAAAAGTTTGGATTGAGGCGATTAGTCATGAAATATATGAACTACTCCATCAATAATTATAAAATTTACACAAAGAGCAATGCCTACACAAATAATTAAATTTATGCAACTACATTCTGCATGATTTCAAATTTAAATCTAAATACATTTCTCAAATATTAGCAGTTATAAGAAAACAAGCATTATTTAAATTTGGTTTACACTATAGCCTTTGTATATATGATTGTAGCTATTTTTCTAAAAAATAAAATATCATATATAAAAACCCAATTTATTACTAAAATTAAAATATCATCTCAAAAAAAATAAAAATAAAAATAAGCAACAAAGGGCGAAAGTAAAAGGATGAAAT